>OX155977.1:11761977-12089477 GCA_944548615.1 Micropterix aruncella
AGTAGGTTGCCAGTTCGTAACGCCTTGTTTGATATTTCGCCGGTGTGTAGGTAGTGTGGGCTCGAGGTGAAGTCTTGGTAGTGTGTCCGAAGTGTGTAGCGCCGCGGTAGATTCGAAGGTAATGATGGTCGCGTATACTATGCGTGGTTTGTTGACTCGAAGATAATGAAGATCGCGAGTACTTGTGTACGTAGTACAGGAAATGATAAAATATGTGTCGAATGTACTGCTTTTTATATGGTATGTAGTGATGCAATAGTTATGAGTGGGGTGAGAAATAAGTGTGTCAATTCGTATCGATCAGAAGAAATGACATTAGTCATCGTTTGACTGTGCATAAAATGCCGAATTTAGTTGGAAATCAATTGCAGCTGGCTCGTGTATATTCGAGCGTCTTTGCGATTTCGATTCTATAGAAATTACTTTTTTGTTGTGGGTATGTTGGACCGAGTCTCCAACATGGGAACTCCTCAACGGTCAACAGCAAAGACCCAACATTGTGTATACGCTTTCAATTATGATAGCCCCTTCCAAGTTCTACCACGACATGGTTGATGTACCCTGGGTTGGCTCCCGATGAGGGAACTCCTCAACGGTCAACAGCAAAGACCCAACATTGTGTATACGCTTTCAATTATGATAGCCCCTTCCAAGTTCCACCATGACATGGCTGATGAACCCTGGATTGGCTACGGATGAGGGAACTCCTCAACGGTCAACAGCAGAGACCCAAAATTTTGTATCAATTATGATAGCCCGTTATAAGTTTCATCATGACATGGCTGTTGAGCCTAGGGTTGGCTCCCGACGACGGGACTCCTCGTCGGTCGACAGCACAGAAACGAAATTTTGTATACGCATTCAATTATGATAGCCCGTTCTAAGTTCCACTATGATATAGCTAATATCGCATTATCACATTTTAATCATTTACTTGATACGTTTTACGAATATAGTTTCAAGTTGTTTTCCACGATAAATTACAAGAAAAAATCAAATTACAAACGGTGAAGACTTCAGGTTTTATTTACCACCCAGGTTTGGCTCGGACCAGAGCTTATTAACCCAGTTGTTACTGAAACTTTTTTTATCTCGTATCACAGTAGTTTTTTTAGTATCATTACCTTGATGCATAAAGTAAACATGGAAAAATACCAAAAAGACTGACTTTTCAGAAAAGCTCGGAAAATGCGGATCGTTTTAACGATCAGTAGTAATAGGCAGGTAGGTTAACGCTCATATAACTACTACTTTATCGATTGTATCCTATTTTAAATTAAAGAAACACATTTATTACTATGTAAAAGGCTTTAGTATCTCTCTATCTATATCTATCTAGCTCATAAATTTATAAAAAAACGTGAATAAAATAAATTTCAATCACAAGCTTATTTGTAAACACTTACCGTTTTGAAGACATAGTGAAAGTTATTTACGCTAATACAATACAATACAATACAATACAATCAACTACTCCAGTAGATAGGCATTCCTACACTTGGATACGTCACAAAATTAAATGCTTAAAATTTTATTATTATAAACATAACTATCGTGATAGTTGTCATGGCTGTAATATTATATTCAATATTACCTACATACAAATAATCAAAATATGCTAATGTCAGGGAGAATAATATATTAAAATAGAAATGCAAATTCTATGTAGAATAATCAAAAAATATATATTTTATTGCCAATCCAGCAATATGCCTTCGTATTTTTTTAAAAAAAATGAATTTAATTATATGAAAATTAGAATGTCAGCTATCATAATACCATTATGTTTAAAACTTTACGCATTTCATTAATCATCAACATGGAAAATAAACTCAGAATTTTCAAACTCCCTTATACCATAAATTGGGTTTCTTACCAAATTATGTATAATTATCTTTTTAAATTGGTCCTCTCCAAGGCTTTTCATTTGCTCTGGAATCTTATTATAGAAGGACAAATTTTGGTGAATAAAACTGTTTCGCACTTTGCTAAGTCGCTGTCGGTTTATGTGGAGATTGGATTTATTCCTCGTATCGTGATGATGAAAATCACTATTCACCGGAGCTTCTGTTAGGTGTCTACGAGCGTACATAATATTTTGGTAGATGTAAGAAGAAAATAGAGTCATTATTCCTGATTTTACAAATAGCGGCTTACAAGAACTTCTTGGTGAGACTCTATATAAACTGCGTACCGCTCTTTTCTGGAGGAGAAAAATTCTTTTTGAGTTTGGTGCCATTCCCCAAAACAGTAGGCCATACGTTATTAGGGAGTGGAAATATGCAAAATAAACGGATTTAGCTGCTTCAAAACCGCATAAACTTCTTATCTTTCTAATGGCGAATATGGCACTGCATATTTTTTTACTGAGATCATTTAAGTGATCAGACCATTGTAATTTTTGATCGATTTCTAATCCGAGAAATTTCGTGGAGGAGACATTTTCTAGTTGGTCAGACCCAAAGTATACGTCTATTTCCTTATAATCAGACGGCTGCAAAGAGAAGCATATTGATTTTGATTTATTTACGTTAAGTGACAATTTATTAACTTGGAACCATATTACTAAGCCTGTCTATTGTTTCTTTTATTCTTTGGGCCAAAGTGTCTTTATTTTTATCGCTAAAAAGAAGTGAAGTATCATCGGCGAATAAAATGATTTCATCATAATACCAGTTAAAATAGAAAAGCACCTCAAAATTATGACAATAAGATAATTATCTATGCACCGAAACACTGTCAAACGATCACTGTGGCGATTGGTAAACAATAAGCAAAAGTTATCTGCTCGTTAATATTTTTAAATTGAGGGTATTTTCCATACTTTTTTATGATCTTTATAAAGATCGGCAGTTGTAAATGGGTTAATCAAAGCTTGTTTTTAAAAATGTGATTATATTTATAACTGATTTAGTTACGCCACTGACCTCATCTCTGTGAGGGACCACCCCTCACAAGACTCCAAATTATTCGATGTGAGGTGGTGGTGTCAACTTGCGAGTTATCTCCGTATTTAAAGGCGGTTTTGATGAAGCAGAAGATATTTATTAATTGAATCGATTGAATATTCCCAGTTATAACGCTTGCCGAATTAACGAGTGCCCGGATTACTTTATCGGATTACTTTTCCTTCCTTTCCCAGTCACGAGGACTGGAAAAGGAAGGAAAGGAAACCAAGGAGCCGGATCCGTTGAGCAACTTCGTAAGAGGGGTACCAGATATGCCGTCACAACCTTGGGGGAAGGTGATCAATCGGGGACTGATAATTTGGTTGCTTTTTGGCCGGTTTATATAGGCCGTGCAATGATGCAATCTGAAATATTCTGAGTAAAAGTATTGTTTCATCGTGCTGATTCAAAATAATAACTGAATTGTGTCAGTGGATTTCACTGGAAATCGATGCATTTGTTGATCGTATGTAGTGGACTAAGGTCCGTTACATCTCTAAAGCATTTTCTTCTTCAGTTTCCAGGGCTTTCGTGGCGACTGCAGCACATTGCGTCCAAAAAGCAAGACCGAGAGACATCGCTGTATGGCTGGGAGCTACGGATACAACGACGCCGAACTTCCCTAGCAACAATTTTATGTTTAACGACTACAGACAGACGCCTTCAGCTACGAAGCATGGGTAATTCGCAAATATTGGGTCCTTACCTATGCAGTTGCTGGTCTATATATTCTTTTAGTAGCACTATAGCAGTATTTTCATTCTAAATTGGTAGTATTTTCTTTGGCACTAAAATTGCATTTTTCCAGTAGGATGTAGTAGGGCGGAGTTTAAAAAATATATTTGTGTCCCTTGTATATGGGAGGTAATAGGCCCTTGCTGAGTTGGCCACGAAGACCCATTCTGTTCAGGGTTGGTCACACTCACGGATCAACACCTATCCGACGGCCTCCACGCATGAAGTGCGAGCCTGGGTAGGACTCTGGCCGTATGGTCAGTTTCCCCTGGAAAACAACCTTCTGGCGCTCCTGGACGGTCTGCGCACCATGCAGCGTAAGCCAATCGACTGTGCACTCTGACTAACAACTTATGTTGTCGACTACAGCGGGCGAGCCCGTCACCACAGGAAGTTTTAACGATTAGTCGTTCTATCTCCCTGGAGTGAGCGTAGAAGACTTGGGACAAAACAGTCCACCATCTAGCTACGCCACAACCCGTAAGAGACCAACGCCTTACCGCGAGATAGCCAGTAATGTTACCTGGCGGGCGACACTCGCGCCCTTACTACCAATTGTGACCAGATTTCACCGCTCTCTCGATTGGTTCCGAGTTCGAGTCAGAGTGCACAATCGATTGGCTTGCTCCGCACGGTGCGCAGACCGTCCAGGAGCGCCAGAGGTTTGATTCCCAGGGGAAACTGACCAGGGCCAGAGTCCTACCCAGGTTCGCACCTCGTGCGTGGAGGCCGTCGGATGGGTGTTGACCCGTGAGTGTGACCGACCCTGAACAGAATAGGTCTTCGTGGCCAACCCAGCATGGGCCCATTAGCTCCCGAAACTCTGACTAACATCTTGCGGTGTCGACTACAACGGGCGAGCCCGTCACCACAGGACGTTTTAACGATTAGTCGTTCTGTCGCCCTGCAGTGAACGTAGAAGACTTTGGACAGTACAATTCTACGTCCAGCTACGTCACAACCCGTGAGAGTCCAACGCCTTACCGCGAGTTAGCCAGGAATAAACCCGGCGGGCTCAAGATACTCGTGCCCTCACTTCCAATTGTGACCAGATTTCTCCGGTCTCTCGATTGGTTCCGAGTTCGAGGTCGCTTGCGCGGTCCTCTCCCTTACGAAGCGGTGAAACGGAGTGCACCGAATCTATCGCGGACCAAGGCGTCCTTTGCCCGACTCTGAACCGGGATCGGATGGCCAAAGGTCATTTCAAGAGCAGTCGCCGTAAGGTAGACAACCACCCCCGCTCTGTAGGAAACAATACATTTCCCAAACTCCCCCGACTGTTAGTCGGAGAGCACAATCGATTGGCTTGCGCCGCACGGTGTGCAGACCGTCCAGGGGCGCCAGAGGTTTGATTCCCAGGTGAGACTGGTTGACCCAGTGTCCTACCCAGGATTCGCACCCCATGCGGGGAGGCCGTCGGATGGGTGTTGACCCGTGAGTGTGACCGACCCTGAACACATGGGTCATCGTGGCCACCTCATCATGGGCCCGTTAGCCCCCCACTCTGACTAACAGTCGGGGGAGTCTGGAAGCAGTATTGTTTCCTATAGAGCGGAGGTGGTTGCGGACCTTACGGCGACTGCTCTTGAAATGACCATCGGCCATCCGATCCTGGGTGAACAGCCGGGCGAAGGACGCTGTGGTCCGCGATAGATTCGGTAAACACCGTTTCACCGCTTCGTAAGGGAGAGGACCACGCAAGCGACCTCGAACTTGTAACCAATCGAGAGACCGGAGTAATCTAGTCACAATTGGAAGTAAGGGCGTGAGTGTCGGCCCGCCAGGTGAGATTCCTGGCTATCTCGCGGTTAAGGCGTTGGTCTCTTACGGGCATGTGGCGGAGCTTGACGGTGGACTGTTTTGTCCTCAAGTCTTCTACGTTCACTTCCAGGGAGATAGAACGACTAATCGTTAAAACTTCCTGAGGTGACGGGCTCGCCCGCTGTAGTCGACAACCCAAGTTGTCCCTTGTTTATGAGATATTCTAATTGAAACTTCACAATGTGGCTTTGGCCCAAAAAGACATCTGTGTGCCAAATTTCAAATGATTCGCCAGCCCCCTCCTGGTGGACCGATTTCTACCACAATGCCTGCATGCCAACTTTCAGCTCAATCGGATGAAGCGTTTGAACGCTGTCGTGAAGTAGGTACTACACACAGAGTTTTCAGACAGACTATATTATATTTTATACTAGCTGACCCGGCGAACTTCGTACCGCCTAACAGTCAATGAATGTCGTGTTACAGATTAGCTGAACTTAATTTATGATTTTATGAAGGTAATACAATGAATACGAAATAAATATTAAGTTCACTACTTTATTAAGATAATAACACAAAAAGAAATATAAAAGTACAAAAAATTAAGTATATCAATCGCGTGTCAGCAAGACATGATTGAATTAAACTATTGACATATTGTGCAGCATGGGATGCACTCGGTTCAATTCTCTTCATTGAAGCACCTTGACGACATTTTTTGTTTTTTTATCAGGCGCAAGAACAAATAAAGCGGATGATATGCCGACACGTGAACATGCCACGTACAACTGACCATGAGAGAAACACGGATTTACATTTTGTATGGGAAAATGTTTTCTTTCTTCAAAATGTTTTCTTTTATTTTAATTTTTCAATTTTCCAATTTTCGTTTTTAATAGTTATTCTGCTATTCGGGATAATACTACAAATACTATATAGCTAGCTGTTTTCTAAATAGTCACTTACTATGTTTTGCTGATGACATGAAGATTTTCAAAATAATTAAATCGGTCGGTGATGTCGCCGACCTTCAGGCGGACCTTTCAAGATTGGACAGTTACTGTCTCTCTAATAAAATTGACCTCAATCCATCCAAGTGCACCGTTGTCACCTACACCCGTAAAAAAAATATTTACTCTAGCCTCATACTCATTAAAATTTCATAACTTGCAGAGGTGCAGCGTGGTTAAAGATCTTGGTGTCATTCATGATTCTCATCTACTGTTCGATAATCACGTTCAATCTATTGTTTCTAAAGCTTCCAAAGCTTTAGGTTTTGTTATGAGGAGTGCAGCTTGCTTTCACCGTGCTAAAACTTTCAAGATCCTTTACTGCACTTTTGTCAGAAGCATCTTGGAATATGCATCTCAGGTATGGAACCCTTGTTTTGATAAATATATAAACAGAATCGAGCGCATTCAAATGAAGTTCATGAAATATCTCTGCTTCCGTCTGCAAATCCCATACAGCTCATCTAACTATTTCAATTTATGCAAGAAATTTCATATCCTCCCCTTGATTAAGCGGCGTGAAACCGCGGACTTAACCTTTTTGCTAAAAATTACCTCCAATAATATTAACTGTCCTGACTTACTAAATAAAATTAATCTCCGTGTTCCTTCCAAACTCAATAGATTTAACCCTGCTCTTCATGTTCCTCATGCTGGTACCAACTATAGGCAAAATGCATTTCTGTGGCGAACAAGTGACAATTTCAATGACATGATTAAACGCTTTGACTTTGATCTATTCTGTACGAGTGTTAACTCAGCTAGGCAGCGGCTGAACAGTGAATTTTTTAGCATTAATTGTTGAATAATTTTTGATGCATTCTTAATCGATAGCTTTAATTGAAAGATCACATATGTTTCTACAACGTTATTTAAACGTGAAAACCTTTAATTGGCTCTCTGCTATGTTACTCCGGCACTGTTAAATTATAATTAGCTGTTGGTTTTCCTGAAAATAAATAAATAAATAAATACTAAACCATTAAAATCGGTCCAGCCGTTCTCGGGTTATAAGTGTTCGAACAAAGCCGACTTTGTTTTATATTTGACTCTTATTATATATGCAAATTTGTCATTTTAATAGAAGTTGCTTAATTCCTCTGCTGTAAAGCTTTTGCGAACAGGAACTAATTAATGCTTTGAAGGCGTTTTTAACTGACTCTTCAGAGTTCTTTTTCTTCTCTTGTAAAAGGTTATCTAAATTCTGAAGAAAAAAAACTCTATTGCAGCAACGTTGTTGTAAGTACGGTGGGTGACCAAGAGTCGCATAAGTCGGTGGTTATAAGTTGTCATGCAGAAGCAGTGGCGTCACAGCATACCAGACAGTAGCTTCTCTTAGTGGGGGGTTACACGCTCAGTCTGGCGTCAGTCTTGTCCATCAGTCTGGAATAATGGTAAACTGTGACGGTCGGATCACCCAGTAGGTACACCCGGTTACACGCTCAGTCTGGCATCAGTTTGCCATCAGTCACCCCAAAAACGTCGTCCAGATAACATTTCAAAAGAGAGAATGGATTGTAGAAAAAAAGCTTGTACCTAATGCTATAATAATAGCTCTAACTGCAAAACAGTAAGTAAAACGGAAATGGTGGGTTAAATCGTGGCTACTGAGAAGATATTTTTACACGCACTTGAACTTATTAAATGAAATAAGAGATTCTGGGGAAGAATATAACTACGAAACTTATTATCGGATGAAAGATGCATGTTTTGAAAATCTATTGGAAATGGTTAAGCCATACTTGATAAAACAAGACCACCTGCATGAGAAAATCGATAGCTGACTGAAGCTGGCCAGACTGATGAAACGTTTACACTATCAGTCTGGCATCAGTATTTACCAGACTGACGAAAATTACTTATTAAAATATTTAAAAATCCGTCAGTCTGGTGTCAGTCATCAGTAAGTGGGTTAGACGCTCAGTCTGGCATCAGTATTTACCAGACTGATGACCAGACTGACGCCAGACTGAGCGTGTAACCCCCGAATTAACAAAATTAAAATCAAAGCGAATACGTCACGAGTCGTAGGGCTCGGATATGTTCCGCTACTCGGCCCACGCAGATATCCAGCGTTCAAAGACGTCGCCAGCCTTTACCTGCTCGCAATCCTAACATAAGGCATTCGTCGGGACGAACCCCGCTGCCCACATCCCTCGCACCCTCTTCCCGCAATGCCCTGTAGCTCGAAAGTAAGGCTACTGGCTGGTATACTGTCGTGGCGATGAGCGATTAACCAGTCTCGGTTATTAAATCACTGCAGTTCTTAACAGTACACATTTACGGTAACTGTAAAGCCAGACTGCAAGAAGCTGTAATAGAAAACAGCGGCACACGATCTCATACTTAAAAATAATGCAAATTTTCAACTTTACCATGGTCGTGCAAACGTAAATATTTGAGCAAAAAAAAAACGACGGAAATACAAATAAACAGCTGATTCTTAAAAAGCAATAACATTCACTTGAATAAAAAAATATTTAAATTTGAAATTCCAACTCAAACCCAAGTTATCCATGTTCAAAGTGGCTAGTGTGAAAAAAACAGCAATTACATAGATTAGAACCCAATAAATAGGTCAACATGACTCTTAGTAACTTTCCCATAAGTTAATGTCAAAAAGCAGATAAACGTCAAAAAACTGAGATGAAATCACTTCCTCAATAAAATTTACAAATCTACGTATATTTAGGGATCGTCCATTTATTACGTGAGGCTCAAAAGCCCCCCCCCCCCCCCTTTGGGCCGAACTTAACCCCCCTCCCCAGGGGGTTCAGAAAAACACGTAATATCACAAGGGGGGAGGGAGGGGTGTAATGAAACATCACGTTTATTTATTTTTTGTTGAACGCGCGATTTCTAAACCGAAAAACGGCGCGTGACCTTGACTCGCCGTTGTCAGGAAACGATTTTCCCGCTCGCCGCGACAACAGCCCGGCTCGGCTTGCCAGTCGTCAGTAAGTCTGTGATTTTGGGCCGAATACATCCATAAATCTTTGCCGCGTAAACAATGAAACGAAAATGATAACGCGGAGTGGCTTGATGAGACCGATATTGATCTTCAACAAAGCACAGTGCCAACAGCTGACTTGCAAGATGCTTATCCACTTGTTAGTGTTGAAGAAAGTCTCGCTAATCCGTGGTCTGGGGAAAATTTCCGTTAAATATGTTCATGTACCCTACCAGTGGAATTATATGGTCTTCACATGATTACACATTCCCTTTATTATTTTTATGTCAGTCAGAAACAGCCTGTAACCTTAATGTCTCTCTGGACATTTATATCACAGTGCCTAATATTCCAGAATTAAATTTGATTATACTTGTATTTAAAGATAATATTGTGAAAAATTTTAGGATACCAAAAAATACACGTGATTTTGGGTAGAATAGGGGGGGGGAGGCTAAAACCTCACCCCGTATCACCAGGGGGAAAGGGGGGGGGTGGTGTTAAAAAGTGCTAAAAAGCCATGGCAAGAATTAAGAAGATTTTGTTTGAAATCGGTTCACCAGGGGCCAGTCATATTTCAATCTCAAAATATTGGACATAGAGACTTGAAAGACTTGGTACACAGAAACCTTGTTGGGCCGAAATCAGTTTATGAAATTTTGGTGGGAATATCTCGTGTACAAGCTACTTTAATAATATTTAAATTTCGCCATATTTTGTAATCAAATATGAACGCGTGAAGGCCTACCGAGAGAGCGCACTCATGAATTTTCTTATGCAATTAATATTCAGATCAAATCAGTCCTCGGCTACTTACCGGGAGAGTCTTGGGGTGACAAAACTGTTTTTTATATCTCCCGAATTTTATGGTTAATTTGAAAGTACAAAGTACCAAATTACTACTCTTTTCAACGCATGCGGTGATTACCACAGACTTAACGCCGTCACAAAACCGGATCGTTACCCCATACCCAGAATTCATGCAATAAGCTCGTATTTTTAACCAACTAGTTGAAAAAAAGGAGGAGGTTATCAATTCGGTTGCATTTTATTTTGTTATGTTTGTTACCTCAGAACTCCGTCATTTATGAACCGATTTGGAAAATTATTTTTTTATTTGAAAGGACATAGTTCTGTTCCTTTATGGTTTCGGACGTGGTATTATCCTTATAAATAATATGAGAAGGCGCAATTGAGTAACACTACACACGAGCGCCGAGCGTGAAGCGAGTAACACAAATATCGCTGTTTGCGGGAGCTGATTTTGCGTGTGCACGCGGTCGCAATCGGAGACACGAGAAGCGAGCGCTTCGCCCGAATGATTGCAAACGACTGGCGTTGCCGCCGCTCTCGCACGCCTGCGCGCGCGGCGGCGGCGGAGATCAGTGATGACATGCTGATCGATAATCGCGGCGCGCATTTATCGATCGAACGGCCGTCGACCAAACCTGTATGGCATCCACATGCGAGTGTTATGTGTTATGATGTGTGTGTAGGGAGGTTGCCTACATCACCCCCTTCCAAAGACCGTCAAGGGCGATAGTGATCGGTAAAATTCACTCGACGTCCAGAACGTGTAACGTAATCTTTTCGGACTTCTGGTAAAGGGTCTTCATTGTGTACAGACAAAGTGAATGTCGGTTTAAGTCTGTCTATAGACACTGTCGTTTCTTTGTTATTGAAGATAATTTTAAACACTTTGTCTCCTCTGGAAATTACCTTGTGGGGGCCGGAATAAGCAGGTCGGAGGGAACCTCGTGATGCGTCTTCTCGAAGGAATACGTGATCGCAGGTTTTGAGTTCCTTATAAATAAACACTTTGGGCTTACAATGGCGCGAAGCTGGAGAAGGCCTTAATTTTTCGGCAAAGTTCCTGATTCTAGCGACGAATTCGGTTGTGTCGGTGGTCCCGGCGGTGGAAGGCTCGAGGTCACCAGTATGGTTTCGGACGTGGTATTATCCTTATAAATAATATGAGAAGGCGCAATTGAGTAACACTACACACGAGCGCCGAGCGTGAAGCGAATAACACAAATATCGCTGTTTGCGGGAGCTGATTTTGCGTGTGCACGGGGTCGCGATCGGAGACACGAGAAGCGAGCGCTTCGCCCGAGTGATTTCAAACGACTGGCGTTGCAGCCGCGCGCGCACGCCTGCGCGCGCGGCGGCGGCGGAGATCAGTGATGACATACTGATCGATAATCGCGGCGCGCATTTATCGATCGAACGGCCGTCGACCAAACCTGTATGTCATCCACATGCGAGTGTTATGTGTTATGATGTGTGTGTAGGGAGGTTTCCTACACCTTTTTTATCAAAATCCTTTTCTGACGACAGGATCTATGAGAAATTGAGGAAGCTCCTCAAATATTATAATATGGAGTTCAAAATTTACATGTTGGTTCATTTTCGATGACAATGCATTTTTTATGGTAAGCACGACCTGATTCTACACCCAGGGTTGGCTCCCGACGAGGGGACTCCTCAACGGTTAACAGCATACATAAGTACGAAATTTTGTATACACATCCACTTAGGATAGACCATTCTAAGTTTCACCATGATATGGCTGCTGAACACAGGGTTGGCTCCCGTAAAGGAGACTCCTCAACGGTTAACAGCAAAGACACGAAATTTTGTATATGCTTTTAATTACGACAGCCCGTTCTAAGTTTCACCAAGACACAACTGCGGCACCCAGGGTTGGCTTCCAACGAGGGATTTGCTCAACGGTCAACAGCAGACACGAAATTTTGTATACGCTTATGCTTAAATTATGATAGCCCGTTTTAAGTTTCACCATAACATGGCTGCTGCACGTATGAACCATTTTGGGGTCGTTTTTTTTGTTCAAATTTTGTATTATTTTACGAATATAGCGTTTTATTATTATTATTATTCTTATTTATTTTATTTTTTATTGGAATTATCAAATTAACCATTTACAATAAGTATAATATTAAAACAAATGGCAAAAACTTTCCTCTTTAATTGTATATGCCCAACTGGGATATACCCGTTCCAGGGCAGGCAATTTATATTTTTACATTTAAAACGAGGGTCGATGAACCAACCAAACACAATAATAAATTATTAATACCGTTATGATTGCCGATTAAAAATTGTCATCGTATAGCTGATAAAACTGTTCATCTTTCCATTAAAGGGTGTCTCAAAAGATCCTGCATCCGCTTTTCCAATTTCGGATAACACAACCGGACCGGTACGACATCGCACTACTTAGGCTGAGCCACGCTGTGAGGTACAACCCGTATGTGCTGCCTATATGTCTGCCGCATTCGGATCTTCAGTTGGAGGGAAGACAGGGCATCATAGCCGGCTGGGGAAAGACAGACCCGGGCCGCGGCCACACTGGAACTAACAGGCTCCGATCTGCGACTGTGCCGATTCTTAGCAGGGACCAGTGTATCTTATGGCACTCGAGTAAAAGCATAGCTGTAGAGGTAAGCCTAAAATTAGCGTAAATAAGGTAGCGAATGGTTTCGTGCAGCTTGGGCCATAAGATCCATTTTGTTATCGGATCGGCTCAGCTCACGATTCAGCTCCTATTGAGAAGCCTCCTCGTACGGAAGGCTACCCGGATAAGACTCTCACATCTGAAGCCTCACGGCTGGTAGATCGCTTTCTCCTGGCGAGATTGTGCACTGCTGAAGGAGTCTGGACACTATGGAAATATACTGTCTCCTAAACAGCGAAGGTGGATATTGACCCGTCGTCAACCATTCTTGAAACGATCATTAGGCTACCTCATCCGGAATTCATAGCCAAGCAAAATATGCCTTTATTCCGCGATCGATTCAAATTGAATCACCGCTGAATTACTGCAGGTAGAGGCGACTTCGATTCCGTAAACAGTCGGGAGGACGGAGGTATCCTGAAGGTTAATTCCAGCCGGAGATATCCTACCAAAACTGATAGCCAGGGGGCGAGGTAGATCCACTAGGTTACCTTCCTAGTGCCTCGCCGTAAGGCGTTGGTCTCTAACGGTTTCGTGGGTCTGCTAAACGGTAGGTTTGTGCCGTCCCAAAGTCTTCTACGCTCATCCCACGGTTGAAAGAACGATCACATATCGTTATACCAGCCTGGGGTGACACGTTCGCCGGTTGTAGTCGATACCGCCCAAGTGTGCCCATTCTAAGCAGGGACCAGTGTATCCTATAGCACTCGAGTAAAATCATAGCTGTAGAGGTAAGACTAAATGTCATGATAACAGTAATAGGGGCGTAATATTATATTTATTATCTATCACTTCCACTCTAGCGTCCTTGAATCGTCTTGTGGCGAACCACAATACCCAGAAAGCAAACGAGATAATTTTATCTCTTAAACTAAGTGCTAGCTTATTTTTCGTCCGGGAACTCATTCGGACCGGTATGGTCTGGACGATTAGATGATTTTTCTCACCCTTGGAGTCCAGTTGTTAAACGTCCGTTGCGCCTCAGAGTAACGAGTGTAGACTTGTGGGAAAGTGAAGTTATAATTTAAAAACCACTGTTTTTATACGCGAAAAAATGTGGCCAAAATGTGTACAAGCATCGGGGATCACATCGGGGTCACCAGTTATTGGTTACTCATTCGGGCCGGTATGGTCTGGAATATTAGATGATTTTTCCGACCCTGGGAGTTCAATTATCGAATAGTCCGTTGCGCTTCAGAGTAACGACTTGTGAGAGAAGTAAAGTTATACATTAAGAACCGCTGTTTTTATACGCGACAAAATGCCTCCAAAATGTTCACATGCATCGGGGATCACGTCGGGGTCACCAGTTATTGGTTACTCATTCGTACCGGTATGGTCTGGACGATTAGATGATTTTTCCGACCCTGGGAGTCCAATTATCGAATCGTCCGTTGCGCTTCAGAGTAACGACTTGCGAGACAAGTAAAGTTATATATTAAAAACAGCTGTTTTTATACGCGACAAAATGTCGCCAAAATGTTTATAAGCGTCAATATGTCTATATTTTAACTAGAATTAAAATAATCGCTTTTAAGGCGACATGAGACCTCAGAAAAATATCCGAAATGGGCGTACACGCGAAAAAGTAGGCGGGGTCAATTTCGTAGAGTTTGACCAATAAAAATCCAGCGTTGACGAAGCGTCAAGCGCAGATTCTACGTCCGCTCACGCCGGCTACTAGGCGCACACTAAATGCTCTAACGCAGCGCTAGCACAGAATAACTATCTTTTCGCAGTGGTGGTATAAGGGTGTTAATGGCAAAGCATATTTAGCGTAACTCTCCGAGCGCTCTCACGTTTTAATTAATTGTAATTAATGTAGGGCCTAAATAAGAAATGTGGCTAAGTACTGCCCTAGAGAATTAACTACTCAATATTATGAAATTATAACAAAATACACTCACCGCTTACATTGCAGGAGTAAACGCGCCTGAAAGTTTTCGAAGTCAGTTCAAAGCTTAAATGTCCAAGGCAATGAGCAACTTTTTTGAGTCCAAATTTTAAATTGGTTCCTTATCGAGGGATTCACTTAGAAAGTTTTTAAAATTATTGCTTATATTTTTCAAAAAACTCATAAAACTAAAAATCTTCAGATATGGTCGTTCCCAGGTATCATGTCACCTTAACGCGTGGTAATAATATTGCTTTTTCTACTCAGATTTTTTTTGCGTCGTTCGCTAATATTTGAAATGTTGCTAACGGTAAGGGTTGATACACATCTGTGAAATATCAATAGGCCTTTGCCAAATACTACTTTCTTATATAAATTTTTCATTAACCTTCTTTTTTTTGTAGATTCATTCTGAGATGATTTGCGCCGGTCACCCAGACGGGAGACAGGATGCGTGCCTGGGCGACTCTGGCGGCCCTCTCATCATCTTTGATGATTCCAACTCCAGATACACTCTGGCCGGTATCACCAGCGCCGGCTTCGGCTGCGGAGTCGACCACCAGCCCGGCATCTACCACAACGTCCAGATCACCCAGGCCTGGATCAGACGAGTCATACGGAACTGGTGATCCTGGAACTGAACTGGCGACCAGTTCCACTCGCGAATCATGACATTATTTATTTATTTAATTCTGTAATGTTTAGTGAATAAATTATTTCAAAAAATATTGTTTCTTTGTGTATTATAGCTATTAACCATTTTTACTTTCTTGGCCACCAGACCCTCGTGACAGAAATACCTTTTGGTATAACTGCAGTATAGAAACCTCTCCTGGATTGTTGATTTTTAAACGTCACCGGACTATATTCATCACGCAGATTCCGAATCTGCATTAATCTTTTGTCGCTCGCAATAAATAAGCGAGATATAGGCATTCAAAATTTGCATACTAAACGTCAACAAATCGGCCATATTCTGTGGCCATATTGTTTCAGGAGTAGTTTCGAGAAAGTAGTCGATATATCGCGAGTTCTCTAATGATGGCATGCTCGTGAAAAAACATGTCTGCGATATTTTAAAAAATGAGATTATTTTCGAGGTTTTTTTCAATGACTGCGTTTTGATAACAAAAGGTATCCTGAAACAATAGAAAATTCTTAAATATGGGAATCGGTGATATTCCAAGCAAACGGCTTTTTTCGAATTTCGCGATATTGGAATTATGCCTAATGTAAAAATTAAATGTTTTAAAATTCTCTACAAAATTGTTGTATACTTTTTTTCATATATTCTATTATTAACCCTTTCTAGCTTCATGTGACATCTCTGTAACAAATGAATAATCCCCTAAAATCCCCCTAAACATTTAAATCCGTGTAGCACTACTGTACTATAAAGGGGCTAACACATTATTGGACGCGTCCGTCAGCCGCAGCACAAGCTGCCATGCCACTGACGGACGCGTCCACAAGGGCGCGATCTGTGTAATGAATTTCTATTACACTATAAAATCAATGGTTAAAGTGACAAATTAGAACTCGTGCATGAAGTTTGATAAAAAAAAAACTGTATACAATTGTGTTGTTTTCGTGGAAACTTGTAGGTAAGAATATAATTTTATCCATTTCGTGTTTGCCATGCATATTTTTATCTTTTTTATATGACAAAGGTAACTTTGTATGTTTGTAACAGTCCCATTATATTGAGTAACGATGGTAATATAAGTTGTAAATAAAGTATGCAAGTATTGATGCTAAATTGTCTCATTATATTTCAGAATGGCGTCACGATCGCTGCGGGTTGATGAGATATATGATGCTTTTGTCAATATGACAGTGAAGGTGGATTAGAAGACGATAAAGATAACCTTATGGATCCCGAATATCAACCATTATTAAAAAATTTGGAACCTCGTCCTGATTGCGACGAAAATTACGGAGTTGATGTAGATTCGATCATTGAAGAATCTGAACGCTGTTAGCCTATTCCTGAACCTGAAACAGGAGATGAAAATGTTGTGCTTCCTGAAAAGCCTGACTTGGGAGCATCATCAAACATAGTAGTGAGAATGGCGCGAGGAGTACCAAGACATCAGAATTATCAACTTTATTTTTATAAATGTTTTACTTCTCTGCCTCTAATCGAGTAGGTACTTAGCTAAAGAGGTAATCTTGGGACAGTACGACGCAATCGAATTCCTTATTGCAAACTGCCGACCGAATAGGACGTGATGAAAAAGAACGCGGATTTTCCGTTGAATATGTGGCCGGTACGAATGGAATTGATGTATCAAATGTCATATGGAAAGACAACAAGTTTGTGACGCTCGTGTCATCTTTTGCTGGTGAATTTCCAAGGCCCAAATCAGACGTTACCATAAGGCCAACAACAACATTTAATTCAAATCTAGTTTAAAACTGCGTATCACTACTGAATTCCCTGTGCGAAAAGAACAGGGTAATTCTAAGATGGGTCTGATCCCGGCCATGCAGGAATTGAGGGAAATGAAAAAGCCGACGAACTTGCTAAGACGGGAGCAAAGGGAACGTTATACGGACCCGAACCTTGCTGTGGCGTGCCAAAAAGCCTTGCAAACTTAATGATCAAATAAATATGTTTTGAACAATCCGTCAACCACTGGAACAACACGTCAGGGTTGAATCAATCCAAAGCGCTAATTAAGGCTTACGACCCTAATACCTACGGCCAGTGAGGCCTTATCGCTAAATAGGAACAATCTACGCATACTGGTGAGGGCGCTCACGGGGCATTGTGGCCTGAATAAACACATGTACAACCTCAAGCGCAGACACACAAAAATGTGCAGGTTCTGCCAAGGGGCAGAGGAAACTCCCCTGCACCTCATGTGCGAGTGTGGCCCGCTGATGCGTAAAAGATACATCCACTTGGGTGGTCATTACCTCCAACCTGAGCAGGTAAAACAATCTGGTGCCAAAAGCCTGTTGCGGTTCTTAAATGACACGAGGCTTAGCGCAGAACTATAGTAGGTGGCAAACACACTAGATCAGCAATGATCGCAGTATTACAAGGCTCATAAAGACCTTAGAAAAACCTCACACAACAAATAAAAATAAAAAAAAGGCCAACAAGAAGTACATCAACATTGATCGCCCTCATATTGTTGGAGAGTACAATCGACACATGGGGGGGGGGGGGGCGTAGATTTGATAAACAGTATTATGAGAAGGTGTAAAATTATGATTCAAAGCAAAAGATGGCAAGTTAGGATGTTCTATCATTTACTAGACCCAACTATGGCAAATTCTTGGTTATTTTACCGAAGAGTAAGGAAGGCGAAAGATCTCAACGACAAACAAATGTCTTCGCAGAATTAATAGGAAAACAGCCAAGTCAAATGACAATTGACAAACAAGCTGGGGATTTAGTGCAACATTTTGTATGGGTTATGTTCCTCCCTTATGTTATTAAAAGCTCATATTTGGCACACTTATTTCTTAGGTAGTCCTGAGTGGATTTAACCCGGCAGCCATCGTTTGCCACCACTCGGGTGTCGGGGGGAAGGGGGGGGGGGGGGGGGGAATTTGATTCCGCCGCGCTTTACTTTACGCTCAGACTTTTATGAGATAGAGAAAAAAAAACATTTTAAAAATAATGTTTAAAGTTTTAACCTTGGATATTAAAATTCGATTTGGATGTTATAATAAGCTTTATTTTTTTTATCATGAATAATTCCAATATCGCTAACAGTTAGAGAGGTTTTTCCAAGATGGCGGCTCGAGGGCCATAGATAGAGTAGGGGACTTATGCTATGCTTAACAGTATGCTTTAATGAACATCTGCGCCGTTTCATTATCAGTTATTTCGTTTGGGAGATATAGTGCTCAGTCAAGCGCGGTGAAATTAATCCACCCCCCCCCCCTCCCCCCGACACCCGCGTGGTAGCAAACGATGGCTCACGGATTAAATCCACTCAGGACCACCTGAGAAATAAATATGCCAAATATGAACCTTTAATAACAAAAGGCAGGGTTCCTATACAAAATATTGCACTAAATCCCCAGCTTGATTGTCAATTGACATTTGACTAGGCTGTTTTCATATTAATAATAGATGATATAAAAAAAATTATACAACAATTTTGTAGAGAATTTTATAAGCTTTATTTTTTACATTAAGCATAATTCCGATATCGCTAAAGTTAGCGAGATATAAGCAAAAATCTGAATCGGAGCGCCATTTTTCCAAGATGGCGGCTCGAGCGCAAAAGGTCTAGTAGGGGACTTTTAGTATATTTAACAGTACGCATCAAAGAACATATGCCAAGTTTCAAGCTATTACAAATTATTTCCGTCAAACGTCAAAATGTGTTCCTATTCGACTGGGCTATATGTAGGCACCGGCCTATGGGGCCCCACGCTATTTAGAGGCCTCGCAACAAGGTATTATTTCAATCATATATATTTTTTAATTGTTTCTAATAATAGAAAACAAAATGCATTCCATTGAAACTCTTAGGAGAAAATGTTTAAACTTTTTGATTCGACTAACAGTGTAATTGTTATAAATTATCTACAATTGGCGGCTGCCAGCCTGTGCGATCGAGTTTTATTTATATATGCGCGTCCTTGTTTCGCGACATATGATCGTATGGCACGTGTGAAGTGACAAGGCGGATCATGTCGAAACATGCTGTCTATATATACACGAATGTATAAAAAAATGTGCAAACGATTGTCTGTTCAGTTTATCATTATCGTCATAACATATAACCCTTATCGCTCAAAGTGTGCCTCTCAAGCACCACTGATGTGTGGCATTCTACTCCAATTAGTGTGCTTTTCATGCACCTCTCATTTGAAGCGTGCTATTTACTTCGTATAATTATCGGGTCGTCAGGATTGCGTCAGGGTTGCGTCAGGGTTACTTTATGGTTGCTTGATGGAAACGTGCAAGAGAAAACCATTCCTTCGTGTTGTTTCGAAAAATACCATACATTAAAAACATAAATAATCTTCAAAAAATTAATAAATTTCAAATTCAAATTAATTTACTGGTTAAGTTTTTAGTTACCGGCATCTTTGAAGGGGGTGAATCAGTAAGAACATGTAAACAACTTTTGATTTAAAAAAAATTAAGAATGTTTTTTTTATTTGCAAATGTTTCTACCGCTAACCAACGCTAGTTAATATATAGCTTATACACAATATTAGCGATATTTTACCTATTGTTCGATGGCGCATCGTGCTCGACGCTTTTCCGGCCTAATAATATAATCGTTTAGCCTCTACCATTGATTTTATAGTGAAAATCAATGCCTCTACTAAAAATGTCAAAATCATCGACCAATCACGTAGTTTTTTTAGGTAGCGCTTATTTCGAGTGCGCGGTTCATTGAACGCAGGTATTATTTGACGTCAAAATTTTCGAGTGTCATGTCATCTGTCATGTCGTGATTCACTGAATACATTTCTAATATTCTGCAGTTCAAACGAGGAGTTAAAGTGAAAAATATCGCACAGGGCCATTCGAAAAGATGCATTGGTTTTCCGGCAGCGTCGTTGAGGCGGTGAACCTCTCAAAGACGAAAAACGCCATTTTCGTCGTATACGTCGAAGGTAAATATGACGATTTCGCAACTTTTAAATGTTAAAATGTCGCCGATTTTTCGATTATATCGGAAATTCCATTGTACGATGAGATTATATGATTGGGTGATATTTCGAGTGACACAGTTCGGAAATGTGAACTTTGTATATCCACTGATTGCATTATGTCAACAATTATTACTATTGATGACCTGTATGACAAGCACCAAATTAGGAATATATGAATTATAGGAACCTTTCTCAAAAAAAAAAAAAAGAAATACACACTAATTAGATTATATCATTTTAATGCTAAATCTAAAAGAAAGTAGCCTCGGACACTTGAAATTAGCAATAGTCCGACACAGACTTCTCCACTTTGCACTCCGCTGGATACGCATTCAATTGTATACGCATGCACTTTGTATACGCATTCAATTATGATAGCCCGTTCTAAATTTCAACATGACATGGCTGCTGCACCCAGAGTTGGCTCTCGACGAGGGGACTCCACAATGGTCGACAGCACAGAAACGAAATTTTGTATACCCATTCAATTATGATAGCTCGTTCTAGGTTCCACTATAACATGGCTGCTGCAACCAGGGTTGGCTTGGGACAGATCATTTTAATAAAAGATTGTTTTTAAAAATGCGTTTTTACTATTAACTTATTTCTATTGTAGGTGAAGATGAACATTCCAAGGAAATGAACAAGATGCTAGAAGATCATAATGTGATATCACGATTGGAAAGCGAAAGTTTCGTCTCTATAAAGTTGCAGAGTGGGTCTCGTGACTACATGCAGTTTGCCCAGATCTGTATCCTTTGAAAAATGTATAATTCATATGTATTTATTCATTTTCATATTCATTTTATGAGAACGAGACGCGTCCCAAAAGCAAAGTCTCCATTATTATAATAATAATCAAATGATACTATATTTAAAAAATCGGTTGTGTCACGCCAAGACTTTCCTGGCAAGAAGACAACACCTTCCCTCCCCTGAAAGTCTCGGATGCACAGCCCTGCGTCCAGATATAACTCTTTACTCTCTATCTCGGAAGATGGCCCTTATCGTAGAATTAACTGTTCCATGGGAATCAAATATCCCAAAAGACCACGAGTACAAATTAAATAAATACCATGATCTCGCAAATGCCATCACCAGGAACGGCTTCACTGTTCACCTTCACGCGGTAGAAGTTAGCGCTCGTGGCCTGCCAGCTATATCTCTGTTTCACCTTTTTAAAGATCTTGGTCTCTCCAGGAAAATAATCAACTCCTTAGAAAAATTATCTAAAACCGCGATTTCCGCATCTCAAATTCTATGGCTTCGAAGGGGGAGTGAATGGGTGGTAAGGTGAACGCTCACATGTGGCAAGACAGCTGTCCTAAACCTACCACAGCCGTCATTAGTCCAGAATCCACTGCTCACCCCACAGAAGTGTAATAACACTATATGATGGGCCCGACTTCGGTCGGTGAATTCCATGGCAGCTCCGTTTTTGTTTTATTTATGAGCACGGCAATTTTTTTCAGCTATCTACGTTATTGTAACTTACCACTAGATGGCGCTGCAGCAAGTCAACTTCTATACCGTTCAACTGAGGTTAACATAGGCTACTTAGGGGGGGGAGGAGAAGGAGGAGTGATAGGGGGAAGGAAACGGATACCCGAGAATCGCTGTGTAACATTCAACTAGTACGCTATAAAATTGAAGACTATCGCAGTTGTTTGACATTATAAATAGGTTTAAAAACGAATTTACCGCATGAATTTTGTGGCACCCGACGCTGCGATTGCAACATCACCGAAACGTCGGGTGCTACGAAATTTTCAGCGGTAAATTCGTTTTTAAACCTATTTATATTGTTATACACTTCCAGAACCCAGTAACTTTGCTTGTTAGAGCTATTCAGATGATAGTTCATGTCCCGTTTGTAGCAATACCCCTTGCACAGCTAGACATATTCTAGCTGGCTACAATGCATTTTTAGGTACCGGACTGTACACCTATATCCATTATAAAGTCTTCGTTATTTGTGAGGTAATTAGCCTCTTAAGGTGGGTATTCATTAGGTTCGCGCATCAACTCTGCTCCGCGCATCTGCAACTGCTCAAATGGGTGTTCCGCAGTTTTCATTCGAACGTTGAGCGAACATGTCATCGCCAGAATGTATTGTGAAACTTCTAATCCTTCGGATCCCGCACTGTATAATTTCTGTACTCTTCGATTAGGAGATAGACATTTCTCCTCGGCCCAGTCCATAGCGATGGATTCGCATTTACTAGACACCGAACGTGATGCGCGAGACGTACCCACCAACGTCCTACTTTGCTCGCGTCCACGAACGCACTGCGCATCACTTTGTGTTCGCGCATTTACCGCCACCGCTTGGAGCGTTCGCCGCGGAGCGTACCGCTGCACGCTCCAAGAGCGCGAACGTATCCACTACTGGAGCAGTTGCAGGGGCGCGGAGCGGAGTTGGTGCGTGAACCTAATGGATACTCAGCTTCAGTGGCTTGTGCCAACAATGATCTGACAGTACCCTCCAAACCTCCAGTTTCAGTCTCCAACGTACACAGTTTCCGACCTCATTGTCAAAATTCGTCTTATGACAATTTTTGATACCTCTCGCTAAGCGTTACAAGGTAAGTTACCGAGTCATTATTTTCCAATGAATTCACGCTCGAAAATGAGCAAATTTGTAGGGTTTGGGTAACAGCGCTATGGCTAATCGGTAACATCTGTCTATACAATATGCTCCTTAATGTTGTCACTAAAGATCAAATTGTTCCTGTCCCGTCAATATTTTTTATTGGCAGAAATGGAACCCCTCTAGAAGTTATCGGATCCGGTCTGGATGTAGCACGGCTCATTGAAAAAATAGACAACGTCTTGAAAACCCCAACAGGTTTGTATGAACCACATACATACTAGAATAGACTGCGGGAGTACGAAGGTGAATTGGGAGTGAATGCGATAGCAGAATAGACAGAGATAGCTGCACAGGTGCCCCTCTATGATTGTCTAGATGCGCATGCACATTTATCATTCTTTAATTGAGTATCAAATCAAATCAAATAATTTATCGTCCTAAAAACTAATACATAGTTGTATAGACAGTTGTATTACATTTACATTTGGCCGTGATATGATTGAATTCTTCATTAATAATAACATAAAGGGTTACTCAAGAAGAATAAAGAAGGTATTATTGTAGAATTAAATCGAGTCGCACCATTTAGTTTACCAGATAATAAACACAGAATAAAATATATAGAAAGTAAGATATAGAGATGTAAGACATAGAGAAGATATGTAGAAATTAACTCAATAAGTAGTGATTCTATTACATCGAATATAATGAATAATGTAATGAGGATAAAAAGACGGTTATAATGAACATAATTAATTCTTTAAAATACTGATAAAAATAAGTTTTTTTACTATAAAATTAATAAATGTAATGTCAAAAATAACAAAAAAAATGTGACAATTGTCAATAAGTAAAATAAAATGTCTTAGTGATTATATTGCAAATAAAAATAGTCAATATATAATTAATATGTGCCTACCTAATAATAGAAATAGTCAATACATTTTAGTCCAATTGAAAATCGTTTTAAAACCTATTACAGAAAGAGATATAGTCAAGATGCATACAGTTTTTAGAGATCGTTAATGTCGTACAATTCTCTTTCAATGAGATATAATTTGAGTTTATTTTTAAATTGGAGCATTTTTCCTTCGCAGGATATTTTTTTGATACTAGAGGGTAGCTTATTGTAGCATATAATTCCGACGTAGTTCGGATCCCTTTTAAAAAGTTCTAGATTTGGACGAGGAAGAATCAGATTATTTCTTCCTCTGGTAAAGTGTTTATGGGTATCTGATTGTATCGGCAGCTGAGCTAGGTTTTTTATGATCAATTTAACGCATTCTAAAACGTATAGAGATGTATAATAATTGTGCAATCAGTATATATTTATGTGTGTCCCGCGCATGCGCAATTTAACAAGGATAGAGGGCGCCCATATGCAGCTTTCTCTTTCTATTATTTTATTGATTTCTCCAGCTGGTTGCGAGGTCTATTCTAGTATGTCTCCGGTATGAACACTACTAAGCTATAAATGGGTGAATATTATTTTAAACTGAACAATATGGTGGTTGGTAGATAATATATGGTTTGTTTGTTAACGAATCCGGGCCAGGTTAGTATACGGCCTGGTCTCTCCAAAGGTATACGGCCTGGTTGGCCTTGTCGTTTGGCGCTTGTAGGTCCAGGTGTGTGATGGGGGTTGACGACAGCAGGCAGGATAGGAGGTGGTCTTCACCCTGCAGCATTCCACACGATAGTATATGGACCGGTACCCTTGATGCCCATACCCCAGGCCCAAATGAAAACATGGCTACGCAGGAACACCGATGAAACCCACCTTACAGAATGTAAAAAAATCGCAGGATGCAGGCAAACAAAGAACGCGGTTCCGGAAGCGTCTAAAAAACTTGCCCGCAACCTCACCAGATTATAAAGGGACAAAATCTGTAAAGTCATAGGTACTATGGCAGGCCACTGTCCCCTAAACAAACACCTGTTTACCATAGGTGTGACAGACAGCCCTCTATGCAGAGGATGCATGGAGGAAGATGAAACGCCACAGCATGTGCTCATGGAATGCAGGAGCGTGGTGTGAAACCCACACGCAAATAGACTGCTGATGGTCGCGTGGCGCTGTCGCAGTGATGATAAATGAAAGTCTGCCGTGGTTACGATTCTGTTTTATTGACTATGACTTCGAGGGGCCCGCCGGGCGACACTACGAGAGTGTCGCGTTACAAAGACTGTGGCGGGCCAACTAAACTTATGTACAATAGCTGACGTCCGGCCGGCCCTCAGCAGTCCAGAGGCATCCAGCCCCTATCGTAGGGGTAGCTAACCTTCGGTTGTCGGCTTCGACGCTCAAATCAACACTATGAACAATCTCAAAAACAATACTAATGTAACATAAATGCTAGGTAATGCTTAATTGAGAAATAATAGACAATAACTTAATTCTAAACAACCCGAGAACCCGGAAGATTTGCTAATCACTTTGGCCGCCACCCTTATTTGCCGATGGGTAACCGACCCCTGCTTAGATTTTGCCACGGACAGTTTCGGAAGGGTTTCGACGCGCCGACATGTGCATCCCTTTGTCTGCCGGCCTCGAGGCGAACAACTTTCACATTCCAGTGCCACACAAACGCTGCTACAGTTGTCTAACGCCTTTGGGCGTTCAGAATCAGTCAGGATATCAGGACATATTGCAGAGGGAGCGATGCCGATGATCGAATAAAGCCTTTTGATGGGAGTAGGCTTTAGGCAGCCGGAGACAATTCTCACAGCGTCGTTCACATTGGTAGATAGTGATAAAGGAGCTGTTAGTTCTAGCAGTTTGTGTTACCTCTGTCTCATCACTGCGAGAGGGAGCTAATGGGCCTTGTTGCAGTTTGGCCACGAAGACCCATGTGTTTAGGGTCGGTCAACATCCATCCGGCGGCCTCCATGCAGAAGTGCGAGCCCGGGTAGGACTCTGGCCTTCAGGCCAGTTTCCCCTAGGAATCAACCTTCGGGCGCTCCTGAACGTGTTGCGCACCGTGCGGCGTCAACCAATCGATAGTTTATTCTGACCGACAACCAAGAGAGTCTGGAAACAGTACTGTCTCCTATTGAGCGGGGGTAGTTGTTTACCTTACAGCAACTGCTCTGGAAACGACCAATCGGCTACCTGATACCAGGTGAAGAGCCGGACAAAGGATGCCGTGGTCGGCGATATATATATATATATATTTTTATTGTCCGAAATTGTGGTGGTACATTTATGGTGATAATGCGTAAAACTATGTATCTCACAATTACCTGTTATTAAAACAGATTGACAAATTTACTTATCTGCTAAATTGACTTATCTGCTAATTATAATATCTTATTAGATAGATTCGGTAGATAGATTCGGTAGACACCGTATCACCGCTACGTAAGGGAGAGGACCGTGCAAGCAACCTCGAACCTGTAACCAGTCGGGAGACCAGAGTAATCTAGTTGCAACTGGAAGTAAGGGCGCAAGTTTCGATCCGCTGGGTGATTAACCTGGTTATCTCGCGGTAAGGCGATGCCTTCTTACGGGCGAGTGGCGTAACTAGACAGTGGGCTGTTTTCATCCTAAGTTTTCTACGCTCATCTCACGGGAGACAGAACAATTAATTATCGATTAAACTTCCTGATGTGATGGGTTCGCCCGTTGTAGTCGACAGCTCTAGTTGTACCTACAGTGTTTATTATTATTAGATATTTTTTAATATTATTTGATACCTAGCACATTTTTAAATATATTTAGTTTAAAGTATGATAATATATAATATGCGTTTCAAAATTTCTCGGGTATGACATACCCGACCTCACTCACGCAAGTGCTTCAAGTATTCAGTATTCAATTTATTCATTCAAAATATACAATAAAAGCATGAATTATCAATTAAAGCTAATTATCGCATATTAGAATTCGTCAGTTGCTAGTAATATATGTAGACATAAAACTATTAAAGCAGAAATATTAATTTGACAATAGCGTTGACTAAAGTCGGCTTTACATGGCAGACAAATAAAATTTAAAAAAAATAGAGCTGAATCCATGAACATGAGTATACATATAAAATAAATAATTATTATAAGAATATTAATAGTCATCTTAGGCTCTTGACTTTATACAAAAAATAATCACACAATAGAAAGTATCAAAACAAAATTGGAAAAAACAACATATGTATATGGTCAGATCATACATACATTCTACATATTAAATTCATAATATTATTATTAAACAAAAAAACTAAAATGAGGTACCTAAAAGTTACATATTAATGTTATTCCCATTTGAAAGAATAGGCATGCTCAAAAAAATCACCCAGCTTATAGAAAGCATGTGTGGATTGCAGCTTTTGTTTAATAAATCTTTTAAACGCCTTTGTTTCCATCTTTCTTGTGGAGCGTGGTAGCTGGTTAAAGAGCTTATAGCTCAAATATCTAAAGGACTTTTGTGTTTGCGTAAGGCGTACTTTAGGCAGGATAACATTGTCACGTCTGCAATTGTAGGAGTGCATATTCCCGTTGTTCGTTAATATTAGATTTAGCATATAGTAGACATTTTAAAACATATTCAGACGTAAATGACAGTATTTTGTACTTAATAAAGTATGGTTCGCAGTGTGTGTCACGGGATACTCCTGCAATTGCTCTCAGTGCACTCTTCAGTAAAATGAAAAAATTGTGGACGACATAAATCTCTGCTATCTGCTTTAGTAATTATTCGAATTGCTTCCTTTTGTATTCGAAGGGATGTTATTCTAAGAATGCTTTGTATTTTTCGCAGACACTTTTCCGATGGCTTCAACTTCAGCTGGGCCGTCCACTTCGAACGCAAGCGCAACTGTTTCCTCTCAAAACCTCATAGCGAATGAGATAGCGCAACAGCAGGCCTATGTAAGCGATACTACCAAAGAGACTGAGCCATCCACCAGCCAAACGGAAAGGCAAGGTGTGTATGAACATTATTTTCATCATATGTAACCCTTCGAGTAGCGGCATAATTACATGGCAGACCGCGGCAATTTATTGGAATTTCTTGCAATATCGCCGCGCTCGACAAAAATTACTATAACTATGGTACTACTACATCAATCATAAAAAGAATAACTGTGCAATGATCGTATTGAAATTTCGTATATAGAATATTGAAATCTCATTTTGTCAAACAATTAGATAATTATGAATAAATATGAGAAAGTCAAAAAAGTGAAAAAAAAATCGACATTTCTAACTTGTACTTATCTTACGGAAAAATACGGAACCCTATTTAGAAATTGTAAATACTATCGTAATCTTTATTAGATTCTGTATCAAAGGTAATATTTTATTTTGCTTATATACATACAAAAATATTTAGATATTTGCTCATAAAAACCAATAAAAATTTTGATGATTTCACCAAAAAAAAAATGTTTATATTTTTTTTATGAATACGCCGAAATTAATTTACAAATATGCCAAAAACTTGATATATTTCAGCGAAAAACAAAATAATATGTATTTTTTCAATTAATTAGGCAGACATTTTGCATTTTTAGAGTTATTTATCGCAAAATGACAGCATAGCGATAAACCGCACCCAATTTTTCAACTAAAAAAAACAGGTAAAATTGGAATAAAAGTGTTTTAGAAACAAATTTACTTACATTTCTATTCATATTCCGACTGAAAACACTAAAAAACACAAAAAAACTGTTCACGACCCAATGTTTGACAATGACGACCGAACAGCGATGTTTGATAATGGAATGTTACCAGAAATATCCGTTTAATGACGTGCGAAATTATTTTAGCGGCCGTCTATGTATCTATGGTAATAATAAGATATTTGGTATGGATTTTAGGATGCGTTCGAATTAGAAAATAATATTACTGTGCGCTCTGGTAGCAAGCCGCCATTATTAGTCGTTACATAGTCAATGGTGCTCTGATGTGTAACCAAATTTGGTCGTTACGTAGCCGAAGGGTTAATTGATTAATTTTATCAACATTATATATCAACAATGGTATAAAATGTATGCATATTCTTTTTTTTCTTTATTTTTTCTATTTAGATACGACAGCTGGGGCTAGTGTCTGCAAAGGCAGTGTATCTCCTCCTAAGCGTCAGAAATCAGAGGAATACGAAGTTGTCTGCGAGGGAGATGTTTGCATCAGAAAGCCAAAGGAGCCAACGCCAGTAGACGAGCCTGCAAAAGACATTGAGAAACCGGTGAGTAACAAACCTCTTTCCGTCCTTCGAACCCTTCTTCGAACGGGTGGTAACTGAATGCTTATATGAGGCAAGACAGCTGCCATAGACCTCGGTCAGTTGGGAGTCCAGTTGGAGTGATCACACCCTCCAGAAGTGTAATAATAATACTGTACAACCTCAATATAACGAACCTCAATATAACGAATTCCTCGTTGTAGCAAACTTTTTAAAATCTCCTTGAACTTATAGATTTGAACCATAACCTAGATTCGAACTCCTCGAACCATAAGATTTAACGCTAAATATACCTCTGTCCTTGTACTGGAATGCCACAATGCGTTTCAATCCATTGCAAGGTCAAATAGAGTGACCCTGCAATGGATTAAAGGGCACATCGACTCACTGGGCAACGACGCGGCAGACGAACTGGCCAAAAAGGGATCAAAGGAAATAGTATATGGACCGGAACCCTTGATGCCCATACCCCAGGCCCAAATATAAACATGGCTACGCAGGAACACCGACGAAACCCACCTTAAAGAATGGGGAAAAAACGCAGGATGCAGGCAAACAAAGAACGCGGTTCTGGAAGCGCCTAATAAACTTGCCCGCAACCTCACCAGATTAAAAAGGGACAAAATCCGTAAAGTCATAGGTACTATGATAGGCCACTGTCCCCTAAACAAACACCTGTTTACCATAGGTGTGACAGACAGCCCTCTATGCAGAGGATGCATGGAGGAAGAAGAAACGCCACAGCATGTGCTCATGGAATGCAGGAGCGTGGCAGAGCAACGGGCAAGAATACTACAATCTCCAGCATCTGTCCCAAAGGTCTGTAGCAACCCAAACAGGCTGCTAACCTTCTGGGACAGCCTGGGTTGGCTGGAGTAACATAAATAGAAACATGAGCCACACACAACGGCCCAATCAAGAGGCCAAGTGCGGGAAATAGCCCAGGAAAACTAACTAACTAACTATACCTCTGCATTACGAAAATATAGATAGATACAAACGAAGCTGCTATAGAATTCACCACAAGGTTGGTTAGCCTTGATGATATGATAGGGTGATTCATTTAGAGGTACTCTTTTGTCTATGGATTTTTTGACAGATGAAGCGTGAGTCGTGATAACCTTTTATGGTATTTTTACTCAGTATAGTTTGACATTTCATCATGGAAAGACTTAGCCCCGCACAGCGTCTGCTGTATTACGAAAATCAGCGTTATGCGAGGAATGTGTTTCGTGCACGTGCAGAAACTTACGGTCCACATAATCGGCCCACCGAACGCACGATTTGCTATACCATCGAAAAATTTGAAAACCAATTTACATTATTAGATAATACACGACCAAATAGACCACATCCAGCATGTAGTGAAGAAAATATTGCGGCGGTAGCTGAGAGTGTGCGCGATGACCGCGAACAATCGATCCGGCGCCGTTCGCAACAACTTAACTTGTCGTATGCAACAACTTGGCGTATTTTACTTACGGATCTTGATTTAAAAGCATACAAAATTCTACTTGTGCAACAATTAAAGCCGACTGACCTACCGAATCGTCACTGATTCAGTCTTTGGGCTCTAGAAAATCTTGAAGATAATCAACTGTTTTTGACAAAAAATTTGTTTAGTGATGGGGCACATTCTGGCTTAAGAGCCCTATCACATTTTTTTTCCAGAAAGGCAAGAAAAGTGGATTTTTGGCGTTCTAATTCCAAGAAATGAAGAGATTTCTACAAACTTTAATTACTGAATTACCTGGACCATTTCTTGATGTTGACCATAGCGGCCTTTAATTTTAGATATAACGAATATTATTTACTTATTCAGCCCATTTTCCGAAAGTCGTTATTCGTAAAACGCTCGGAAGGCAAACTTTGAGCTCCTTAATACAGTAATATCACTACAACGAAAACCGTATACTATTTTTTTTATGTCCGTCATGTATTCTTGATGTACACTACGGCTTTATTTTTTCGTTTTTTGACCACATATCCAAGGTATACATTACTTACAATTACACAAAATTAAAAAAAAATCTTCCTGTATCATTCTAATTTTCTCAGAAATAAAATAAGATTCTTATATAATACTTATACTATATTAAAGTTCACTCTTTTAGCAATACGACATAATATAAATTATTGTCATTAGAAAGGAGAAAACACTGCAAAAAACAATTAGAAATTGTGTATATATTTGCTTGCGCAAGAGAAGAGCGCTCAGTGCCGCGGTTTTCTCCCAGGGTTGAATAGTTATTTATTTATTTATTTATTTATTTATCCTATCTTTTATAGTTACATCCAAAAAAAAATGCGTTCATTTTTTCAACTCATTTTAAAAGAATACCTACGCTATTTTGTAATACGGCTCTTAACGGATATGTCAACAAACAAAATTGCCGTATTTGGTCCGAAGAGCAACCTGAAGAGATTCAAGAGCTGCCATTACATCTAGACAAAACAACGGTTTGGTGTGGTTTATGGACCGGTGGAATCATCGGTCCATATTTCTTCAAAAACGAAAGCGATTGCACCATCTTTTCGCGGCGCGTGCTTTGCGGTGCTTAATTGAAATTATTTCAATGGCACCAGATTTTGATAATTTTACCGCCAACCCTCACTTGTTTAAATTGCAGGCTATTAATTATTTAGTTAGTATTATAAGTGTCATTCTGTTTGTATACTTACGGTGATATTTTTATTAATTTTACTTTTCAATGCCTTGGTTTTACTGTAATTTTGATTAGTAATAAACAAATAATAAACAAATAAATAAATAAACGATGGGCCCGACTCCGGTCGGTGAATACCACGACGACTGCCTTTGTATTTATTAATTTATTTTTATCTAGGTCGAAGAATCAAAACCTGTGCTGCCGTCTCCGTCCACCGAGGCTTCCGGATCCCCGCAGGTTTCTCTGGAGGAGCGCTTGAAGAAAGCTCAAGACCTGATCGACCAGAAGCGAAAGGAAAAGGAAGAAAAGGAGAAAGAAGCTGAGAAGGCGAAGGAAGCGGAACGGAGACAAGCGGGCAAAGGAGTCGCCGAGTTGAAGAGATGGCAGGAGGAACAGGAGATGAAGGCGCTGCAGGTACAGTTCTTCATTCTTGATGATTGGATGTATTGAATGAAAGAGTGAATGAATTGCAGGATTCAGGATTGGTTAAAATTTCATCAATTGATCAGTGTCGCTGTTGTTGAGTTGTCGTCGTGATTGAGAGTCACTGAGCGTTGGCCATCCCTATATTTTTGATTATTTATTACATTACATTTGATACGCAGTTGAATTTCCTACACACATTACAAATATTTGCAATCGTGCTAGCAAAATGGTCGGTTTTGTTATTCGCATATGCAAACAGTTTAATAATATTCATGTAATGTTTCTACTATATAATTGTTTAGTCCGTAGCATACTTGAATATAACTCGTTCATCTGGTGTACAAGTGAAAACAAATACATTCAGATGGTAGAGCGTATTCAAAAAAAAAATTTAAGATATATTTATTACAGAAAATACGATATTTATCCATACTTATTTCCGTCCGATTTTGTGCTAGGATTGGTAGGATACAACAGTCTTGAAAGGCGTCGATATATTTCCCTAATTATATTTGCATATAAATTAATTCAAGGAACTATTTATTTGCCAGAGATACTATGTAAGTTTGAATTGTACGTACCGGTAAAATACACAGCGAGGAGATCGCATCTATTGTTTAATGTGCCGTACCATCGTACAAATATTTTTGTAGACAGGCCAGTGGGAAGGGTTATAGCTCTTCTTAATTCCTTACCCACAGAAATAGACATCATTTGTATATCCCTTTGGCAGCTAAAAAGGCAACTTCCTGCTATCTCATGTTTATCATAATCTGTCTTTTATTTAGTTTTATATTTTTATGTTTTTTTCTTGTTCAATGTTAGCATTAATTTAGTTATGTAATTCATTTATTTTTAGACTTACACTCTAGCTTTAATATTCAATGGCGAATTGGATTCATCTGTAATGCTCTTGAATAATATTTGAAACTAATTAATAATAATGGGTTGCAGTGCAAATGATGATGGATGGTAATGCACCTTTATTAACTTCTAGGATGCTATTATCACCATTTGTTGGTTTTTCTGATGTGACAATTCGCAACTGGGGACCTCTGTATTTATGCAATTATCGGCTCTATATATCCCTCCTCTGCGGTGAATGTCACCTGTCATTGAAAAAGACACTGTTATATATTAGTATATTATTTGGTAGTATAATATTTGGGTTTTCAAGTTGTTTTTATAAGTATTATTTTGTTAAAAACCTCACAACAATTTTATTTAGTAACATGTAATATTTACCGAGGTTTACGTGTAAATAAATAATAACTATAAAATATCAGCCCTTTAAGTCAAAAACTATTTTTCATTCATATTTAGGAGAAAACAATCGATTGTTTAGTAAAATTAGCTACTCTGGTTAAAGTATATATTATTTAAACATATATTAATACAGGTTACGTTTCATCTAATTAGTGGCATCTTTGAAGTGGGTGAATCAATACGAGCAAATAAGCAACTTTTGATAACAAATTGTGAAATTATAATATATAATAACATTATTTTAACATTACAATTTATTCCAAACTATTTACAACAGTTTGAGAATCAATCAGCTGTTTTATTTAGCCTTGTTAAAGGATCGAAGTTGTTGAGCGCGGCCGATAAATAAAAGTTTGACAAACGTTGAGCGCGCTGCGCCATCTAGCGATAGGTAAAATATCGCATATAAACAAAATTCGCAATATTTAACCCACTGTTAGATGGCGCAACTCGCTCGCTCGACTTTTCATACTATTTTTCAAAACATGTTTTTTTTTTTTTTGTGTTTTTGCAAAAAATAATCTCAAAAGTTGCTTATTTGCTCGTACTGATTCACCCACTTCCAGGGGTCACTAATTAAATACTCACCCTGTACATGACTAAGATAAATTATTAGGTAACAAGAGAGGATTCATCAAAAAACAATATTGTTAGTTAGTCTATGTCAGTGGTTCCCAAAGTGTGGGTCGGGACCCACTGGTGGGTCGCGAGCCGATTCCAGGTGGGTCGCCAACACAACGTATAACCATAGGGTATAATAAGGCAGATAGACGACGAGATAGATTGATGAGTCTAAGTGTATTTAGGATACCTACCGACAATATAATTAAATTAAATAAATAAATAAAATAAAGATAGCACTTGAAGGGAATAGAATATAAAACTTGCAACCTTGCAACAGCGCGGGAAGATGAAATAGTCGCGCGAAGAGACAGCACCGCGTCTCTAGCCTCGTCTCGCTCGCTCCCGGCATACGCGCGGCCGGGCGGCGGCGCCCCGCGCTTTCCGAGCATCCGCACGCCCGCAAGTGCTCACTCGCCCATCGAGTGGCCCGCCGCACCGTTCCCGTCGGCTTTACGCATCGCATTCATTTGTTTTCGCTATTTGCTAAATACGATGGATGGATAACTGTTCTAGCAAAAATTTATATTTTTTATGTTGTCGCACATTACAATTTCTTACAAAATAAAGACTCAATTATGATACTTACAAATGAATTGTTTATTTTTTACATCAAACCACTCACTAACTTTTCCGAAGAAATTCTCCCTGGGTCGCAAAATATTTTGATTTTAAAAGGTTGGTTGCTGCGTCAATAAGTTTGGGAACCCCTGGTCTATATTGATACTGTATATATACAAAATCGTCCAAAAAATATTATTATTATTATTATTATTTATTCTGGACAGGCAGCTCTGCTGATACGTCCAGATCAGATCTTGTAAAGCTAAACAATATTAACAATATAATATAAACAATATTAACAAGTTTTTAAATTGATTGACAGAGATTGCACTAATCACTTCAAATGGTAGTTTATTCCAAATACAAAGGTCTTGTTTATCAGCGAATTTTGCATCAGAATGACTGGCTTTCAAAGGGCTAAGAGGGTCAAGGGAGGGATTTCCACAACTAATGTTATTTGTATATTTTATAATAGGAAGAAAGACGCCGTGAGAAACAGGAGAATGAGAAGGCGCGAGCAAGAATTCTAGAGCAGATTGCGCAGGACAGGGCTGAGAGGAGATCCAGGGAGCCAGGAAGTACCGCACTAAACGCCGCTCCGAAGACACCTGCAACTGTTTCACCTTCTTCACCACCATCCGGTAAAAATATTGTAAAATCTTTCTCTCTGCACAGGGTGCGAGGGTCCGAGTGTTGCTAACTTCGTTCTGTATTCAAATATGGAATGTGCGTTGATGCTTCACTCATTTATTTTTATTGTTTTGTGTGTATTTTATTTGCACTTTAAAAAAATAAATACAAAATGGCGAGCTTATTGCTATGGCAATATCTTAACCCTTGAAGTAAATGGGTATTTTCATGGATGCATCTGTCTCTTTTGCAGGATTTTCGGCGACATCGACCTTAAAGTACTATAACTACGAAACTACTACACCAATCATAAAAAGAACAACTGCACAATGATTGCATTGAAATTTCGAATATAGAATATTGAAATATCATTTTGTAAAACAATTAGATAATTATGAATAAATATGAGAACGTCAAAGAAGTGAAAAAAACGCGGAACCAGATCTGGTCGTATCATACTCAACGGATAATTGTTTCAGAACCAGATTTGGTCGTATCATACTCAAGGGGTTAAAACTAACCTTATCATATAGTGAAGTTGTATAGGTAGCGAACGGTTTCGTGCAGCTTGGGCCATATGATCCACTGTGTTTTTGGATCGATCCAGCTCACGATTCAGCTCCTATTCAGTAGCCTCCTCGTGTGGAAGACTACCCTGGGTAGGACCTTCGCCTCACGGCTGGTGGATCGGTTTCCCCTGGGGGATTGCCTCCCAGCGCTACTGGACGGTCTGCGCACCGAACGACGACAGCCAATGGGCCTGTGCACTCTGACTAATTACTGAAGAAGTTCAAGTTCAAGTTCTTTATTGTGTGAATTATTAAAAAAACATACAATGTTTAAGTAACAAACTGCCCAGAGAGCATACAACATTTCGTTTTAGAAGAAACTTCATAAAGTAGAAGCTATTTAAGGCGCAATCAACAAGCAGTAAAACTAAAACCATCAACAATTAAAATAATTAATCAGAAATGATCAAACAAAAGCAATAATCAGACAATCAATCAAACTAATTTTTATAATGTTTTGTCCAAGAAGAATCTAAATACATTGTAATTACATTTAAATATAAGATACCATATAACTAAAACAATCAATAAAATAATTAATTCAAGCTAAAACAATCAACAAATGAAATAATCAGTATACGCATTACATTAAAATAAAGGGGCTATAAAAAAAGTCATTTTGTAAAATGTATTAATTCCTCAATAGATAGAGTAAAACGTATGTGTTGTAAAAAAATCCAAAAGTTTTTGGAACGTTCTGAGGTTGCTATTGTCTTTTATGTTACATGGTAGGCAGTTAAAATAATTAGGCTCTGAGAATTGGGTACTTTGCCTAGCAGCGTTTAAAACCACGCATGGTAGAATTAAATTATTCTTGTATCTGGTGTTTTTGTTATGTAAAGGGTCCGCCAAATGACTTTTTTTTTTGAAAATGCTATAAAAAAAAAACTACTGAATATTTTTTCAAATTTCTTTTTTTATTTGAAAGTACAGTCCCTCCGGTTAATGATGGAAAATAATTTCATTCAAATGGCTGCCTCGGCTGGCCATGCAGTAGCCTACATGATGGGTCCAATTTTTAAGTACATTATCGATTGTGTGCAGCTGTATTTCACCAATGGCTTCACGAATATTGTCCTTTAAAGCGTCAATTGTCTCTGGTTTGTCGGCGTAACACTTATCTTTGACGGCACCCCACAAAAAGTAGTCCAACGGTGTCAAATCGCAGCTCCGAGGTGGCCAAACGACATCAGCTCTGCGGCTGATAATGCGATTTTCAAAAACAGGGCGCAAAACATCAAGTGTAGCGTTGGCTGTGTGGCACGTAGCGCCGTCCTGTTGAAACCAAATGTTGCCAATATCCTCCTCTTCAATTTCTGTGAACAAAAATTCGTTCAACATGGCCCGATAACGATCGCCATTGACGGTAACGGCCACTCCTTGCTCATTTTCGAAGAAAAATGGCCCAATTATGCCTCTGGACCCAAAATCCGCACCAAACAGTGACTCGTTTTGGGTGCACCGGCTTTTCAATGAATGCGTGCGGGTTTTCTGTGCCCCAAATGCGACAATTCTGCTTGTTTACATACCCGTCAAGATGGAAATGAGCTTCATCTGAAAAGATGATTTTTTTGGCAAAATCCGCATCTTCTGCAAGTCGATCGCAGGCCCACTTAGCGAAGCGAAAACGCATTGGATGGTCAGTTGGCTTCAACTCCTGAACCAATTGGACTTTGTACGGCGTCATACCAAGGTCTTTACGCAAAATTCGTCTCAATGATGTCTGCGAAATGTCCAATTGTTGAGAACGACGGTGAACTGATGTTGATGGCGATTCAAGCACACTTTCGGCCACAGCAGCAATATTCTCGGGTGTACGCACTGTTTTTGGCTTTTCACGCGTTGGTTTATCGATGAGGATGCCAGTTTCTTTCACTTTTTTCACAAGGTAACGAACATACGGAACTGACGGTGCTTCTCTTCTTCCAAAATCCGTACGCAATTTTCGCACACATTCTGCAACATTACCATGATTTTCAAAGTAATGTCGCAAGATTTCCCAGCGTTGTTCAAGCGTATACACAACCATATTCGTTCAGCGGAAGGATAAAACTAATTATCTGTCAAATCAGACATGAGGTAAGTGTTGCCATACACGAAATAAGCACTAGTTGAAAAAAAAAACGTTACATGGCGGACCCTGTATATCGTAACTTTCCTTTTCGGTGTAAAAATCTAATAATAGCCTATATAAGTAAAGTGATGTGAGAGTCATGATTTTCAATATTTTAAAAATAGGTCTACATGTTTCTATATGTTTAGCGTTGGCGATAATCCGTAATGCTCTTTTCGGAAGTCGGGAGACTATAGAAATATACTGTTTCCTAAGCAGCAGAGGTGGATGTTGACCACTCTTGAAATGACCAAATGGCTACCTGATCCTGAATTGAGAGCCGGGAAAAAGACCCCAACGGTCCGCGATAGATTCAAACTAAATCCCCGTTGGATATACGGCAGATAGAGGTCGCGCAATCGACTTTGAACCGGTAGCTAGTTGAGAGGTTGGAGGTATCGTGATGGTTAATTCCAGACGGAGATATCCTTCCAAAACTGGTAGTCAGGATGTGAGGCTGCCCGTTGGGTACCTTTCCCTGTGCCTCGGCGAGATGCGTTGCTTCTACGCTCACCTCCCGGGAGATAGAATGACCAATATCGTTAAAACTTTCTGAGGTGACGGGTTCGCCCGTTGTAGTTGACACGTCTAAGTGTATGTGCAGTGGTACACGCACGCGTTTTGGAAGTATAGATTATTAAATTCTGCGTAAAATACAAACTACTATATTTCAAACTAAAAATGCCCGAGGAGAGGAAATTGGGAGAGGAAGGAGAGAGAAACGGAAGAACTGGTTACTCCTTAGAAAAGTAATACTTTCTGAGGTGAGTCTTAAATGGTATTAAAGAAGGCGAGTTTTAAAGAAGAGATCGTTCCAGTCTTGCGCCCATGCATACAGAACGAGTAGAAGTAGAAATCAGTATTAAACGAGGAATTTTGAGTAGATTATCAGAGGCTGACCGAAGAACGAGACCGGGGGAACTTAATGGTTCGAAAATCTCGTGGAGATAGGATGGTGTCCATTGAGATAGTAGAACGATAGAGGAGAGCAAGAGTATGAACGTTTCTCGGTTGGCGTACTGGCAACCTCTTTAACCATGCTCTATATTCTGACACATGGTCATACTTACGTAGACTGAAGATGAATCATATGCATGTGTTGGAAGGTGCCTGGTTCCGGAAGGTGTTGGAAGGTGCCTGGAAGGTGCATGTGTTGAAAGGCTCTTTCTGATGCTGTGCGAAACCAGGGTTCCAATCTTACGTGGATTTTTACCTCAGCGGACAAGAGAGCAGATAAACACAAACATTAATATTTAAACAATTTATTATCTATTTAATTTATACAGAGACGCTAACCATTTGTAATTGAATCGAGTGAAGAGAGAGAGAGAGTGATTTAATACAGGAAGAATCGTTGTTTATATAGCCAACATTTTGATGTTGAAATGTTCAAAATGACTCGGAATTACATTCGTGGTATTGAAAGACGCTTTCGTGGTTATTTCTTTCGTCGAGGATTTGTTGTGTGTGCTGCGTCCCATCGAAATAAAATGCCGCGTATTATTTTGGACAAAAATTGCATCCTTTATTTGTTATTAATTATTACACTTTCGTTATAACGTGTGTGCGTGATGTGTTAAAATCGATTGAAGAATGAAGAATAAATCTACATACAGTCCGTTATTTATATCTATATCGTTTGTAGGCGGCGCGCGGGCTGACAGCTGCTTCTTCTCCCTCTCCGCTCTACGTTGTCTCCCTTTCGCGCGCCTCGCGGTTTGACATAAAAGTGTCCGTTTCGAGGCGCGCCGCTCTGTGCTATTCGGGTCTTTGTTCTGACTGCGCGCCCGTTTCGTCCGCACCTCGCGTTGCGTATTTACGATGATACAAATGTTCCCCGGCCAGATAATGCCTTTAAGTGTCGTCCTCTGGTCTCCCTATTTTTCCATCGCTCCATAATATTATGATCCAGCACAGAAATCGGCGCTTTACAGCTAGTCGCTTTGTTTCATATGTAATTGTCTCTCTCAGTTGGCATACGTTTGTCCCACTCGCTCCGCCGCAAGGCGTATTGCGACTCCGTACTTTTTGTCGACCTGCGGGCATACTATTACCATTATTATGCTTTTTGAATGTTTGCAACAACGCAAATAATTTATTCCTGATACCGAAAGACACAATAGAATTCTTGTTAATTATGTTATTAATGAGGTTAAACAAATTCGTGAGAAAAAATGTTACACATGTTATATTTAAAGTAGTCTCGCTAAATTATGCGTGTTGCTAACCGTTACACATGCATTTTGCAACCATTCAATTTTGTTGAGTAGTTCCTCCGATATATCGAGGTAATCCACATCTGCATGGTCAAGAAAGAGTAAAAGGAGAGACTGTGCATGAGTTTTTGTTGTGTCCATAGGAGGAAATCGTTTGAGCATTTGCAGAGGGTGAAAACTGGCAAATAATTTGCGCCTCACCTCATCTACATACATGTGATTGCCAGGAGAAATATTTATTAACAATTAGACCAAGATATCTTTCACTCTTTGCGATAAAGGTATGGTGATATCGTTCACTTTTAAAAGTGGAAGCAACTAGATTTACTCGTATTTTGCTTTAATAAAAAAAAAAGTTGTTGACCATGGAGTATAAACAAAAACAGTGTGATTTTGTTATACGAAGGTCATCCAAAAAATAAGGTTTTAACATTTATGTAGGATCGAAGAATGCTTTTATTTAATTGAAATTCACAGGAGACTTCACAAATATATTAAACTATTTTTCAATGTAATCGCCGCCGAGATTAAGACATTTCTGTAGTTGGGGCATATGCTTATATAGACAGTGTCATTGACCTCCGCCGCCATCTCTTTCAGCCACTTCTTCACAGCTTCCTCGTCCTCCTGATCGTTGTTAAAACGTTTCCGACCCAAACACTACTTTAGTTTAGTGAAAGGTTATAGTCCGAAGGCATCAGGTCGTATGAATATGGGGAATGGGTGACAATATCCCACCCAAACGATTTCAGCAGCTCCTTTGAAACTTGCGCGGTGTGGGGCCTGGCGTTGTTATGCAAGAGGCTAACTCCCCGGGTCAGCATTCCCCTCCTACGGTTCTGAATGGCTCTTCTGAAGTTTTTTAGGATATTGCAGTAAGCCTCTGCAATACAGTCCACATAAAGGATCCTCTTACGGATCCTTAAAACAGATGCCTTATTTTTTTTCGTCTTGAACCTTTTGGTGGCTGCGGAAGATGAATGACGCCTTTGAAGTAATTGTTTTTTGGATTCTGGGGCGTGGTCACACACCCACGTCTTATCATCCGACATCTGATGGATATTCGCGGCGGTATAGTTCTGCAAAGTCAAAAATGGATGAGCGCGAGACTACCTCACCATCGGAATAATTTACTGTGATAAAATGCCCGACAAATACGCGGGATAAAACAAACTGACCGTTATGCCCCCCACTACACGCCAGCTGCACTAACTTCGAAATAAACAAAATCCCCGGCCTTAGGAGCCCCTGTAACCTTACTTTCTGAATGACCCTCGCACTTATGAGGAAATTCTGCTTCCACTATTGTTTCCGCCAACTGCAGCATCTCAATGTTAATAAAGTGTTTACGCATTGTACTATCACTCGTTACAGTGTCACTAGTAGCGTTGCAAAAAGCAACAATGGAAGTTGTAAACGAACAGCAACTTCCCGGGCAACGGTTTGGAAGGTGAAGGGTCAAATTTCACAAAATTCCCAGCGGAGCGCAATAAAATTAGCAAAGTATCTAAAAGGGTTGGACTAGAGTATTTGTCAAATATAGAAAATGAACTCGACCCTATAATATACTAAAAGTGAAAGAAACTCCAGTGCAGAAAAATACATAATTCTAATTTACTGCTTATTGTGAAAGGACAAATTAAAACATATTAAATTTTAATTAAATTCAACAAGATACATTTTGACACATTTTAATTCTATCGATAATTCTCGCCCGCATGCTACTGCTGGTTACTGCTACTAAGGCAACCATCCAGCACTAAGACTGCATCTTACCAGCCGATGCAAGCCCTTGGAGCCCCTTCGCACTTACAGTTGGACCGAGGCAGTTGAACCGAGGCGGCTAGCCGCGTGAGTAAGTGATTTTCAACGCGGTTGAGCCGCCTGCGAAACATTTTATTTCGGAATATTCTGCGCACTTTTATTCCATATGGATTCCCTTAGCTCAATTTCCTGAATAAATCTCTCGGTGTCGAAGTTGAGCGGAGCCATTGTGTCGCCGAAGAGCGTGCTCTCTGCGGTGAGCGTTGGACGCGACTGAACCGACCGCGACCGCCTCAATGCGAATAGCAACCGGGGCGGTTAACCGCCCGGCGCACCGCCTCACTCTTGTGACCAGCAGCAGTCGATGCGGGCAGCCGCCTCTAGTGTGAACAACACGAGTGATTTTCATAGTAACTGTATCATTGTGACCGACCGCCTCGGTTGAACCGCGTCTGTCCGACCGCCTAGTGCAAAGGGGCCCTTAGTTAATAATTCCTAATATTTTTAAAGGTATAACGGAAGTGAGGATCCAGTTTAAACTCGGCGATGGTTCATCGACAGCTGCCAAGTTTGCACCGGAGACAACTCTGGCGGAAGTCAGAAACTACGTCATAACTTCTATGCAGGTTTGTTTTTGTATTGATTGATAAGCTGCCCTCACAGACTCCGCGAAAAAGTCTTCTCGACGGCATAGTAGTTAGGTCCCCTGATCTAACATTGTTAGGTTCTGGGTTTGATTCCCGGCTGATTTTCCATTGGGATAAAATTAACAGAATCACATTTCAATTCTGTCAATTGAATGCAATAACAAGACACATTTACACACTTGTTACACGCATACATACATATAAACACATCATAGTAGGATTGCTTGTAAGAGATTTCCATATGATCTTGTGAAAGATATTTCCATATGTTCTTCCATCTTGTGAAATTTCACAACAAAGAGTAGAAACAAACAAACAAACAAGCTTCTAAATTTATTGTTTGGTATGTTGTTTACAATGTCGAACAACATTTTGATTGAGATTAACTGCCGAAAGTTTGGATGACTCAAAGGAGAATGGGCATTTTTTTATGAAAGGTGTACCCAGATTGTATTGTCTAGGGACTTGTAACAATTAATTGTGCTTGTGTAAAGAAGTAATAACATCAAAGTTCAACTCATTATCCATGTCGTATCGGAATTATACACATCTGAAGTTTTTTATATCTGGATGATTTTATGGAATTAACTAGTTATTAAATCTTGTTAGGTAAATAGGGTTTTATCGAATACTTTAAATAAAATCCAGTCATAAAGCAAAAATCAATCAAGTCCAGTATCACAGCCAGAAAGTAAAAATGAAATCACATAAAAACAGAAAACACTCAGAATAACCCATTCATAAAACGAAGGAATAATATCGGCCCAGCCGTAAAATTAAGTTTTTCAACGTACATATATGAGTATGTCATTGTTGCAATAAAAATTTTTAAAAATGAATTCAGTATTAAATTTAAATAATCAATCGGATGAAGCATTTGGGTGCTATTGTGGAGGAATACACGCACACAGTCAGACAGACACACAGATAGACATACAGACAGACGACCAGTTTGGATATGGTCCTAATCATCTCCGGGGGGAAGAAAGGTTAAAATGTTTATATTTATCTTTTTTTGCACATTCACAATACTTTACCTCCTCGTCGGTTGGTAGGGCGGTAATTTAATACTAGTTGACAATATAATTTTACCCATAGGTCAAGCCACCGTTTGCACTATGGACAATGTTTCCCCGCCGAGCGTTCACAGCAGATGAAGATTCACTGGACCTAGCCAGCCTAGGGCTGGTACCTACAGCTGTGCTCCTGGTTGTATCTGAAGGGTCTACGAGTAGCAGCAGTTCGTCAGGCGGCACGCCTGCTGTCACAGGAGCCTTTGCAAATTTATACAGTAAGTCCTATAATTTCTACTTTCTTAATCATCAATCCCTACTGTATCAAGCGAATTAATTGGAACAAAGAGTATTTTTCTTCGAAAAGTGATTTATCCTACTAATATTATAAACGCGAAAGTTTGTATGTATGTATGGATGTATGTTACTCTTTCACGCAAAAACTACTGAGTGGATTTTGTTAAAACTTTACAATAATATAGCTTACACATCAGAACAACACATAGGCTATAATTTATAAAGATATATGGTTTTCTATCATCATTATCACAATTTTCCATCACCACGCGGGTGAAACCGCTGGGCGCAGCTAGTAATATTATAAACGCGAAAGTTTGTATGTATGTATGGATGTTTGTTACTCTTTCACGCAAAAACTACTAAATGGATTTTGATGAAACTTTAAAATAATATAGCTTACACATCAGAATAACACATAGGCTATAATGTATAAAGATATATGGTTTTCTATCATCATTATCACAATTTTCCATCACCACGCGGGTGAAACCGCTGGGCGCAGCTAGTTGGACATAAACGTACAAAAATAATACTGGTAGTTATAGATTGTTATTTTTAATATAGACTGTGTCGTCCTTTTGCGTTGATAACACCTTTCACTCTTGTAGGCATAGAATTTACCAGGTTTTGACAGCTTCCTTTCAGTTCATCATCGTGAAACCAGACTTGAATTACTGCACTGATCATCTTGGTTTTCATTGTAAAATCCATCTTGGAGAGGCGTTTTTTGCAATAGCCTATTTTTCGATCGGGTTGAGATCGGGGGAGTTTCCGACCATTCAAGTACGGTAATTTGGCTCTGTGTAAAAACCTGTTTCACATTTTTCAAAGAATGGCATAGGGCAATATCCTGTTAAAAAAAAACCTCGTTGTTAGGATAGACCTTCTGGAGCTCCCGTATCATAAAATTTGATGATATATGTCAATATATTGGTCAGAATTCAAATTCGGACCAATATATTGACAAAACCTCTGGGCCATTTGCAAAAAACGGCTCGCCCAAATGGATTGTACAACGAAAACCAAGATGATCAGTACAGTAATTCAAGTCTGGTTTCACGATGATAAACTGAAAGAAAGCTGTCAAAACCTACTAAATTCTATGCCTACAAAAGTGAATGGTGTTATGAACGCAAAAGGACACATTCTACAGTGGTGGAAAAAAATATTGCATCACCTGTTTTTTTGACGCGACAACGTCTTATAATTCGATGGAGCCGGCTGCACGCACGAAAAAACATGACTCATGCGGCGTTACCTCGCTCTGAGGCGTTCCATTTAAGGCTTGAAGTGCAAGCGAGAGCGCGGAAAGAGCGACAAAGAGGCACAATCGGCCTCCGCGTTCGGCAGCGTTCGACATCTGTCTCTCTCCTACTTGAGTGAGCGATGTGTCCGCGTGGACAGCTGCTATACAATAATACATTTACATGTTCATATAATATCTATACATATAATATCTATACATACATACAATATCTATCAAACAAATAAAATTAAAATTTTCTTTTGAAAAATGCAACCATTCCATCAGTATTTCCTTATGACGTTATCACGTTCAACTATCGTCACTAAACCGACTTTACAGACAACCGATTTTTTTAATAATTCATACTTTAGATCCTCATTGTTTGGAAACCAGTTGATGTAAGTGGTTCTTTCTTTTTTAAATTATGGGCTTATTTATCTTGCAATACAACCGGATTGTGGAACAGTGGAACAGTTTACCTCCCGAAGTGGTTGAAGCGAGTAGTGTCAATATGTTCAAAAATAGACTAGACGGACACCTTAAACAGAAATTGTAGTTGTACTCAGTTTCATATTCAGACATATCAGCAATTATGCTGCCTGTCTGTAAATGTAATAATAATAATAATAATAATTTTATCGTATTATTCATATAGCAACACTTACAATTAGTTGTCAGTCAATTTGACATTCTAACCTCCTTAACCCTTCAGGCCTCGGCCCCTCAGCCGATCATCAAGTTGATGTCCCAAAAAATTTTAGCAAAAATTAGTAAAAAAAATTAATTATGACACTGTCTCACCAAAACATTAATTACTGCCAAACCACTGTACCCATACTAAAAATAAAACATATTAACATTATAAAATGAAACAAATTAAATTAAAACGGGGCCATCACGCTGAATCATGTTGTGACCGATATGGGCCAATTGGGGCTCTAGGGGTTAAGCATGTATTTTTCACTCGCGGAAGTTGTGTAGAGAAAATGGGAAAAGGAGTAGAATTAACGTCTGTTAACAAGGAAACAGTCCTGATTTGAATCCCATCGAAAATTGCTAGAAGAAGATTGCGAACGAAATTGCCAAAAAAAAGCCCAGATCGAAACGTGAGCTTCAGAGAGCTGAGAGTGCGGTACCATGATATGTCGAATATTTAAAAAAAATAATCCGTCAAATGCCTAAAAGATGCCATGCTGTGATTGTTTCACGAGGAGTGGCCACAAGGTACTAAAAGTAATTAAAAAATATATAAAAGAAAAAAAAATCTTTTTTTTATTTAAAAATATTAATTGTATAATAATAATTATTTTATAATTTTAATTATGCTTAGAATTTATATTTTTTTATATTAAAAAGGCACTTTTTGGTGTGTAAACTATAGTAGGTGCCGAACACAATACTGCCGTCGTAAATGAAAACACAGTAACTTCATTTACTGTGTTTATACAAGTTTGGTTCTTTAAAGGCGAATTTTTCGGTTTGTCTGTCGATGGATAGTTACCGAGATACCTTAGATAAAAACACAGTATTTATTAAAAAATCTGAATATTTTTAATAAAAAACACAGTATGTATAATTTTTTAAGTTTATATACAGTAACCTATTATTTACTGTGATCTTTTTTAATACCTATAAGCTTTTAAGAAATATTTTTGTTTCGTTACAACGCGGCTTCTTCAGATACCTACTGTGGTTTTAGGTAAATTTTTATTAAAAGTTAATTTATTAATACACAAATTAATCACAGTATCTCAATTACTGTGTTTAAGGTACCTGCAGTTTTTTATTTATTTAAAAAAAAATATTTATTTTACATGGTTAGAACACAGTAATGGGTAAAATTTACCTATAACAAAGTAACCACTCAATTACGGTGTTATAGCTTAAAAATATAAAATTTATCAAATTATTTTCCTAATTTAAAACACAATATCTAATTTAATTAATTAAACAATTATAATTTAATATATTTTTTTATGCAGAATTGAAGTTCTACCTATTTTTTACCATTAAAGAATAAAAGAAATAATCTATATTGATTACTTTGTTCATGAAAACAAATATTTAACAACTGAACTTTGACCGCGTTTTTCTCAAAACGTCTTTTTTCAAGTTACTGTGTTTTCATTTACGACGGCAGAATAGATCAGCAATGGTCGGAGTTTTGCAAGGCTCATAAAGGCCTTAACCCTTGGAGTAAATGGGTATTTTCATGGATGCATCTGTCTCTTTTGCAGGATTTTCGGCGACATCGACTTAAAGTACTATAACTACGAAACTACTACACCAATCATAAAAAGAACAACTGCACAATGATTGCATTGAAATTTCGAATATAGAATATTGAAATATCATTTTGTAAAACAATTAGATAATTATGAATAAATATGAGAACGTCAAAGAAGTGAAAAAAACGCGCGACCAGATTTGGTTGACTCATACTCAACGGGTTAAAAAAGCCCCAAACAAAATATATATATATATATATATATATATATATATATATATATATATATATATATATATATATATATATATATATATATATATATATATATATATATATATATATATATATATATATATATATTTTTATTTAAAATAAAATTAGTAAAAGCTACTTAAAAAGTAGTGAAGGAAATCCCAGGTTGTATTGGGAAATGCTTATGTTTGAATGAGATATACTTACGGATGTGCACGACTTTCGACAGGTGCAATGTAAGTTTAAAGGTCCTTTTGCAGTCGACTAACGATCACTATTCATCCATATATCTCATAAATAGGGCTTATCCTTATGCAACACAAAATGCCTTCAAATGAGACGAATTAAGCGAAAAAATTAAAAATTAAACTATTGATCATTTCGGCAAGGCCGTTTTATAAATGAAAGTGACATTACGAAATAATTCAAATTTCGAATGCCACTAACATTTAAAATATGATACAATTGGCTGAGTTTGTTATCAACGAGCCATTAAATCGAATTAAAAATAAATAAAAAAACTCCACATGCTCAATGAAATGAAAGAAGAAACTTAAATCTTTATTTCTGGCAGAGAAGTTTATAAAAAAGATTGTATAATGTTATCAAAATAGGGTAAACCTATATAAAATTGTATAATATTAAAAAATTGTAAAGAAACATTGTAGAAAACAGTATAATATTGTTATATTTGATAAGGTTTGTAAAGAAATCCGTTTATAGGATCATGTTTTTATTTAAAATAAAATTAGTAAAAGCTACTTAAAAAGTAGTGAAGGAAATCCCAGGTTGTATTGGGAAATGCTTATGTTTGAATGAGATATACTTACGGATGTGCACGACTTTCGACAGGTGCAATGTAAGTTTAAAGGTCCTTTTGCAGTCGACTAACGATCACTATTCATCCATATATCTCATAAATAGGGCTTATCCTTATGCAACACAAAATGCCTTCAAATGAGACGAATTAAGCGAAAAAATTAAAAATTAAACTATTGATCATTTCGGCAAGGCCGTTTTATAAATGAAAGTGACATTACGAAATAATTCAAATTTCGAATGCCACTAACATTTAAAATATGATACAATTGGCTGAGTTTGTTATCAACGAGCCATTAAATCGAATTAAAAATAAATAAAAAAACTCCACATGCTCAATGAAATGAAAGAAGAAACTTAAATCTTTATTTCTGGCAGAGAAGTTTATAAAAAAGATTGTATAATGTTATCAAAATAGGGTAAACCTATATAAAATTGTATAATATTAAAAAATTGTAAAGAAACATTGTAGAAAACAGTATAATATTGTTATATTTGATAAGGTTTGTAAAGAAATCCGTTTATAGGATCATGTTTTTATTTAAAATAAAATTAGTAAAAGCTACTTAAAAAGTAGTGAAGGAAATCCCAGGTTGTATTGGGAAATGCTTATGTTTGAATGAGATATACTTACGGATGTGCACGACTTTCGACAGGTGCAATGTAAGTTTAAAGGTCCTTTTGCAGTCGACTAACGATCACTATTCATCCATATATCTCATAAATAGGGCTTATCCTTATGCAACACAAAATGCCTTCAAATGAGACGAATTAAGCGAAAAAATTAAAAATTAAACTATTGATCATTTCGGCAAGGCCGTTTTATAAATGAAAGTGACATTACGAAATAATTCAAATTTCGAATGCCACTAACATTTAAAATATGATACAATTGGCTGAGTTTGTTATCAACGAGCCATTAAATCGAATTAAAAATAAATAAAAAAACTCCACATGCTCAATGAAATGAAAGAAGAAACTTAAATCTTTATTTCTGGCAGAGAAGTTTATAAAAAAGATTGTATAATGTTATCAAAATAGGGTAAACCTATATAAAATTGTATAATATTAAAAAATTGTAAAGAAACATTGTAGAAAACAGTATAATATTGTTATATTTGATAAGGTTTGTAAAGAAATCCGTTTATAGGATCATGTTTTTATTTAAAATAAAATTAGTAAAAGCTACTTAAAAAGTAGTGAAGGAAATCCCAGGTTGTATTGGGAAATGCTTATGTTTGAATGAGATATACTTACGGATGTGCACGACTTTCGACAGGTGCAATGTAAGTTTAAAGGTCCTTTTGCAGTCGACTAACGATCACTATTCATCCATATATCTCATAAATAGGGCTTATCCTTATGCAACACAAAATGCCTTCAAATGAGACGAATTAAGCGAAAAAATTAAAAATTAAACTATTGATCATTTCGGCAAGGCCGTTTTATAAATGAAAGTGACATTACGAAATAATTCAAATTTCGAATGCCACTAACATTTAAAATATGATACAATTGGCTGAGTTTGTTATCAACGAGCCATTAAATCGAATTAAAAATAAATAAAAAAACTCCACATGCTCAATGAAATGAAAGAAGAAACTTAAATCTTTATTTCTGGCAGAGAAGTTTATAAAAAAGATTGTATAATGTTATCAAAATAGGGTAAACCTATATAAAATTGTATAATATTAAAAAATTGTAAAGAAACATTGTAGAAAACAGTATAATATTGTTATATTTGATAAGGTTTGTAAAGAAATCCGTTTATAGGATCATGTTTTTATTTAAAATAAAATTAGTAAAAGCTACTTAAAAAGTAGTGAAGGAAATCCCAGGTTGTATTGGGAAATGCTTATGTTTGAATGAGATATACTTACGGATGTGCACGACTTTCGACAGGTGCAATGTAAGTTTAAAGGTCCTTTTGCAGTCGACTAACGATCACTATTCATCCATATATCTCATAAATAGGGCTTATCCTTATGCAACACAAAATGCCTTCAAATGAGACGAATTAAGCGAAAAAATTAAAAATTAAACTATTGATCATTTCGGCAAGGCCGTTTTATAAATGAAAGTGACATTACGAAATAATTCAAATTTCGAATGCCACTAACATTTAAAATATGATACAATTGGCTGAGTTTGTTATCAACGAGCCATTAAATCGAATTAAAAATAAATAAAAAAACTCCACATGCTCAATGAAATGAAAGAAGAAACTTAAATCTTTATTTCTGGCAGAGAAGTTTATAAAAAAGATTGTATAATGTTATCAAAATAGGGTAAACCTATATAAAATTGTATAATATTAAAAAATTGTAAAGAAACATTGTAGAAAACAGTATAATATTGTTATATTTGATAAGGTTTGTAAAGAAATCCGTTTATAGGATCATGTTTTTATTTAAAATAAAATTAGTAAAAGCTACTTAAAAAGTAGTGAAGGAAATCCCAGGTTGTATTGGGAAATGCTTATGTTTGAATGAGATATACTTACGGATGTGCACGACTTTCGACAGGTGCAATGTAAGTTTAAAGGTCCTTTTGCAGTCGACTAACGATCACTATTCATCCATATATCTCATAAATAGGGCTTATCCTTATGCAACACAAAATGCCTTCAAATGAGACGAATTAAGCGAAAAAATTAAAAATTAAACTATTGATCATTTCGGCAAGGCCGTTTTATAAATGAAAGTGACATTACGAAATAATTCAAATTTCGAATGCCACTAACATTTAAAATATGATACAATTGGCTGAGTTTGTTATCAACGAGCCATTAAATCGAATTAAAAATAAATAAAAAAACTCCACATGCTCAATGAAATGAAAGAAGAAACTTAAATCTTTATTTCTGGCAGAGAAGTTTATAAAAAAGATTGTATAATGTTATCAAAATAGGGTAAACCTATATAAAATTGTATAATATTAAAAAATTGTAAAGAAACATTGTAGAAAACAGTATAATATTGTTATATTTGATAAGGTTTGTAAAGAAATCCGTTTATAGGATCATGTTTTTATTTAAAATAAAATTAGTAAAAGCTACTTAAAAAGTAGTGAAGGAAATCCCAGGTTGTATTGGGAAATGCTTATGTTTGAATGAGATATACTTACGGATGTGCACGACTTTCGACAGGTGCAATGTAAGTTTAAAGGTCCTTTTGCAGTCGACTAACGATCACTATTCATCCATATATCTCATAAATAGGGCTTATCCTTATGCAACACAAAATGCCTTCAAATGAGACGAATTAAGCGAAAAAATTAAAAATTAAACTATTGATCATTTCGGCAAGGCCGTTTTATAAATGAAAGTGACATTACGAAATAATTCAAATTTCGAATGCCACTAACATTTAAAATATGATACAATTGGCTGAGTTTGTTATCAACGAGCCATTAAATCGAATTAAAAATAAATAAAAAAACTCCACATGCTCAATGAAATGAAAGAAGAAACTTAAATCTTTATTTCTGGCAGAGAAGTTTATAAAAAAGATTGTATAATGTTATCAAAATAGGGTAAACCTATATAAAATTGTATAATATTAAAAAATTGTAAAGAAACATTGTAGAAAACAGTATAATATTGTTATATTTGATAAGGTTTGTAAAGAAATCCGTTTATAGGATCATGTTTTTATTTAAAATAAAATTAGTAAAAGCTACTTAAAAAGTAGTGAAGGAAATCCCAGGTTGTATTGGGAAATGCTTATGTTTGAATGAGATATACTTACGGATGTGCACGACTTTCGACAGGTGCAATGTAAGTTTAAAGGTCCTTTTGCAGTCGACTAACGATCACTATTCATCCATATATCTCATAAATAGGGCTTATCCTTATGCAACACAAAATGCCTTCAAATGAGACGAATTAAGCGAAAAAATTAAAAATTAAACTATTGATCATTTCGGCAAGGCCGTTTTATAAATGAAAGTGACATTACGAAATAATTCAAATTTCGAATGCCACTAACATTTAAAATATGATACAATTGGCTGAGTTTGTTATCAACGAGCCATTAAATCGAATTAAAAATAAATAAAAAAACTCCACATGCTCAATGAAATGAAAGAAGAAACTTAAATCTTTATTTCTGGCAGAGAAGTTTATAAAAAAGATTGTATAATGTTATCAAAATAGGGTAAACCTATATAAAATTGTATAATATTAAAAAATTGTAAAGAAACATTGTAGAAAACAGTATAATATTGTTATATTTGATAAGGTTTGTAAAGAAATCCGTTTATAGGATCATGTTTTTATTTAAAATAAAATTAGTAAAAGCTACTTAAAAAGTAGTGAAGGAAATCCCAGGTTGTATTGGGAAATGCTTATGTTTGAATGAGATATACTTACGGATGTGCACGACTTTCGACAGGTGCAATGTAAGTTTAAAGGTCCTTTTGCAGTCGACTAACGATCACTATTCATCCATATATCTCATAAATAGGGCTTATCCTTATGCAACACAAAATGCCTTCAAATGAGACGAATTAAGCGAAAAAATTAAAAATTAAACTATTGATCATTTCGGCAAGGCCGTTTTATAAATGAAAGTGACATTACGAAATAATTCAAATTTCGAATGCCACTAACATTTAAAATATGATACAATTGGCTGAGTTTGTTATCAACGAGCCATTAAATCGAATTAAAAATAAATAAAAAAACTCCACATGCTCAATGAAATGAAAGAAGAAACTTAAATCTTTATTTCTGGCAGAGAAGTTTATAAAAAAGATTGTATAATGTTATCAAAATAGGGTAAACCTATAAAAATTGTATAATATTAAAAAATTGTAAAGAAACATTGTAGAAAACAGTATAATATTGTTATATTTGATAAGGTTTGTAAAGAAATCCGTTTATAGGATCATGTTTTTATTTAAAATAAAATTAGTAAAAGCTACTTAAAAAGTAGTGAAGGAAATCCCAGGTTGTATTGGGAAATGCTTATGTTTGAATGAGATATACTTACGGATGTGCACGACTTTCGACAGGTGCAATGTAAGTTTAAAGGTCCTTTTGCAGTCGACTAACGATCACTATTCATCCATATATCTCATAAATAGGGCTTATCCTTATGCAACACAAAATGCCTTCAAATGAGACGAATTAAGCGAAAAAATTAAAAATTAAACTATTGATCATTTCGGCAAGGCCGTTTTATAAATGAAAGTGACATTACGAAATAATTCAAATTTCGAATGCCACTAACATTTAAAATATGATACAATTGGCTGAGTTTGTTATCAACGAGCCATTAAATCGAATTAAAAATAAATAAAAAAACTCCACATGCTCAATGAAATGAAAGAAGAAACTTAAATCTTTATTTCTGGCAGAGAAGTTTATAAAAAAGATTGTATAATGTTATCAAAATAGGGTAAACCTATATAAAATTGTATAATATTAAAAAATTGTAAAGAAACATTGTAGAAAACAGTATAATATTGTTATATTTGATAAGGTTTGTAAAGAAATCCGTTTATAGGATCATGTTTTTATTTAAAATAAAATTAGTAAAAGCTACTTAAAAAGTAGTGAAGGAAATCCCAGGTTGTATTGGGAAATGCTTATGTTTGAATGAGATATACTTACGGATGTGCACGACTTTCGACAGGTGCAATGTAAGTTTAAAGGTCCTTTTGCAGTCGACTAACGATCACTATTCATCCATATATCTCATAAATAGGGCTTATCCTTATGCAACACAAAATGCCTTCAAATGAGACGAATTAAGCGAAAAAATTAAAAATTAAACTATTGATCATTTCGGCAAGGCCGTTTTATAAATGAAAGTGACATTACGAAATAATTCAAATTTCGAATGCCACTAACATTTAAAATATGATACAATTGGCTGAGTTTGTTATCAACGAGCCATTAAATCGAATTAAAAATAAATAAAAAAACTCCACATGCTCAATGAAATGAAAGAAGAAACTTAAATCTTTATTTCTGGCAGAGAAGTTTATAAAAAAGATTGTATAATGTTATCAAAATAGGGTAAACCTATATAAAATTGTATAATATTAAAAAATTGTAAAGAAACATTGTAGAAAACAGTATAATATTGTTATATTTGATAAGGTTTGTAAAGAAATCCGTTTATAGGATCATGTTTTTATTTAAAATAAAATTAGTAAAAGCTACTTAAAAAGTAGTGAAGGAAATCCCAGGTTGTATTGGGAAATGCTTATGTTTGAATGAGATATACTTACGGATGTGCACGACTTTCGACAGGTGCAATGTAAGTTTAAAGGTCCTTTTGCAGTCGACTAACGATCACTATTCATCCATATATCTCATAAATAGGGCTTATCCTTATGCAACACAAAATGCCTTCAAATGAGACGAATTAAGCGAAAAAATTAAAAATTAAACTATTGATCATTTCGGCAAGGCCGTTTTATAAATGAAAGTGACATTACGAAATAATTCAAATTTCGAATGCCACTAACATTTAAAATATGATACAATTGGCTGAGTTTGTTATCAACGAGCCATTAAATCGAATTAAAAATAAATAAAAAAACTCCACATGCTCAATGAAATGAAAGAAGAAACTTAAATCTTTATTTCTGGCAGAGAAGTTTATAAAAAAGATTGTATAATGTTATCAAAATAGGGTAAACCTATATAAAATTGTATAATATTAAAAAATTGTAAAGAAACATTGTAGAAAACAGTATAATATTGTTATATTTGATAAGGTTTGTAAAGAAATCCGTTTATAGGATCATGTTTTTATTTAAAATAAAATTAGTAAAAGCTACTTAAAAAGTAGTGAAGGAAATCCCAGGTTGTATTGGGAAATGCTTATGTTTGAATGAGATATACTTACGGATGTGCACGACTTTCGACAGGTGCAATGTAAGTTTAAAGGTCCTTTTGCAGTCGACTAACGATCACTATTCATCCATATATCTCATAAATAGGGCTTATCCTTATGCAACACAAAATGCCTTCAAATGAGACGAATTAAGCGAAAAAATTAAAAATTAAACTATTGATCATTTCGGCAAGGCCGTTTTATAAATGAAAGTGACATTACGAAATAATTCAAATTTCGAATGCCACTAACATTTAAAATATGATACAATTGGCTGAGTTTGTTATCAACGAGCCATTAAATCGAATTAAAAATAAATAAAAAAACTCCACATGCTCAATGAAATGAAAGAAGAAACTTAAATCTTTATTTCTGGCAGAGAAGTTTATAAAAAAGATTGTATAATGTTATCAAAATAGGGTAAACCTATATAAAATTGTATAATATTAAAAAAATGTAAAGAAACATTGTAGAAAACAGTATAATATTGATTTATGAGATATATGGATATACATTTATGAGATATATGGATGAATAGTGATCGTTAGTCGACTGCAAAAGGACCTTTAAACTTACATTGCACCTGTCGAAAGTCGTGCACATCCGTAAGTATATCTCATTCAAACATAAGCATTTCCCAATACAACCTGGGATTTCCTTCACTACTTTTTAAGTAGCTTTTACTAATTTTATTTTAAATAAAAACATGATCCTATAAACGGATTTCTTTACAAACCTTATTATATATATATATATATATATATATATATATATATATATATATATATATATATATATATATATATATATATATATATATATATATATATATATATATATATATATATATATATATATATATATATATATATATATATATATATATATATATATATATATATATATATATATATATATGTATATATATGTATATATATGTATATATATGTATATATATGTATATATATGTATATATATGTATATATATGTATATATATGTATATATATGTATATATATGTATATATATGTATATATATGTATATATATGTATATATATGTATATATATGTATATATATGTATATATATGTATATATATGTATATATATGTATATATATGTATATATCTATATATATATATATATATATATATATATATATATATATATATATATATATATATATATATATATATATATATATATATATATATATATATATATATATATATGGGAGCTCAAACTGTATTGCCTTGCCAAAATTCAGAACTACCCAACCTTTTGCAAAGCAAATCTCTTTTATCGGCTATTGAAAAACGCCTTATTATTAAAATATCTGGAAATAATATTTTCATCCTGGTTTACATCTAATTGTGTATCTTTACTTTTCAGATGTGTTTATTCAGTTATTCTGGTCACTATTTGTAAGCCCAGTTCAGTTCGCTTGGTCTTGGGTGAGCGGCAACAGCAGAAGAGGTGCAGAAAAAAGACGGTAAGTACTATAAAATACAAACGGAGCTGCCATGGAATTCACCGACCGTAGTCGGGCCCATCCTAATACCATTTTACACTTCTGGGGGGTGAGCGGTGGATTATGGACTAACGAAAGGCTGTGGTAGGTTTAGGACAGCTGTCTTGCCACATGTGGGCGTTCACCTTACCGTCCACTCACTTCCCCTTCGAAGCCATTGAATATGAGATGCGGAAATCGCGGTTTTAGATAATTTTTTCTAGGAACGAATTAATTATTTTCCTGGAGATACCAAGATCTTTAAAAAGCGCCAACTTCCACCGCGTGAAGGTGAACAGTGAAGCCCTACGGTTGACGGCATTCGCGAGATCATGGTATTTATTTAATGTGTACTCGTGGTCTTTTGGGATATTTGATTCCCATGGAACAGTTAATTATACGATAAGGGCCATCTTCCGAGATAGAGAGTAACGAGTTATATCTGGAAGGAGGTCTGTGCACTCGAGACTTTCAGGGAATTTATGCTGCTTAGAGACTGAATTGACCTGCAAAATCCAATCTGAAGCTTTCTCGATTATTGAGAAAGATTTTGTAGTGAAATGTTGTTTGCCTTTAGAGTCATCACGCACAAACTGTATTGGGGGTTTGGAGGGTACTGTCAAACCCTTGTTGGCATGAGCCACTGAGAGGCTAATTACCTCATGAATAACAGCAAGTACTTTGTCATGGCGGTAAGTGTACCGTCCTTGATCTAAAACCACCTTGCATCCAGCTAGAATATGTCTAGCTGTGCAAGGGGTATTGCTACAAAGGGGAAAATAACTATCCTCGGAATAGCTCCAATGAGCGAGGTTACTGGGGCCTAGAAGTGCATACTGCAGTCCTAATCTAACGACGTAACGCAAATAAGAAAGACAAGAAAATGCAAACAGAGCTGCTGTGGAATTCTTCCTTCACATTTTTTTTGCCTTTTCATTGAACATTTATGACATTTATCTATTGTCTTTATAACTTTTTGTTTTTAAGACTTTCAACCATATCTGAACTTTGTTCACGTCATTGAATATATTATATATCATTTAACATTTCAATTTAGGCATTGTTTAATAATAATAATATACTCTTTATTTGCACTTAATTTTAACCCTTCGAGTAGGCGGCATAATTTCATGACAGACCGCGGCAATTCATTGGAATTTCTTACAATAACGCCGCGCTCGACAAAAAGTACTATAACTATGTAACTACTATAGCAATCATAAAAAGAATAACTGTGAAATGATCGCATTGAAATTTCGCACATAGAATGGTGAAATCTCATTTTGTAAAACAATTAGATAATTATGAATGAATAAGAGAAAGTCGAAAAAGTGAAAAAAACTCCGCATTTCTAACTTGTACTTGTCTTACGGAAAATACGGAACCCTATTTAGAAATTGTAGATACTATCGTGATTGTTATTAGATTCTCTATCAAAAGTAATAAGTATTTCGTTTTGCTTATTTAGATACCAAAATATTTAGATATCTATATATATATATATATATATAAAAATGAATGTTTGTCTGTGTGTCCCCTATGGACTACTAAACCGTTCTACCGATTTTAATTAAATTTTGAGGGAAACTTTAGATTAGTTTGGAGATGGTTCCTCTGAAGTTTGGTGCCGATCGGACCAAAGGAAATTTTGTAGTGTCCTCAATAAAACCAAAATTCTTCTTTTTTTTAAAGCGGCGAATTTGAATTTCGAATGCGACCGCGAAGACAGGAGTGAGTTCTTCTTTTTTTTATAGTCGAATGAATTTTAAAGCGGCGAATTTGAATTTCGAATGCGACCGATTTGGCATAGCAACGCGCGCAGGGTACAGCTAGTTCATAAAAACTAATAAAAATTTTGATGATTTCTCGAAAAACAAAAAATATGATGTTTGACAATGGAATTTTACCAGAAATATATTCGCGAAAAGACGCGCGAAATTATTCTAGCGGCCGTCTTTGTATCTATGGTAATAATGAGATATTTGGTATGGATTTTAGGATGCGTTCGAATTAGAAAATAATATTACTGGGCGCTCCGGGAGCAAGCCGCCAATATTGGTCATTACGTAGTCAACGATATTCTGATGTGCAACCAAATTTGGTCGTTACGTAGCCGAAGGGTTAATGGTTCAAAAAGCTCATGGAGATAGGATGGTGTTGATTGGGAGAGTATACGATACAGGAGAGCAAGTATATGATTTAATGTCGTAATCACAAATATAATGTCTCAAAAATACAAAATTAGACATCTATATGTATCAGTGGAGGATTTATATAACCACAGATGTCAAGCACTCAAAATTTAAGGGTAGTTATGCAAAGTTTATGCAAATTTAAGGGTAGTCATGGGACACTTGCATAACAGGATAGTTATGCAAGTGTCCCATGCATGTTCGTTTAAACAAGGATATAGGGGGCCCATATTTGTCATGCGCCTCCTATTCAATTCCCTAATTCGGAGCAGATTAGAAGTCAACGCGGCAATATGGAGTCCCTACGAAAATAGCTACATATCCCGGCTGTAGAGTATACAGGAACGCTTTCCGAGGTTCCTGTACTTTAAACAGCATGGATATTATCCCTTTCTATAATCCTACGGCATTTATTCTGGGAATGGTTGGGTACAACTCACTAAGCGTAAGAAGAGATTGGCTGTCAATCTGCCACACATATAAACTACTTGGGGGTTCGTTGATAACCCGACCTTCCTTAGAAGAATCGGTCTGTTTGTACCCGCCAATTACTACCGTGCTAGGACTCACGTATTGTTCGCGTTACTGCGAGCTAGAACTAACGTCGTTCAACACAAATGCACTATGTTCGACTGAGCCAGAATTGGATATTTGGACGGTGAACTTAGCACAACTGCAAAGTACGGTGATGGCATTTCTTAGCAATCAAGTAATTAGATAAATATGTAGTATGTAGTATTAAAATTGTTAAAAAGTAGTAACTAGTATAATAAGAAAGGTTAGATAAACATTAGATATATAAGTAAGTATAATCGTTTAATATTACGCTCTAACGTATTACTCTGTCTCGTTTGCTATAGTCTAGAATAATAATCTATATATTAGAATAATAATGATAGTAATAGTAATGGAGGAGAGTAATATTTATTATTATTAACAGTAGAATTATAATAATAGTCTATAGTGGAATAATAGTTTTAATCTAGAATAAAAGCCTAGAAAAATAATTCACGATTTGGAATCATCTGTAAGGTTAATTATGTTTTGGGAAATAGATAAATAAATAAATATGCAGCTTTCTCTTTCTATTCCTCTATTGATTTTTCAGGAGTGGTACATTCTAGTATATCTAGGGTCCAGACGGCTCATATTATATATTGTTTCAATAGATCTTTTTTGTAGGGTGAGGGATATGCTGTCCTATATCTGAACTGGATCAGTGCATTTAAGTCGGATATTACCATATCATTTTTTTATCCAACAGTTGGATATAAGCATATATTTTTTTATCCAACAGTGCCGACGGCCAGCCCAGTCGTTTCGGCGGCGATGCGTCGTCGAGCCGCCCCGGCCCGTCGCGCCGCCCCGGCGACAACATCAGGCGTCTGCGCGGCGGGACTCCGCCCCCGGACGACAACAACACGTGGAACGGCAACTCCACGCAGCAGATGTAGTGCCAGCGTTACCTTTACTATTTCAGTCTCGCATTTTTAATTTACCATTATATAAATATGAATTTAAGTCGTGTTATTTTATTCGGATGGATGGATTAATTAATTGAATTAATAAACGTTATAATTTTAACGAGCCTTTTTTTTTCACTAAACTCGCACTCTTGGTCTGCTATCTACTAGAGCTGGCATCGCTTTGTTCGTTTGCGCTTTACGCTACCAACAGCGCTTTGTTCGTTTCTTTTTCTTTTTAATTGAATGGTGCATTATGATAAAAAAGCACTTCCTATTATACAATCGTCGTCAGACATCGTCCGTGCGATTACATCAGGTCTCGGCGAAGTTGATAACTTTCTGAGCATTCATTCGCTACATTCTAGGGCCGAAAAACAGTTAGAATGCGAAATCGTTCTACCATTCTTGCTCTAACAGGTTCTATGTTCTGGCTCTTTTAGTATAAATGATCTTTCTCCTCGATGAACAAGAATGGCTAATATCATTTACACTTGAAGATGAAGAGCGAGAGCAGAATGCTTTTGCTCTAGCTATACGTTTGTTTAGTGTAAGACTCATTGCGCACTGTCGACTGTACATTCGTTTCTATCCTATTTATAATGTTAATCAACCGCGATAGTCTTCGATTTTATATTATCCATTTTTACGCAATTCACTACTGTAAGTCCGCGCTGCGCAGGAGTAATTCATTTACTGAACTGAAATTTCGCCACAATATGTCTGGAGCATGTCCCAACTTGCCTTTTAAGTCTGAGGGCCATAACCTAATATCTCACACCCGAGGTAGACAACTTAGTGTCCCTCGTATCAGCTTTTCCAAAACTCTTGCACTTTTTGTCGCTGGCTCCCCAACTCCACTTGCGAGCAACTAAATCGACTCACCCTCTCAGTGCGGAAAAAAACTTATTTTTTTCAGAAATGGCTAAGTAGATCCATACAATTATATATTTTTTAAAACCCTTGTTTTGTTAGCTGTCCATTAATATCATAATCATGAAAATCCGCTAAAGTATTTTTTTTTAATTAAATAATATTTAAAAAGGGTAGTCAAATGGATGTTCAGGAGTAGAAAACTGGAGATACTTAAAATTAAATTAAAACGGAAAATGCAAACCTAAGAAGCAAGGTTAAATAAATTTATATTTAGTGTTACCCCCCCCCCCCCCTTGCCCAGATGACAGCTCGCATGCGGTTCCTCAACGTCCTGATCAGATTTTTGGTCAAGTCTTGAGGAATACCATCCCATTCCTCTAACAACGCTGTCTTGAGCTCGTAGATATTAGAAGTTGCCGGATTTCTGGCTCGGACTCTTCGATTCAGCTCGTTTCACTAATTCTCGATGGGATTCATGTCTGGACTGAGATCTGGCCAGTCCATCGTCTCCAAACCAACTTCATCTAAGGATCGCCGAGTGATACACTCTGTGTGACACCGTGCATTATTATGTATTAAACAGAGTTTTTTCCAATAAATCGTTCATACTGTATGACATGACCCAGGAGAACAATTTGATATAGCGTTTAGCATTCGGGCCTTCTCTCCGACCTCCCCCTGGCACGAAAACGAGGTTGGACCTTCCTTCTAAAGAAATGCCAGCCCACACCATGCAGGAAACGCCGCCGTAGGAGACTGTTTCAGTGAAGCAGCACTGCGAAAATCACTCACCTGGACGCCTGGAGACCTAGCCTATTCTGTGACTGCCATACACACATTCTGCTTTTGTCAGTAAATAAAACTGACCGCCATTGCTATATGCTCCAACTGACATCCTCTCGAGAAAATTAAAGGCGCGCTTGCTGGTGGCGTGTGGTCAATTTAAGGCCTGTGACAGGTTTTTTTGGAGCAAGGTTGGATTTTTTCAAGCGTCTTCTGATCGTTCACTGACTGACAGCTACCCCTTGAACTTGTCTCAGCTCCTGCTGTACATTAACGGCAGCGAGGTTGCGATTCTGCAGTAACGTCGAAGCGATGTAACGGTCGTCTCTCGCAGAAGCGCATCGGGACCGGCTGCTATTTGGTCTCACGATTGATGGTACCAGTTTGTTCAAACCTCTTTTTTACTCTTGAGACGGCAGACTGACTAAATTCCACTTGACGAGCAACTGTACGTTGACTAAGGCCCTGATGCAATAAAGCAATGCCCTTAGCGGTCTTTTTTGGTGTAGTATCCATACTTTTACGATAATATTGAGTTTGGCTTACGGAGATTTTTTCGCGTCAACTACTGATAAGTGATTGCTAAAAATAAACCTATTCCGGGGGAATTTATGAGTGATTAAGACGCGGAAACTTTTTGCGACGTATAGCGTACTTTCCAATACTTCCGTTCAGTTATTATTATTTTTAAAAGTTCTGAACCGATTTTTATAAAAAAGGTGTCATTAGAAAGCTAAATAATTATGCTTTCATAAAAGTATATTTTTTATGTACATCCGGTTAGTCATTTTAGAAAAAAACTAGTTTTTATCCGAACTGAGGGGGTGAGTCGATTTAGTTGCTCGCAAGTGTATATTACAATTGTTGCGGGAAATAATAAAAATCGTTTTCAACTTTTCCATACTTTTTAATTCCTCAATAAATTATCCATATAATAGCTATATAAGTTTTTTGTATACATATCAATATAATATAATTTTTCACATCAATAACAATATTTTATTTATTATTTGATTTTTATTACTACGACTGGTTTTTCTTATCCATTAGTTAAAACGACATTTTTTTAATACTATTGGTAAATAAATAATTAATACAAGATGCTGCACTGTTAAAATGCATAGGTTTCGGCTCGATTGATCGATCGATGACTGATTTAATTGAGGCCTAGTCTGATTGTCTAACTTATAGATCATCAGGCAAACGAATCACACCAGCCTGTCTCACTCACGCGCTGAGCGTTCCGTACTTTACATGCATCAGGCTGTTGTTAAAATATAATCTCCAAAATGGTTTTTTTTTTGTTGAGGATGCTCAGGGGCAGGAAGAAGCGCTGAGACGTTTCACCAAATTCACCAGAATGGAGGTATGTACCTACATAATATCATAGATTATATATGGTATTCGATTGCTCAACTCCATAGTACATTTTGGCAACTCTTCTGCGCCGGCGACATGCAGGTGGCGCTAAAAGCATTGACCGACGAAACTAATAGCAAATTATTTGGCCATCTATAACATTGATAATGAATGTTTTTTTTTTACAAAGGACTGATTGATTATAAAAACTCAATAATTTAACCAATAATAACAATAGAGTGGAATCTCTCATAACAAGCATAATTCGTTCCCAATCTCTTACTAGTTAAGCGAAACAATTTTTCCCATACTTGTTATGAGGTGCGAATTTACGTTACGAGGAATTACTGCAAATTACTCGTTATGAGAGGTGCTCATTATGAGAGGTTCCACTGTAATAACATTCATTATTAGTGCCATCTATCGCATTTATATATAGACTGATTACATCACAGATTTTAGAACGAGAGATTAGAATTCCATCTATGAGACTATTTGAACATTAAAATGCCTAATTATTATGGATTAAAAACCTATAAATAGCAAATGAAAATTGACTTCTTTAATAATATCAAAATAACAAGAGCTATTATTTGAATATTTATTTATTATATTATTATTTTATTCTGATATAGAATACTGTTTAGGCGTGTTTAGAACGCCATCTATTAGGCTACTAACATAAGAGAAAATTAATCAATGTTTGAAACTAAGGGGGCTATCTACGTGTTGCATTTCATAGTAAAATCATAGCTGCCAAATCATAGTGTGGCATTGAGCAATCTTATAACCTGCATAATCAATGGTTTCAATAAGATTGGTAAGATAGTGGAATGATTTGAGAGAGATATATAGTAGTAAACGGAGTGGGGGGGGGGGGGCTTGTTTCCAGTCCTTGATGTCACCTGGATCTATAACATCTTCTGTAACTACGCACTGTGTGGTCGGGGTCAGTGATCAGCTAGTAGCCCGGTACTGATTACCGATCCATGCAGAACACTGACCTTCAAGTTGGGCAGATCGCTGGGTTCGAGAAAGGCTCGTCCCAGTAAACTGTCTTTTTGCGGCGAGGCCTGGGCAGCGAACGATGTGTATGCCGTATTCAGGTTCCTCGCCACATATTCGGCAGTCCTTGCTCTCGGTCAAGCCAAGGTTGAATAGATATGCTCTAAGGGTCGTGGACGAGATTTATAACAAAGTTGGTCTTTTTCACGATCTGATGTCCAGGTGCTTTTCCTTCTAAACACTTTGCAATGGACTGGTGTTTGGGGTTGTTTATGCCAGAAGGACAGCGCATTTGACAGGATTCGGCTTCATCATCCATGCTGTGGGATCATTATAGAATGTTATACAGGTCATTACTGAGATGGCTACTGTATGAGTTTGTAACGGACCTTAAGTCCAATACATACGATCAACAAATGCATCGATTTCCAGTGAAATCCACTGTCACAATTCAGCTATTATTTTGACTCGTGCAGCTATGAATCAGTTTGATGAAACAATACTTTTACTCAGAATATTTCAAATTGCATCATTTCACGGCCTATATAAACCGGCCAAAATTGAATAAGCCACCATTGTTCATTAGTATGGTTGCACTAACACCCCGAGCTAATGGGCCCTTGCTGAGTTGGCCACAAAGACCCATTCTGTTCATGTTCGGGTCAACACCCATCCGACGGCCTCCACGCATGTAGTGCGAGCCTGGGTAGGACTCTGGCCTCAGGGTTAGTTTCTCCTAGGAATCAACCTTCTGGCGCTCCTGGACGATCTGCGCACCGTGTGGCATTAGCCAATCGATTGCGCACTCTGACTAACAGTCAGGGGAGTCTGGAAGCAGTACTGTTTCCGATAGAGCGGGGGTGGTTGCGGACCTTACGGCAACTGCTCTTGAAACGACTATCGGCTAACCGATCCTGGGTGAACAGCCGGGCAAAGGATGTCGTGGTCCGCGATAGATTCGGAATACACCGTTTCACCGCTTCATAAGGGAGGACCACGCAAGCGACCTCGAACCAATCGAGAGACTGGAGTAATCTGGTCGCAATTGGAAGTAAGGGCGTGAGTGTAAGCCCGCTGGGTAACACTCCTGGCTATCTCGCGGTTAAGGCGTTGGCCTCTTACGGGTTTGTGGCGGAGCTAGACGGTGGACTGTTTTGTCCAAGTCTTCTGCGCTCACTCCAGGAAGATAGAACGACTAATCGTTAAAACTTCCTGAGGTGACGGGCTCTCCCATTGTAGGTGACAACTCTAGTTCAACTAACACCCCCTACAATGAAATTTTGAAGGTTGAAAACATGCAGTCATGAGTTTTTATCACATGGCTAGCTTTCTAAGGATTAGGGACATATACATCCTTGCAGAAGCCTTTTTGCGGAACCCATCTTGTCACCAAGGCGACCTTTTCAAGGAAGGCATACTCGTATTGTAGCATACATCACTTTTCAAAATCTAGAGCTAGTTGCCACACTCAAAAATAGTTTTCACATATGATTTTTCAAACTTTCTTAAATCATTGATCGACAGGTCTCGGCAATTGGAACATGGTTTTATTAACACGCTGTCTATCGCAGTCGCGACGGAAAACTGTCTCGGTCGTTACATAGCATCTTTCGTCTTGTAGGCAAACAAAGAACGCGGTTCCGGAAGCGTCTAAAAAATTTGCCCGCAACCTCACAATAAATACAAACGGAGCTGCCATGGAATTCACCGACCGGAGTCGGGCCCATCATAATACTATTTTTTACACTTCTGGGGGGTGAGCAGTGGATTCCGGACTTACGAACCGGCTGTGGTAGGTTTAGGACAGCTGTCTTGCCACATGTGAGCGTTCACCTTGCCACCCATTCACTCCCCCTTCGAAGCCATAGAATTTGAGATGCGCAAATCGCAGTTTTAGATAATTTTTCTAAGAAAGAGTTGATTATTTTTCTGGAAAGGCCAAGATCTTTAAAGAGGTGAAATAGAGATTTAGCTGGCAGGCCACGAGCGCCAACTTCCACCGCGTGAAGGTGAACAGTGAAGCCGTTCCGGGTTACGGCATTTGCAAGATCATGGTATTTATTTAATTTGTACTCGTGGTCTTTTGGGATATTTGATTCCCATGGAACAGTTAATTCTACAATAAGAGCCACCTTCCGAGATAGAGAGTAAAGAGTTATATCTGGACGGAGGGCTGTGCATCCGAGACTTTCAGGGAATTTATACTGCTTAGAGACCGAATCAACCTCCAGAATCCAATCTGTAGCTTTCTCGATTATTGAGAAAGGTTTTGTAGTTTAAAAAGGGACATAATCCGTAGTCATAGGTACTATGACAAGCCTCTGTCCCCTAAACAAACACCTGTTTACCATAGGTGTGACAGACAGCCCTCTATGCAGAGGATGCACGGAGGAAGAAGAAACGCCACGGCATGTGCTCATGGAATGCAGGAGCGTGGCAGAGCAACGGGCAAAAATACTACAATCTCCAGCATCTGTCACGGAGGCCTGTAGCAACCCAAACAGGCTGCTAACCTTCTGGGACAGCCTGGGGTGGCTGGAGTAACATAAATAGAAACATGAGCCACGCACAACGGCCCAATCAAGAGGCCAAGTGCGGGAATAGCCCAGGAAAACTAACTAACTAGCATCCTTCGTCTATTACACGTTCAAAGCGTTGCGTTACCCGGCGCACAGTATACCGAGACAACAGTAGTCTCTCTCTTGAGCGACAGGGCATTGCGGAAAGAGGGTGCGAGGAATGTGGGCACAGGGGCACGTCTCGCCTTTGGTTAGCGTTAGGCGCAGGTAAAGGCTGGCGACTTTTTTGAACGTTTGCAAAAGCGGCGGTAACATCTGACGGCCATATCCGAGCCCTTTCGACTTGTGACGTATTCGCTTCGATTTCAATTTCGTTTTAACCCTTCAGGCCTCGGCCCCTCAGCCGATTGACAAGTTGCTGTCCAAAAATTTTTAGTAAAAATTTGTAAAAAAATTGAATTACGACACTGTCTCACCAAAACATTAATTACTGCCAAACCACTGTACCCATAGCTAAAATGAAACATATTAACAAAATAAAACATAATAAAATCAAACAAATTAAAATAAAATAAAATTAAAACGGGGCCGTCACGCTGAATCGAGTTGTGGCCGATATCGGCCAATCGGGGCTTGAGGGGTTAAGAGAAGCTACTGTCTGGTAGCGAACGGTTTCATGTAGCTTGGGCCACAAGATCCATTTTTTTCTCGGATCGTCTCAACTCACAATTCAGCTCTTATTCAAAAACCTCTTCGTGCGGAATGCTACTCCTGGCGGGATTGCATCCCAACGCTACTGGACGGTTTGCGCACCGTTTGGCAATGCCAATCGGTTGTGCACTCTGAATAATTGCTGAAGGAGTCTGGAAACTATGTAAATATACTGTCTTCTAAGCATGGGGGTTGGACGTTGACCTGCTGTCATGCCATTCTTGAAACGACCTATGCGCCACCCGATCCCGAGTGGTATGACGGGCAAAGGACGCCCAGGTCTGCGATAAATTACCGCTGAAATACAACAGGTAGAGGCCACATAAGCGACTTCGGTCCCGAAACGAAAGTCCTAAGCAATATTACGAAGTCGGCAGCCAAACCATTTGCCAACTATGCAATATTGCATAGTTGGCATTCAATGTGTTAACGGATAAATACTTTTTTTTTATATTATGTAATAAGCGGAATAGATTCTCAACCTGGATCGTCGTATCCATCTTGCAAGAAGAGGAAGGCGGAAACAAGTGATAATCGGCCGTCGTGACTGCGACAGCCGAAATGTTAAATTATATTTTATTTTACAACGGACTGCCTAAATTCGTTTGCCTGATGACGTAGAGTAATCCGTAACGGGCTCTAGACCATTCTGCTTGACTTTAAGTGTCAAATGCACGCATTTATCGGTTTTGGGCAGTGGAATTTCATTTATGTATTGGATAAATGCATGAATTCGACACTATGAGTGTATTATTTTACAACCAGATGACTTTCAGTGTAAAATTTAAAGAAAATGATAGTTTTAAGTAGTCACTGTAAATGAGCGGAGCAAAAGCGGATGTCATCACTCGAATAATAAGGACCAAAGATGCAGTTACTATACTTAATCCCATGTATGATATCAAACTCATAGGTTTGGAATAAAATAAAAATGGACCAAGTACCTGTCCTTAAGGCTTGCCATATTAATTAAATTGAACGATGTGGCAGATTTGGTTGCTAACCTTGCCAGCAATAAAAAATAAAAAAGATTTCTTTTGAAAAAAAAAAGATTCTTTTGATGTCATACAATGAAAATGAAATCTTTTTATTTTGTGCATTGTTTTATTACTTATATGACTTTTTATATTTAAAGGTTGCAATCCTGACATATCAAATGTTTTCTCGTGTACTGTCAGATGTTTTCTAGGTTAGAAATTTAGCTATGAAGAAGGCATCACTAATGGGACATAAAAAACCAACGAAATAATCCTGAAAAACTGTTAGTCCATATAAAGAAGATGTTAAATGCACAGACAAGTTTGTTTGTTTGTTTATACTCTTTATTGTGAAATTTCACAATGGACAGGTTTATTTTCGTATGACAATCTATTCCAACCAACCCTACTATGAAAAGTTTATATTTTTGTGTGGTTGTAACATGTGTATGTGTATGTGTGCGTGTGCGTGTGCGTCTGCGTGTGTGTGTATTAGTTAGTTAGTTTGTCTGGGCTTTTTCCCGCACTTGACCTCTTGATTGGGCCGTTGTGCGTGGCTCATGTTTCTATTTATGTTACTCCAGCCAACCCAGGCTGTCCCAGAAGGTTAGCAGCCTGTTTGGGTTGCTACAGGCCTCCGGGACAGATGCTGGAGATTGTAGTATTCTTGCCCGTTGCTCTGCCACGCTCCTGCATTCCATGAGCACATGCTGTGGCGTTTCTTCTTCCTCCATGCATCCTCTGCATAGAGGGCTGTCTGTCACACCTATGGTAAACAGGTGTTTGTTTAGGGGACAGTGACCTGTCATAGTACCTATGACTTTACGGATTTTGTCCCTTTTTAATCTGGTGAGGTTGCGGGCAAGTTTTTTGGATGCTTCCGGAACCGCGTTCTTTGTTTGCCTGCATCCTGCGTTCTTTTTCCATTCTGTAAGGTGGGTTTCTTCGGTGTTCCTGTGTAGCCATGTTTTTATTTGGGCCTGGGGAATGGACATCAAGGGTTTTGGTCCATATAATATTTCCTTTGATCCCCTTTTGGCCAGTTCGTCTGCCGCGTCGTTTCCCAGTGAGTCGCTGTGCCCTTTAATCCATTGCAGGGTCACTCTATTTGACCCTGCAATGGATTGAAGTGCATTGTGGCATTCCAGTACAAGGACAGAGGTTATAGTATTTTTTGCTAGCGCTTGTAGCACGGAGGCACTGTCGGAGACAAATTTCAAGCTTAGGTCTCCGACATCTTTGGCTGCAACTGCTTGTGCTGCTCTGGTGATGCCAATGCATTCTGCTTGGAAGATCGTATTTAGGTTGCCTAGGGTAGTTGATATTTTGATGTTTAGATCATTTAAGAAGACGCCGGCTCCGGTACCTTGAGTGGTTTTGGAGCCATCTGTGTATATCCTTACTTCATTTGTACCAGAGTGATCTGCTGGTTCTGCAATGAGTTGGATATTGTATCTTCGATCAAAGACATGATGGCATATTATCCTGTCCATGGGTGCGTCCAGAAGAGGTATTTCTTCTAGAACCCGTTTCAGAATTTTTGAGTGTGGTGTTTCTGTGTTTTGTTTCCACAGTCCATTTGCTCTTAGTCTTAGAGCGGCTGCCTTAGCCTCCTCTTGGATGACAAGATCCAGAGGTCTCATGTTTAGGAGGTACTCTAGTGCGGCCTATGGTGTGGTTCTCATACATCCAGTGGCTGCTACACACGCTAAGCGTTGCAGGCTCTGGAGTCTCGCTTTCACTGTGGTCAGTTGTGTTCTGGGCCACCATACAACTGATCCATAAGTCAGAGAGGGCCTGATGACTGATGTGTACAGCCAGAGTGTGATTTTTGGGTTGAGACCCCATTTTTCCCCGCTAGTCTCCGACACTGCCAAAAAGTTAGGCAGGCCCTCTTTGTTTTGGCTTCGATATGACTCGCCCAGTTTAATTTGCTGTCAAGGATGACTCCCAGATATTTCACCTCTGTAGATAGGGAGAGTTTGGTGTTGAATAATTTTGGTACTTGTAGTTCTGGCAACTTCCTCTTGTTGGTGAAGAGGATGAGTTCTGTCTTTTTCGGATTTACTGACAATTTATGTTCGTCACACCATTTTTCTACTATCTGCAAAGCTGAGCGCATGACTTTACGTAGCATATTTTCTGCGTTTCCATTAATCACTATTGTTAGGTCGTCGGCATAACCAATAGTAGTGTAACCCCTTTCATTTAGTGTTTTTATGAGGCTGTCCACTACTATGTTCCATAGAAATGGTGATAGGACCCCCCTTGGGGGCATCCTTTAACTACCTTCGCTCTTGTGGTAGTATTCATCACTATCTGGACCGCTCTTTTGCTAACCAGCTCCGTGATCCATTTTGTGGTGACTGGTTCCACCTTAAGTTCCTGTAGGGCGTGGTTTATGCTGTTGTGCATGGTTTTGTCAAAAGCGCCTTCTATGTCTATAAAGGCGGCGAGTGTTGACAGCTTATTTGTTAGAGCCGATTCTATTTTGTGCACCACCATGTGTAGTGCCGACTCTGTTGATTTGCCTTTTGTGTAGGCGTGTTGTTGTGGGTGTAGTTGTTTATTTCTTAGTGCCCCATCCCTTAGGTGACGGTCTATCAGTCTTTCTAACGTCTTTAGTAAGAAAGACGTTAGGCTGATAGGTCTGAAGGATTTGGCGTGTGAGTAGTACTCCTTTCCCGGTTTCGGTAAGAAGACTACTTTCGCCTCTCTCCATGCCTTTGGAATGTATTTGAAGGCTATGCAGGCCCTATAGATTGGTAGTAAGTGTTTTGTTGCATGGCTTGGTTGCCATTGTAGTAGTGCTGGGAAAATGCCATCCAGCCCTGCGGATTTGAAAGGTTTGAAGCTTTTCAGGGCCCATTTTATCTTGTCCGCAGTTACAATCTTGTTTGCAACTTCCCATTCTTGGGTTGTTGGTGTGCTGTAGTTTTCGTCTGGCCACTCAGGATCTTCTGTGATTTGACATCCAGGAAAGTGTGTTTCCAGGAGTACTGAGCTGGTTTCTACATCTGTGTTTGTGTAAGTGCCGTCTTCCTTTTTTAGGGAGCCTAGGAGGTTGGGCTCACCTTTAGCTAGGATTTTCTTTATTCTTCCGGCTTGGTTCGTTGAGTTTATGCTACTACAGAAGTTTTGCCAGGATTCTGTTCTCCATGTGTGTGTATTATTAACCCTTCGAGTATCGGCATAATTTCATGGCAGACCGCGGCAATTTATTGGAATTTCTTGCAATATTGCCGCGCACGACAAAAAATACTATAACTATGGAACTACAATAGCAATCATAAAAAGAATAAATGTGCAATGATCGCATTGAAATTTCGTATATATAATATTAAAATCTCATTTTGTAAAACAATTACATAATTATGAATAAAGATGAGAAAGTCGAAAAAGTGAAAAAAACTCGGCATTTCTAACTTGTACTTGTCTTACGGAAAAATACGGAACCCTATTTAGAAATTGTAAATACTATCGTGATCTTTATTAGATTCTCTATCAAAGATAATATTTCGTTTTGCTTATTTACATATAAAAATATTTAGATATTAGCTCATAAAAACCAATAAAAATTTTGATTATTTCTCGAAAAAAAAATGATGTTGTTTGACAATGGAATTTTACCAGAAATATCCGTGAAATGACGAGCGAAATTATTCTAGCGGCCGTCTATGTCTCTATGGTAATAATGAGATATTTGGTATGGATTTTAGGATGCGTTCGAATTAGAAAATAATATTAATGTGCGCTCCGGGAGCAAGCCGCCAATATTGGTCGTTACGTAGTCAACGGTGTTCTGATGTGCAACCAAATTTGGTCGTTACGTAGCCGAAGGGTTAATAAGCCATTGTTATATCATTGTCTTAATTTATAACTTGATAACTCGAAAATTGGCATTTTTGAGATAAGTAGGTATGCCAGAAGATAACTCTATGTTCCTTTAAAATATCAACTCTATGTTCCTTTAAAAACCAGATAACTGAAAGTCCCCCGCCCTTAGGAATGGTTGAAAAGTTGAAAATCACCTCCAGCTATAATACTAAAAATCGATATGTAGACTTATCTAGCTGAAAGTTCGCAGCGATGTCTGCTATCGTAAAGCAGAAACTCGATATCTCCACTTTTAGTTTTAGGTTTGTATTTAGGTCTACTCATTAGTTTCCACAAATCTAAAATGGTGGACGAGTTGAAACTTCAAGAAAACATTCAAAAGCGTTTATCTCAGAACTACTAAATTCGAATTATCGAGTTATAATTGTAAGGCGACGATTGTAAGAGAACCAAATAAATTAATATTAATTTAGACATCAGTGCTATCAGCGCCACCTGCATTTCGCCGTCCGTTTCGAAGGGCTGCCAAATCGTTATATTGGGTTGCGCAATCTAATACTATATACAATCAATGATACGGTGGAAAGAGTAGCTCGAACAGCGCAAGAGGAAGACAGAACAACGAGAGCTTGTGACAACCTTAAAAAAAAGTGCAATTTCTTTAAATTTCACACCGCTATATGACTGTTTTTTTTTAAAAGCTTTCGTTTCTCTTTGCGACGAGCATTTTTTCATCTGCGCTGATTGAAGCCGGATCTGCCGTACTGATTATTGCCGCGCGGCCCCGAGAACCCGCCGTCCAGATGTGGTCTCTGGTTCCTGGGTGGCCGGTACATCGGCATACTGGGACCTGTAAAAGGATACATTTGTATTGACTCATGATGATGAACAATGTAACAATAAAATCAACAAACAAATTCCAAGACTCAGTTTAACAGGCAAAAACTACTCTCTATCTAATAAGGAGGGCTTTCTAACATCTGTCAATAGAGGTTTTTTATCAAGATATACAAGGCATATGTGAGACCTATTCTTGAGTATGGAACCCTTACTATGGAACACTATCAGATCTGGAACCCTTACTTTTGCAAAGATGTAGATATTCTGGAAAAGGTTCAGCGAAGGGCAACCAAAATGCCAGTGGGCCTGAAGAATAGGAATTATGAAGATCGCTTGAAATTACTTGGAATTACTACACTCAAACAAAGAAGACAAAGAGGGGACCTGATTGAGACATATAAAATTCTAACACATTATTACGATGTATCTGCACTGAAGAATATTTACAAATTCAACGTCAAGAATACACGTATTATAGGTCAATCCTATTTCAAAGTGTGTGAACAATACCCAGCAAATGTTCTATTTTACTGCGAAAAATAAAATTAATTTACAAAAAAACTTTGAACCATAATTATGAATTAAAATTGCATTACTATTTTAATATTTTGAGGGCGCGTAAATGTTTTGTTAGAAATGTTACTTAATATTGTCGATGAAATGATGTCCGCAAGAGAATTTGGTATATCAATCATTTTAAAGTCAATAAAATACAATATATTAGTAGCCATTAGGAATTATGTATTAGCGACGGCAAATGACCATGCAGCCTTTTTTCGTTACCATTCTATATCATTTCAAGGCATTACCTGACTAGAAGTTGTCGGGTAATGTCTGCTATTGATACTTAATAAAGTATTAATAGCAGACACTTTTACAGCCGCTGGCTATATAAGGGTGCCATAGCAAGTGCCATAAGTGCTTTATAAGCCCTTATTCAACTTTCTTATACCACCAAAGGTAGCCATTATGACCACTATTCAGCCACTCATCATCATCATCATCATTTATTCATTCCATAAAAGCATTTCACAATACTGAAGAACATGTCAAATTTTACAACCATAATTTACCGGATGATAAAACCGCTTTGATTAATTGAAAAGAAAAAAAATCATTGTAATCAGAGGTGATTACTTAACCCCTCCTCTCGCGAAGTAAAAACTCACCTATCACTTTTGCGCGCGACATATTCGGGCAAAAAATCGACGCGAGTCAACGGCCTTGAGAAAAACGATCATAACTTATAAACCACTAAACGGATTTAAAAAAGATAAAGAGAAAAATGATCGCATTGAAATTTGACATATAAAACATTATAACCTTATCTCGTAAAACAATTAAGATAATAATGAATAAATATTACAAAATTGGCAAACTGAAAAAACTCGCCTATAAAATCATTTCGATTTTTTTGTCACAAAATACGTAAAATATGCAAAAATTGTAAATACAGTTATGTTCTTTATTAAATGCTTTACCAAAACGATATTTTTTTTTTACTTATTTGCATACAAAAATATTTATTTATTCAGCCAAGAAAAATTTTATGTATTCTCGAAAAAAAAAAAATTTATTTGTGACTACTTATGGTATTTTTTTATATGAAATTCTTTCAAAATAACTTTATTACTACATCACACTTCTTAGAAATCACACCAGAACTTTGAGCTTTGTCTGATATTATAGAAAAATCTAAAGTTTTGAGAGTTTCCGCGTCCGAACTTAATAATAAACTTTGAATGCTCATAATATAAAATTCGTTAGATTTTTTCAATTATATTGTCTTATCATAGACTTATTATATGTCTAATAACTAATTACTATACTCCAAAGAGTCACATTTCATCGAAAAACTATGGAAAATCGCACTTTATTCTCTCATAGTAATTATCAAAACAAGTTAAGTAGATATAATAGAAGAATGAAGATATAATTTTCAAAATACGCCTAATTATGTGATAACTTAGGATGTAAATGAAGCAATACTTATTTTGTTAGTAAATTAAAGCGGCATTACGTCATATTTCGCAATATATCGGGATATTTCATAAACATTACAAAATAATAACAACCATTTTTTCGCGAGCCGTTTGTTGTCGCCGAAGTGTTTTCTTTAAAAATTCGTGAAAAACAGCAAATGGACTATCTCAATTGACTAATCCTCATGCCTAAACTACTTAAAAATGCAAATTACTCACTGTTCTACTGTAAATGGCACAAAACACTGTTTTTATCAACCATTTCGCGGAACTATACGCGGCCGCGGCGGTGGCCGATGGACACTGCCGTTTTGACGTCTATGCTCATTTTTTAAATCGCCGTTCGATATTGCCACACAGAAATCTTGAATTAAAGATATTTTGGCCATATCGTTCCGCCCTCAAAAAGCATATAGTACGACGTTTCGAATCGTAAATTGCATTTTTCGCAGCGGCGAGCGCTTTGTCCGGTAGCGGATGTTATGGGGTTTAGGCGGCCGACATAAATGTCCCCAACGGGATGTTACGTGCTGAGCGGGTTAAAAATAGTCAAATTTACAAAATAATCAATAATCAAGCAATAAATAATAATCAATACAATGAAGAAGAAAAATTCTGAAACATGCATTATTAAAAACAATGTCAATAAAATCTAAAACTTAGTTCGAAAGTATAGTCATAATATGGTTATTTATAATCAAGCAATTGTGGACGCAATATTATAAAAGTCGTCCAGTTTGTAAAGGGCATGTTTGACTAACTGATTTTTCAAGCAGATTTTATATGCTGCCATCTCAAGTCTTCTCGTCGATGACGGCATCGAACAATTTAAAACTAATATATAAAAATGTTTTTTGATATTTAGTCAAGCGTACTTTAGGCAATAACACATTGTTTTTATGTCGCGTATTATGCTTTCAGCTAAAAGCCGTATAAAATGTGGCTAATCCGGTGGTATAGATGTTATATAAATGTTTATATGACTGCTATATGACCAATTCTTGTGACTAAAAGTTGTAGCGATAACGTTGCCGTGACCATTATGTATATTTACTTTAAAAATAGCGTGTGTATCCTTGGGTGTGTATTTTCTTTGAAAAGTAAAAATGGCAAAAACCCAATTGCGCCCCAGAGACTATCGTCTTAAGAGTAGGAAAAGTTTATTTATGTACCTGGGCTGGCCACGTCTCCAGATGATCTTCGATTCCACATTCCGGAATTGGCAGACATCTGCAAGAAATACAGGAATAATTATGGTCATTGGTAGTTTAGAAAACTGTACTATCTCCACAGTACATCAAAACATAAATGCGAGAAATCGAACATCTGCCACTATTGTTCTATTTCTCTTATAATATCTCTCTCTTAAAGAATGCTCTTCTGGAATTTTCAATGCGAATTTTTATCTCCTCGCTCGTTTCCCAGTTGTCGTTAAAATTGCAGCGCACTTAAACATAGTCATTTGTTCGTTAGTTAGTCGATTGTTCGTTGGTTAGTTACACCACTGTAAGGCGCACAGGTAAACAATGTTCCTACACAATTCTGAAGTTGCAATGAAAATAATTAAATAAACAAAACATGAAACATAGTTAGTATGACATAGTTAGTATGACATGAAACATAGTTAGTGACATGAAATCACATCATACATCTAAAATCTAAATTCAGCATAACATTGTAAATATTTGAGTCAAATAATTTGCAAATTAGATACCGTATCTGGATAATTCAATTACAACTATATAACAAACCTCTATTAAATATTTTTGCAGACGACTTGGACAAAAACAGTCCACCATCAAGCTCCGCCACAAGCCCGTAAGAGGCCAATGCCTTAACCGCGAGGTAGCCAGGAGTGTTACCTAGCGGGTTTACACTCACGCCCTTACTTCCAATTACGACCAGATTACTCCAGTCTCTCGATTGGTTCCGAGTTCGAGGTCGCTTGCGCGGTTCTCTCTCTTACGAAGAGGTGAAACGGTGTGTACCGAATCTATCGCGGACCATGGCATCCTTTGCCCGGCTGTTCACCCAGGATCGGGTAGCCGATGGTCGTTTCAGCAGTCGCCGTAAGGTCCGCAACCACCCCCGCTCTATAGGAAACAGTACTGCTTCCAGACTCCCCCGACTGTTAGTCAGAGTGCGCAATCGATTGGCGAATGCCGCACGGTGCGCAGACCGTCCAGGAGCGCCAGAAGTTTGATTCCTAGGGGAAACTAACCCTGAGGCCAGAGTCCTACCCAGGCTCACACTTCGTGCGAGGAGGCCGCCGGATGGGAGTTGACCCGTGAGTGTGACCAACCCTGAACAGAATGGGTCTTCGTGGCCAACTCAGCAAGGGCCCGTTAGCTCTCAAAACTACCAACAAATGAGGAGGTAAAGTATTGTGAACGCGTGTTTTTTTTCTTTTGAGATGAAACTGGATCTATACTTTTTTACCCCCCCCCCTCTTTCCCCCAAGACGATTAAGACCATTTTCAGACTGAAGTTTGTCTGTCTATGTGTATCCCTCCACGATAGCACTTAAACGCTTCATCCGACTGAGCTGAAATTTGGCACGCAAGCATCATTTGGTCATGGCAAAAGTTGAAAAGATTGTGGTTGAAATCGGTCCACCGCTAGTTATACTTCAATTTGGACTTAGAGACTTGAAATTCGGTACGCAGGTGTGTTGTTGGGCCTAAATCACATTGCGAAATTTCGGTTGGAATATCTCATATACAAGCGACATAAATAATATTTAAGATCTGCTATACTAACGTATGGGGGGATAAAATATTCAAATTAGCGCGTTGCGCGTTTGTTATTGCATGACGTACGTTCGAAAGAGCATTGGGACCTTTACTATGGAAAAATTCCCCACGGCGGACAAAGCTGAAACATACCTCAATTGAAAGCTTTTGACCTCTAGTTTTGCTAAGCAAAGGGAGCATTATTGTGTTGTATGGGAATACCGAAATATAATTACATTAATAATTCAGGTACGGTGATCGTATTATTTTAATGTTGTACTGTATGTAGATATATTTAGTTTTATTTGATGACTAGCTTGATATAGCGGTTAAAGTGGCAGACTCAGGTGGCAGGTCGTTCTATTTGTATAATTACTGTGATATCTTTATTAATTTTACTTTTTAATGCATTGGTTTTACGGTAATGCTGATTAGTAATAAGCGAATAAACAAATAAATAAATGTTATGCATATTATATTAGCACTCTTACCAATAAAATTATCTTATAACCGCGTTAAACCCTTGTTATTGTTATACCCGGTATAGCCGAGTTATAACGAAGTTGTAAAATCGTGACCAATAAATCAGTTATAACGCGGTTATAACTACTCCCTGAAACCAAAGACAAGTCATATTTCTAGCATGGCAACGCCCGCTTGGAAGCAGTGTGGCCAACTGAAGCGGCATGAAATGCACATGAAATGTCACTTTTTGTTGTCAGAAAGCCTGTGCCCATTGTTTTGTTACGCGAATGCTGATCGAATTTATAGTGGTATTTTGCAGGTCAGCTCTCAGGATATCGATGATTCTTGCGGCGTATGGCTTAGTGAAACGATATTTAGTTTTAAAATTGTAATCATCCAAATCGAACGGGTCGTATCGCAATTTGAAAATTTTTGGTCGCCTATCACGACGCATTTTGATTTCTTCCAATAAATCCAGATCGATCATATCATCCAAGTCGACAAAGTCCATTATTCGGCTAAAACGCAGGATTTCACAGCAGTATAAAAGGCGTATCCTCGTCGTAACACGGCTATTACAACGAAAGCGCACGATTCGCGAACGAGAAGCTCCACGTCCGCGGATGTCAGGTGGCTGTCAGTTTGAAACAGCTGTTACGCCGGTCGGCCATTTTTAAGTTAATACTCCGTTAAACCGCTGTTATACCTGGCCTAGGGGTGGTATAGCGGAGTTATAGTGCGGATGGAAATCCAGTACCACTATTCCATGCTTATACCCGAGATGATCAGTGGTGTAAGCTATACCGCGTTTATTGGTCACAGATTTTCTTATACCTAGTAATAACAGAGGTATAAATTTTACAACTCGTTTATTGGTAAGGCTGCTAGTGTATAAATAAGTTTGTGCGGTTTTTTTTCGAAAATTAAAGTTGGTTATACATTCAATGTTCAAAGTGTTGTCCATCGCTAGCCACTACATTTTCCCATCTTTCTGGCAATTGACGGATCCCTTTGTGAAAAATGGCCGGCTCTTTGCCGCTATCCATGCATCGATCCATTTTTTAACTTCATCGTAATTGGAGAAATGCCGGTCAGCCAGGCCATGTTGCATTGATCGAAAGAGATGGTAATCGGAAGGAGCAATGTGTAGGAAGGAGCATTTGAGCGTTTCTAAGTATGTTTTTACGGGCGCCGCAACATGTAACTGAGCATTATCATGTCGCAAAATAACTTTGTCGTATCTGTCGGCGTATTGCGGCCGTTTTTCTCGCAATTCTCGGCTCAAACGCATCAATTGTCATCGCTAGACCTACCCTGTGATCCTTTCGTTCGATTGTAGCAGCTCATAATACACCACACCCAGCTGGTCCCACCAAATACACAGCATGATCTTCTCGCCATGAATATTCAGCTTGGCAGCTTGGCAGCTTGGCATGACCGGGGTATCCATACGTTGCCCGACGTTTTGGATTATCGTAATGGACCCACTTTTCATCGCCAGTCATAACTCGATGCAAAAACCCCTTGCCATTGGAGCAAATGTTCACATGTGTAAAAACAGCGTTCGACATCTCTTGGCTTCAGTTCATAAGGCACCCAAATTCCTACCTTTCGGATCATTCCCATTGGTTTTAAACGATGGCAAATGGCTGGTTGAGTGACTCCAAGTGTTTTTGCGAGTTCCTCTTGTATTTCTGATGGATCTTCATCGAGCCTTGCCTCTATCTATTATTCATCTAATTATTCATCCTCAAACTTTGGTGGCGCTCCTGGTCGTTCTTCGTCTTCCAAATCAAAATTGCCACTTTTAAACCGTGCAAACCACTTCTTATACATTCGTTCAGCTAGAGCATGGTCACTATAAACTTCCACTAAAATACGATGACTTTTGGTAACCTTTTTCTTTATATTGACGTAATGAAGTAAAACTCCCCGCAAAAACACATTATTCGGAGCCCACAGAAACTATGTTGTTTACTAACTATGTTTACTAACTTCAGCAAAATGACAGATACTAAAAAAGGAAAGCCTAATGATGGCACTTCAAAATGACGGTGTTGCCAGATAAAACAATGGAATAATAAACTAGTAGAGATGGCTCCAAAACCACTCAAGGTACTGAAGCCGGCGTCTTCTCAAATGATCTAAACATCAAAATATCAACTACCCTAGGCAACTTAAATACGATCTTCCAAGCAGAATGCATTGGCATCACCAGAGCAGCACAGGCAGTTGCAGCCAAAGATGTAGGAGACCTAAGCTTGAAACTTGTCTCCGACAGTGCCTCCGTGCTACAAGCGCTAGCAAAAAATACTATAACCTCTGTCCTTGTACTGGAATGTCACAATGCGCTTCAATCCATTGCAAGGTCAAATAGAGTGACCCTGCAATGGATTAAAGGGCACAGCGACTCACTGGGCAACGACGCGGCAGACGAACTGGCCAAAAGGGGATCAAAGGAAATAGTATATGGACCGGAACCCTTGATGCCCATACCCAAGGCCCAAATAAAAACATGGCTACGCAGGAACACTGACGAAACCCACCTTAGAGAATGAAAAAAAAACGCAGGATGCAGGCAAACAAAAAGCGCGGTTCCGGAAGCGTCTAAAAAACTTGCTCGCAACCTCACCAGATTAAAAAGGGACAAAATCCGTAAAGTCATAGGTACTATAACAGGCCACTGTCCCCTAAACAAACAACTGTTTACCATAGGTGTGACAGACAGCCCTCTATGCAGAGGATGCATGGAGGAAGAAGAAACGCCACAGCATGTGCTCATGGAATGCAGGAGCGTGGCAGAGCAACGGGCAAGAATACTACAATCTCCAGCATCTGTCCCGGAGGCCTGTAGCAACCCAAACAGGCTGCTAACCTTCTGGGACAGCCTGGGTTGGCTGGAGTAACATAAATAGAAACATGAGCCACGCACAACGGCCCAATCAAGAGGCCAAGTGCGGGAAATAGCCCAGACAAACTAAACTAAACTAAACTAGTAACAACAAAACCGCACGAACCTATTTATACTTCTAATATAATACCAAAAACGTAAAAGAACTCACTAATCTATTTGTTGATAGAATAATTTTAAATATCACTGGTATATGGCACAAAAAAAACCTTAGGGATTCAATCAGATACCTGTCGGAAGAGGAATGCTGGCCGCGGATAGAGCCCAATAGCCTGCATCTGCTGCGCGACCAGAGAAGGCGCCCTTGCCCTGAATGCAGATCCATACGAAGGACTGGGATACGTAACAGCATGCTCACCAAAGACCCTTGGCTAGAACAGGAAAACATGTGCGACTTAACAGATACATAATATCGTTTTTCTATGATCAATATAGACGCAGTCATTGAAAAAACCTCAAAAATAGTCCCATTGTTTTAACTCTGTAAACACTTAACCCTTCAGGCCTCGGCCCCTCAGCCGATTAAAAAGTTGAAAAATTAGTAAAAAAATTGAATTATAACACTGTCTCACCAAAACATTAATTAATGCCAAACCACTGTATCCATAATTAAAATAAAACAAATTAACATAATAAAACATAATAAAAGAAAACAAATTAAATTAAAATTAAATTAAAACGTGGTCGTCACGCTGAATCGTGTTGTGGCCGATATCGGCCAATCGAGGCCTGAGGGGTTAATGCCGGACTTACATTTAAAGGGATTAGACCCTGTCGCGCTGGCGGTGTAGTATTCCTAGGAATGTAGTCGGATCTGGGACGATAGTCAGGCCGCTCGCCATCCCGAGACCTGGTGAACCGAGGGCCCTGGTCGTACCTCCTGCCGGAGTCTGCCATCGCAGGACTGACGCTGTTGCTAAGATTCGGCTGGACAAACTGATTGTTTCCCGAGAGGTTGGCTCCACTGTTGTTGGTGCTGAAAGGAAATACAATTGGTAGGGCAAGCAACAACATTGCAGAAGGATGAGAAAAACTTGAGATTTATTCGCCATAAATATGAGGTTATACATTAGCACTGAAAGTTTTTAGAATTTCAAAAAAAATCATATTGGTCCTTAGGTAATCGTATGTTATTCCTATGTAATCGCTATGTAAACCTATGTAATCACTATTTTTTCACACTGGACACTTTGAACTTGGATAACTTCGGTTTGAGTTGGAATTTCAAATTCAAATAAATTGCAATTCAATGGTGTTATTCTTTTTTAAGAATCAGCTGTTTATTTGTCTTTCCGTTGCTTGTTTTTGTTAACCCTTGGAGTAAATGGGTATTTTCATGGATGCATCTGTCTCTTTTGCAGGATTTTCGGCGACATCGGCTTAAAGTACTATAACTACGAAACTACTACACCAATCATAAAACTAACAACTGCACAATGATTGCATTGAAATTTCGAATATAGAATATTGAAATATCATTTTGTAAAACAATTAGATAATTATGAATAAATATGAGAACGTCAAAGAAGTGAAAAAAACGCGCGACCAGATTTGGTCGACTCGTACTCAACGGATAATTGTTTCGCAACCAGATTTGGTTGACTCATACTCAACGGGTTAAAATATTTTCGTTTGTGCAACCATGGTAAAGTTGAAAATTTGTATTATTTTCAAATATGAGATCCTGTGCCTTCCTGTGTTTTCTATTATCCTGTGTTGTTTATTACAGCTTCTTGCAGTCTAGCTATACAGATACCGTACATGTGTACTGTTAAGAACTGCAAACAATGATGGAAAAGCTCATGATTAAATAACCGAGCCTTGTCAATCGCTCATCGCCACTGCTTCTGCATGACAACGTATAACCACAGATTTCACTGCAGACAGTCGCAAAGTTGCTGGAGTTGCGGCTGGGGACTATTGGTCACCCACCCGTAATTGCCAGACCTTCCTTTAATAGTTTATTTTTTTTTTCAGAATTTAGATAACTTCTTACAAGAGAAAAAAATCAACTTAGAAGAGTCGGTGAAAAACGCCTTCAAAGCATTCAATAATAAAATAACTTAAGATTACTGTATTATTTTTTATATCACTCAAAAGTATCTTTAATAAATAGAAAAAAAATTATGTTTGGCCATAACATTTCTGGAAATTACGTAATTTCAAACATTTTTTTCTTATATTTTTTGTATGGAAGTTCCAAAAACTGTCTTGGTACTATGCAAATAGACCATACTCTGGTGTAAATAGTATTTTTTATATTAAGAACCATCTCTAGGTTTTTCAAAAACTGAAGACAAATCACGCTCGTTTTTTTTTGTTTGGAAAACAGTAACAGAATAAAGATAATTTACAATTAATATGGAAATAATTTACCAATTTCATTTTGGCGAAATGATAGTTTAAGGACCGGGTTTTTAAAATCAGGCATAATTGTATTAAAATTCTTTTTCGTGTTCTCACAACCAGGCCACAAAATTATGCTTCATATAGCTTTTGGCCGCCACGGCCGGCACAGCCTCTTAAATAAAAATCGATAGTCGATTGTGCTGGAAATGGTGACAGTAGAAGAAGAGTTGATACCTAATGGGGACGGAGTTTCCTCTCTGGTCGGTAAAGTTCCTCCGGTCGAAGAAGTTGCGGTTTCCGCCGCGGAACCTCTGCGCGTGGTGTTGCCCGTCGAATGGACTCGTGTTGGCAAACCTGGCGCTCTGCCGCTCTTGCAGCTTCTTGATGTTCTTCATGATATCTTTAGCCGCCTCGGTCTGCGGGCTGTCGGCCGTACGCGATTTCGGCACAAAATTCTTCGATTCGGCATTCAGGTTGCTTGTGAAGTTCCTGCAGATCATAAAGTTAAAGTTACATAAAATTGAACACTATCGCCATTGAATGCATAGGGTATTAAATTGCTCAGTACTGTACTATGTTTTGGCAGCTAGGATTTTACTATGAAACGCAACATGTAGATGGCACTAATAATTTCAAACATTTATTAATCTTTTTTTTATGCTCAGTAGCACAATAGATGGCAAACATGTCGTTGTCGGTGTCATATCTCAAAATAAAATAATATTTAGCTGAAATCCATCGAATTCGACAGTCACTTTATTGACAGTAATGTTTCAAAAATTAGAGATTGAGGAAGTTGGGCCAAATTTGAATTCGGACCAATATATTGACATCTTACCAAACCATACCATCTTACCATCTTACCAAACCATATTATACGGGAGCTCCACAAGGTCTATCCTTCCAATAAGGGAATTTTTCAATAGGATCTCGCCACATGCCATTCTTTGAAAAAAGTGGAACAGTTTTTCTCACAGAAACAAATTGCTGTACTTGATTTATTTATTTATTTTATTTTTATTTTATTTTATAGCAAACTTACAGATAGTAAATATATGATACTAGTATCTTAAAAACATATTTAAAAAGAAACAAATTTACTATCCTATGAATAGTTTGCAATGCTTGCATTACACATTAACGTAGAAATAACATAAACACGTTGATAATAGAAAAAAAATATAATAAAGCTAATAATAATATAAGGATAAGAAAAGAAATAATTAAATAAGTTGTTAATAAGGTTATTTGGACAGAGCAAAATAGAAGAATGAGTAATTGGATAATAATATTTATTATATATGATATGATATAATACAATAGTATGTTATAATATAATAATCATATAATACAGTACATTAGGATGGCAGTTAGTGAAATCTTAAAAAGTAGGAGATAGGCTAGGTATGATCGAATCTTTTATTATATTTATCGAATCATAAAATACATCTAATCCTTTACACGATTTATCAAAAACGCGACACATTCTGGCAAGAGGTCTATTCGATCCGATGTTGTTATTGCAAGCGACAACCGAAAATGTTTGAGGGCTCCTCTTTAGTCGCGGTGGCACACGAAATTGAACTTTTTCTAGACTAGCTGGGCTGTCTAGTCGATTGTGCAAAAGCTTATGTAGACACGTTATATCAGAATGGCTGGGAAACTCCTCCGATGTCAACCCGATCGAAAACCTCTGGGCCATTTGCAATAAACGGCTCTCGAAGATGGATTGTACAATGAAAACCAAGATGATCAGTGCAGTAATTCAAGTCTGGTTTCACGATGATGAACTGACAGGAAGCTGTCAAAACCTGATAAATTCTATGCCTACAAGAGTGAAAGGTGTTATCAATGCATAAGGACACAATCTATATTAAAACTAACAATCTATAACTACCAGTACTGTTTTTGTATGTTTATGTCCAGGTTTATGTTTATGTTGATGTCCACTTTTTTAAGAAATATACTCTTTGTTCCAATTAATTCGCACGGTGCTGTACGATAAAACGTCCGGTCGGTATGGCGTACGGCGGATATTTCTTTAGGTAACAATATCGAAGTCGGAGTCTTTTAGTAACAATATCGAACCGAAGCCTTGCCTCCTAAGCGTTGTATGGCCGCCCTTTTCCTTCGGTAGAGCGACATCTTGCTCGCATGTCGGCTCTAAGATTTGTTATCCCTTTTGCACTGTGTCTTGGTGGTTAGGGAGCTAATGGGCCCTGTTGCAGTTAGGCTACTAAGACCCATGCGTTTAGGGTCGGTCAATTTCACGGGTCCACACCCATCCGGCGGCTTCCATGCAGAAGAGCGAGCCCGGGTAGGACTCCGTCATATTCTATAATTTGAGCGCTCCAGGACGCACCATGCGGTGTCAGCTAAACGATTGTGCATTCCGACAAGACAGCCAGGAGACAGTATTGTTTCCTATAGAGCGTGGGTAGTTGTTAATATTACGGCCACTGCTCTTCAAACGACCAATCGGTTAGTCGATTCCGGGTGAACAGCCGGGCAATGGATGCCGTGATCCGTGATAGATTCGGTAGACACCAAATGACCACTATGTAAGGGAGAGAACCGCGCAAGCGATCTCGAACCTGTAATCAGTCGGGAGACCAGAGTAAACTGGTTGCAACTGGAAGTAAGAGCGCGAGTCTCGGCCCGCTGGGTGATTAACCCGGTTATCTTGCGGTATGGCGTTGGCTTCTTACGGGCGAGTGGCGTAGCTAAACAGTGGACTGCTTTCGTCCCACGTTTTATACACTCAGCTAAAGGGAGATAGAACAATCTAATATCGTTAAAACAGGTGCGGTGCGGGTTCCACCCGCTGTAGTACACAGCTCTAGTTGTGTCTTGGAGGTATCTTGAGTGTAGTTGTAACGTCGCAAACAAAAGTAAAAAGGATAGAGCCCAATCCTGGTTGGTGATTTCCTCATCAGCTCCGTTTGTATTTTCTTTCATTCCTTACCTTACTTTCTTACCTTCTTGCAAATATACAAAATTCGCCTTCCTTACAATCATTCAAGACTCACCTCAAAAATGACTATTTTTCTAAAAAGTAATCAGTTCTTCTCATTCTCCCTCCTTCCTCTCCCAAGTTTCTCTCCTCAGGCATTCTTAGTTTTAAATATAATAGTTTGTATAGAGTTTTGAATAAGGGCAGGTCGATGTTGGCAGTCTGTGGCGGCCATGTTGTTTTGACGGCGTCTGTCATATCCGTTGTTTATTATTCAGTCGCTGATTCCAAATCACCATGGCAAGTTAGACGATTGAGCAGCATGTTAAAACTTCATTATTGGAATGAGTGTTCACCTCTCGCGGAGGTGAAGTGAATTAGCCACCAAGATCGTGCGCTTTGACCCCGGTAGACTTTTTCTTGTGGAGTTTTCTGAAGTCGCAGATCTATGTCAATAAGCCACAATCGACCGGTGTCCTCAAAGTCAACATAACCTAAGACATTGCTCAAATTCAACCGGATCTATGCGGCAGTCATTAAAAATTGGACCTCTTCAAAACGTTCCACGGTGTGAAGTCGTGGCGGACATTTGAACGATATCATATTCCAAACATAAGGGGTTGTCCACATTATAACGTACGGTTAGGGATCCTATCGCATTATACCAACACAAAAAACAAGAGCGCCATCGAGTTTATCCAAAACGCGAAAAAAGAACCATAGGTTAGGTTATGAGAAAGAAAAAACCATAGGTTAGGTTATGACCGAAAAATGAAAAAAAAAACAACCACAGGGTGGGGGAAAGAATTTGGTTTGTCACTAAATTTGGCAAAACGGAGAATAAACCTTCGCAATTTTAAAATAAAACTACAAATTTATGAGTTATGAAACAAAGGTCCTTTATTGCGCAGTTATTCCTTCTATCTCCTTCGTTATTCCTTCCGTCTATCTCCTCTTCAGACAGGTGGTACAGAATCCAGACATGTGTGACATGTGGTACGTTTACAAGTTCAATTCAATATCCAGGCGAGAAAAAATCCGGGAACGGTTGGCCGATTTGTGAAGTTGATTTACATTGAGAAATAAAAAAGGCGACACAGCCAAAACCATGCAAAAAATAGGACCTTGTTCACATCACTTTAAAACGCCGCACCTCTAGTGCACCCTGAACCGCGGATCACTTGGCTTTTAGCCAGTTTTCTGTCGCCCAGCGCGAGTCCGTAGGGCTCGTCGCGCCATTTTGGAACCAATGTTCTCTCAAGTGGCAGTAGCCAGAATTGCCAGACCGGAAATGCCTGTCGTTAACCCTTGGAGTAAATGGGTATTTTCATGGATGCATCTGTCTCTTTTGCAGGATTTTCGGCGACATCGACCTTAAAGTACTATAACTACGAAACTACTACACCAATTATAAAAAGAACAACTGCACAATGATTGCATCGAAATTTAGAATATAGAATATTGAAATATCATTTTGTAAAACAATTAGATAATTATGAATAAATATGAGAACGTCAAAGAAGTGAAAAAAAAGCGCGACCAGATTTGGTCGACTCGTACTCAACGGATAATTGTTTCGCGACCAGATTTGGTTGACTCATACTCAACGGGTTAAACCAACTTTAGGAGATTAAAAAAAAAATTCATGACAACTCATGTTCACAATAAAATAGTTATATTTTTGTAATATATATTACATTTATTATAAAGGTTCTTTCGAACTTGATTTTTCATTAAATCTCTTGTTTTTTTTGTCATGGCAAGGACACCAGGAGGGTCATTTTTTATTGGGCCACGCAATACGGCTATTTCTAATTGACAGCTAAAATGTCAAAGCTGTTATGCGATTTTTTAAAGAAATGCTCGTAGATTTGGAACCATGATTATGAAACAACTCAAAACCTGAGTAAGACCAATATAAAAAACACGAGAAATACACACGAAACATGTTGCAATGCGTGCAACATGTTTCTGAAACATATCATGCCACGCAAAATTGGATTTTTGTTACAACATATCACGTAATCACGTTTTTGGGATTTTCGACTTTCCCCCTCCCCCCATGTCAACAGACGTATTTAGCGGCCTGACCCCCTCCCCTCCCTCCCAGATTACGTAATCACCCGAATTTGAGGAAAATGTAAAGAATCGTGAACCCAGCGTTTGTAAAGTGTTTTAAGACGGTAAGTGGAAAAAAACATTTTAGAATGCTTTTAAAAATGTACTTTATTAATTCAAAGTAATTACCAAATCTCAAATTCTTTCGTCTATTTTACAGATTCCAATCTTGAGACCGCAGTGGCTGTAAAGACAGTATTAAAGAGAAAACCAATATTTAACAATGCATTTAAAAATGCACATTTAACGTGCGGGTTTAGACCAAAAAAAATTGCAATGCGGTGACCAAAGTTTATTACGTAATCAGGACGGGTACCCCTCCCCCCCACCCACGTAATCAAGCGTAAGCCTCAGCTCCAACCCCCCCCCCCTTCCCCCTTGGTCATTACGTATTGTATGGACATCCCCTAATGCTATACATAAGGCTTAAAAAAAAAGATTATTATTACCTCACACAGCTTGTTTTATTGCACAGACTGCCAACATCGACCCACCCTAATTGAAAAACCCTATTTTTTAAAGAAAAACTTAATAATCTTTAGTTACTCAACACACGCATTTACCGCTGGACCATTTATTTATTTATTTAAAAATTAATTACTATAAAAACATTTATTTTGCTTACAAAAATAACAGGAACGGAATGGCAAAGCCTTTTTTGATTCTGTCACCCAACTGGGACTAGCCCAATCTAGGGTGGATAGCGAAATGATTAGGTTAGTTGTAAGGTATTGCCATGTGGCAATAAGCTCGCCTTTTTATATTCTAATTTTTAAGTGCAAATATATAATTTGCACGGCCCGGTGGCATAGTGGTTAGATCGCCTGATCTTACATTGTAAGGTCCCGGGTTCGATTCCCGGCTGGGTCACCATTTTCCGTTGGGATCAAATTAACAGAATTGCATTTTCAATTCTGTCGGTCGATGCAATAACAAGACCACATTTACAGACATGTTACATGCACACATACATATAACACGTCATAGTAGGGTTGATTGTAAGAGATTGTCATATTTATTTATTTATTTTATTTATTTAATTAATTCATTCATTTACAGTGCATAAGTATCACTAATAATCATATTGTAGCGACACTACAAACAGTGGAAGGAAGAGTGGAGGGCGACACGTCCGTACAGCGGCACGGGCAACAGAAGAATGGCGAGCGAACACGGCTGAGGCCGGTATATACGTTTGCCGCGTTTATAAACAGAGCGAGCGAGACAACGCTATACGGAGGAAGAGAGACAGAGAGAAGGAGAAAGGAACCATACAGGCAGGAATAACAGGAGAGGAAATTAGCGGGAAGAAAACTCCCGGACGTCGTGAAGGTCCAGAAAGCGCGCATGGGAAAAATATAGACGCATCGAACGGCGAGCAGGCGAGCGACCGCAAGGCACGACCGAACAGAGCCGTGACAGGCGTCACACTGTCAACCACAGCTGCCGGCCAGACCGACGGGACGGGCGCGACAGAGGGAGCAGGCGTGAGGTGGGAGCGAGCAAACGATAGGCGGGCGAGACAAGCTCGCTGGCCGAGTTATATAAATAGAACCGGATAATGTAGGTCAAGGGCATTCTATTCGAATTGTCGCGCTTATAATAAACGTTTATTCGCTGTACATTTGTAAACAGGAAAATATATATTTTTAACACAACATTTTATCGCGGTTTTTATCACGACCTTCAACACCGATAAAGCCGCGAAAATATCAATTAAAAAAAATTTATATAATTAAAATTGAACACGGCTGATATGAGCATTAGCATTTAAGTACTGCTGCTGCCCGACTAAGTGCGAGGACTTGTTCCAGGGCAGCTAGCTCTCTAGTTTTAGATCACATATATTCGGCAATTTGAATAAAAAATAAAAAGGAAAAGAAATATTTTCCCGTCACCATTACAAATTATAACTAATAATCACTAACTAATGATCACAATAGGAAATAATAAATAAATACAAACGGAGCTGCCATGGAATTCACCGACCGGAGTCGGGCCCATCATAATACTATTTTTTTACACTTCTGGGGGGTGAGTAGTGGATTCCGGACTTACGAACCGGCTGTGGTAGGTTTAGGACAGCTGTCTTGCCACATGTGAGCGTTCACCTTGCCACCCATTCACTCCCCCTTCGAAGCCATAGTGTACTCGCCCGTACACTCCAGCAGGCTTCCCCAAATAATGTTGGTCGTAAATCAAACACTATAGGCTGAATACAAAGTACAATTTATTTTCTGATCCGAAAATTACTTGTGTCTGTCAACTCCATTCGATGACATTACGTGCTAATTTGGCGCGCAGCGCCACCTATTGAGATATTCGGTTACTTGCCGCAATATGGGGATTTTCGTATACGTCAACTAATTTGGCCGTTTTATCCATCTGATGGTGAATTGGATTATTGGTATAATTTCTATATATAAACTATATATTATATAACGTAAACATACCGCCCGCCAAGAACAGCAGTTCTTTCTCTGGGCCAAATTAAACTAAACCGTAAAGAAAAATTGAAATTCAATTGCCACTTAACGAAAACATACATGTTATACAGTGCTCCGATTTTGCTTAACTTAATTACAATGAAATTACTGAAAAATTAATTCGAAATTGCTAGTCAGCAATTGGCAAAACAATTAATTTTGAGATTGGCCGTTTTATTATTGCATTTTTACAACGTAACGTTACCACTCGCGTAACCTTGTCCACTCCAGGATGTTTATCGATTATTTGACCCAAAAGCCAACGGGCTGGGGGTAAATCTAACTCTTTGACCAGAACTACATCGCCAATCCGTGGCTCAGGAGTAATTTGGGCCCATTTGCGTCTTTGTAAAAATCGATTAAGGTACTCTTGGGACCAACGACGCCAAAAATCTTGGAGCATTCGTTGACAAAACTGCCACCGCCTTAAAGAGCTTATGGCTGTGTGTTCGTAGTTGTGATCAGGGACCACAAGCAAAGGTTCACCGTCCAGGAAATGCCCTGGTGTCAATGGCATTGGTTCACCTTGGTCTTCAATGTATGATATGGGTCTAGAATTGAGACAGCTTTCAATCTGGGCCAACACGGTGATGATCTCTTCAAAAGTTAATGTTGCGTTTCTTATCACTCTCTTTAAATGGAATTTACAGGATTTAATTCCGGCTTCCCATAATCCGGCAAAATTTGGAGATTGGGGTGGAATAAAGTGCCATTGTGTTCCGTTAGTAGCTAACCAATCAGCTATCTCTGGTAGAATCCCAGATTTTTCTTCACGGAACATCTGCACCAGTTCTCGGGCTGCACCGACGAAGTTTGTGCCGTTGTCACTGTACATATCGCTACAGTGCCCTCGCCGTGCCACAAAGCGCTTAAACGCTGCGAGAAAACCTTCAGACGTTAAGTCACTGACTGCTTCCAAATGAATCCCGCGTGTTGCCATACAAATGAACAGGCAGATGTACCCTTTATATGATCGGTTGCCACGCCCCTTTGCAACCCGTATTTGGATCGGCCCAGCAAAATCCACTCCACTACGCAGAAAGGCTCTGCTAACCGACACTCTCGGGGACGGTAATTGGCCCATCAATTGGGTTTTGTGCGTAGCTGCATGTCTAATACAAATGACGCATTTCCTAACGTGGAATTTCACCAAGTTTTTTAACCCAAAAATCCAGTATTTTGCCCGAATGTAATTCATCATCAACTGCGGACCTCCATGTAGGGTGTTCTGGTGAGCTTCTCTTAATATAAGTTCCGTAAGATGAGAGGCTTTGGGCAATATTATTGGATGTTTTTGATCCCATTCTACGTTTGCAAAATGAAGCCGCCCACCAACTCGGAGTAATCCATCTTTATCTAATTCCGAGTTGAGAGAGGTAAGTATGTTTTTCCTTTCAATTGTTTTCCCTTGTCTCATCCGTTCTATTTCCTCACCGAAAGCCGCGTTCTGACATTTCTTAATTACAATGACTAACGCATCGTTGATTTCGTCTTTCAGGAGGTGAATATGCTTCTGCCTTTTTTGCTTTAAGAATCTCCTACAATAGGCGATGACTCTTAGCATTCTTTTTAGTGATGAAAACTTCGACCATATTTCCACATTATCGTCATAACTCTCTTCAGACATAGCCACGTGAGTTTTTATCGTTCTTTCTTCTAATTTTGTTGTCATGGATTTTGAATTATTGTAATCTATCTTTCTTTCTTTCAGCCAGGATGGTCCACTCAACCACAACTTGCAGCCGATTAGTTCCGATGCTGATAATCCACGTGATGCACAGTCTGCCGGATTATGATCAGAACGAACGTGACACCACTGATTGCGGTCTGTCACTGATAGTATTTCTGATACCCTGTTTCCAATAAATGTTTTCCATTTACTTGGATGACAACTCAGCCATGCCAGGACTACTTCAGAGTCAGTCCAAGCGTGAATGTTTACATTTGGTACCTTCAAAACCTCGGAAACTTCTACCAACAATTTGGCTAGTAAAACAGCTCCGTTTAATTCCAATCGAGGTATGGAAAGTTGTTTAATCGGTGCAACTCGTGTTTTTGCTGTCACCAGGCTGACATGAATCTCTCCGGATGCGTCAGTGACTCTTAAATACACTACCGCCCCATATGCTGCATTGGAAGCGTCACTGAAGCCGTGTAATTCAACCAGTTTGACGTCACCTTTAGTGTTCATCCACCGCTTCATTCTGAAATCTGTAAGTTGAGTTAAGCTTTCACGGAATTCCTTCCACTCCTCGTATAATAATGGTGTAAGTTCTTCATCCCAACCAATACCCGCTAGCCAAATCTTTTGGATAAAGATCTTTGCCTTTATTATACTTGGAGCTATCCATCCCAGTGGGTCGTACAGTTTAGATATATCCGATATAACCTTTCTTTTAGTTACAGGTATTGACATTGGCGACAGCTGCACTGAGTAAAGGAATTCATCTATTCGTCGGCTCCAAGTAAGTCCTAATATTTTATTTGTTGTTTCCAGCTTTACTTGAATTGCTTTTTCAACTTCCTTACCCGCTTGTTCCTGTTGTATATTTTTAATCATAGATTCACTGTTGCTGGTCCACTTTTGCAACTCGAATCCGCCTTTAAGCAATAGCGCGTTTATCTGTTTATATATCTCCATTGCCTCGTCCTCGTCCTCACATCCTGACATCAGATCATCCATGTAGAAATCTCTTTCGACTCTTTCAGCCGCTAATGGATAGTTATGCCCTTCATCTTTAGCTACCTGAATCAAACTTTTAACGGCTAGATATGGAGCCGAAGATGTACCAAATGTCACTCTGACCAGTTTGTACTCCTTGAAATCGTTATCAGGGTTTTCTCGCCATAGGATACGTTGATATTCCGCATCATCGTCATCCACTCTGATCTGTCGGTACATTTTGATAATGTCTGCAATGAAACAGATAGGATGCATTCGCCAACGCATAATTATGTGGCGAAGTTCTGGCTGTAAAGAGGGTCCCACCATGAGGTCGTCGTTCAGGGATACACCGTTGGTACCCTTACACGAGGCATCAAATACTATACGCACCTTTGTCGTCTCCTTGTCCTCCCGAACAACAGCGTGGTAAGGTAAGTATAAACATTTTTGTTTTCTTTTGATTTCCGTATGCTTTATTTCTTCCATGTGATTTAGATCTATATATTCTTTAAAAACCTTTTGATATTCTGATTTCAGATGCTGATCTTTCTGCAACTTCTTCTCCAGGGAACATATTCTTCTAAGAACAATTTCTCTGGAGTGTCCATCCGCGCAGGCCGGTTGAGAATCTCGGAACGGTAGCTTGACAACGTAGCGACCGTCTTCGTCCCGCGTCGTGGTGGATTGATAGAGTTCTTCGCATCTTTGTTCTTCAGCCGATAATATTTTCATATTATGGCTTGGCTCAGCCTCAACTTCCCAAAATGATCGAAGTAACTGGTCTATTTGAGCGTGCATGTTAACTACATTACATGATATTTTCGCTTCGGAGTATACCTGACCACTCAAAATCCATCCTAGGGCCGTATTTTGTGCTACTGGAGACCCTGTAGGACATTTGATTATGCCTTCGTCAATAATTTTGCCATAAACCTCCGCCCCTAATAAGATATCTATCTTATTCGGAGTGTGATATTCCGGATCCGCTAAATATAAATGTTCTAGTTCCGGCCATGAGGTGATTGTTACAACCGTCGCTGGCATAGACGACGTTAACCTTTCCAGCACATATGCTGTGATCCTAAACACGCAGCCTGAATTGAGACGTGAACCGATTTCTACTTCCACTATGGACCTTGATATAAGGCCCGATTCACCTCCCAGTCCTGAAATAACCCCTTTGGCTGGTGTTCTCTTCAGTCCCAAAAACTGTACTGCCGATTCTGTTATGAAGGATGCTTGTGACCCCTGATCTATTAGCGCACGTAACAGTTGTTGTCCCCCATTTCGTGATTTGCTTTTGACTAGTGCTGTGGCAAGGAGCACTTGGTGTGAAACTCCTTTGACAAAATGGTTTGCGATGGCTGAAGATGTCGATGGTTTCTCTGTTTCCGATGATGATGATACTTTGTATTTTGATACAACCTGATTGTCAACCGAACCACTTCCGGTTGATTGTGTTATGCCTTTTGGATGCAATAATGAATGATGTCTTTTGTGACAAATTTGACAAGAGGTGTTATTTCTACATTTTTTTACAGAATGATTATTTCCTAAACAATTAAAACACAACCCATGACCTTGGACAAAGTTGCGCCTAGTGTCGATATCTGCGCTTCTAAAATCTTTACATTGTAATAGCCAATGTTCGCCTTTACAAAACACACAGGCGCTTCCGGTTGCATGTAAGGAATTAATCGTCTTTGTTTGTACATTATTGTTATGACTGTGATGATACCTTGATTTCGAGTGTGAACCTGTCTTATTATCTAAAAATTCCAATGATCGATACTTAATTTCTAGAAATTCCTTAAACTGTTGAATAGTGGGTAACATTTGCTCTGAAGATGCAATAGTCTCGCTCACTTTTGCTTCCCATTGCTTTCTGCTTTCCGGATCGAGTTTCTGCCCGACTATGTAAATTATAATGACGTCCCAGGACTTGCATTTAATGTTTCCGACGTAATATCTAATAGTTCTTTAATGGCATTCGACGACTCCACCGTAATTGATTTATATCCGAAAAATCGTTTCAAAATGCAATTGACCAAATACTGCTTATTGTTGTAACGCTTTTGTAATAAATCCCAACACTGTCCATAGTTTTCTTGAGTGACAGTAATGTGACGCAACAGTTGCTCAGCTTCTCCCTTGAGATGTCCTTTGAGATAATGTAGCTTTTGCACATCGTCGATATTTTTGTTATTGTGTATAAGTGACAGAAACAAATCCCTAAAACTCATCCACTCTGTATAAAGTCCCGAAAAAGTGGGTATAGTGATTTTTGGCAGGTTTACTTGCGTGTGCTTCGGTGATGGTGACGACGCTACAGATAGACTTGCATTTTCACTCTTAAGCGCAACCAATTCCGTTAGACTTTCTTTGAGTTCGGATTTATAATCCACGTACAATTCATTGACGGTATCATACTGATCTTCTGTAAAATATATCGACGTCTCAATGGTTTTCGCATCAATAGTTTTTAGTGTCTGTTGATGACCCTTTAAAAACTGTTGCCACAGTTGTTCTAAATTTTCTAATCTTGTTTCCAAATAAGCTACTGTAATACGGTCCTTAGGTGATTTTTTGAAGTTACTTTGCGCTTTCAAAATCCGTCCGTAAACATCTTTCTGCATGTTAATTTGTGCTTCCATTGTAATGTTACCACTATAATGCAATGTTAACAATAATACCTTCAATTTTTCAGAGTAGTAATGTTCTAAATACAATAAATTGCGAAAAATTCACAAGTGTTTGGACTCCGCTATGAAATCGGGCATAGGTTCCCCGTCTGTTAACTTTTCTTAAAATTATTCTAAGTCCTAAACACATATAAATTAACACAAAATTTACTACTGAAAAATGAAAATATTGAATTTATTCAAAGTCCTTTTTTGACAGATGAAATTTGATGACAGTTCACACTTCACATATAATAACTTAAAGTACTCACAGTTTGTCCTCCATATAAATATTGCACTATACGTCACTTATTCCTTCCTCCTGTAATTGTCCAGTGCCAGTGTAGTGTTGGTGGTGATGACGGTGGTGATGACGTCACTCTTGGGCTCCGTCCGCAGTACGTCACACGCTGGCTTCAATCTGCAGCCAGGCCACTCCTGTAGCCGTATCCTCGACGTCGATCCAACGCCTCTTGATACTTGGCCAAAAACGGGTCCGGAACAAGAACCTCTTGTCTGGTCTTCCGACTCGTAGGACCATGTACTCGCCCGTACACTCCAGCAGGCTTCCCCAAATAATGTTGGTCGTAAATCAAACACTATAGGCTGAATACAAAGTACAATTTATTTTCTGATCCGAAAATTACTTGTGTCTGTCAACTCCATTCGATGACATTACGTGCTAATTTGGCGCGCAGCGCCACCTATTGAGATATTCGGTTACTTGCCGCAATATGGGGATTTTCGTATACGTCAACTAATTTGGCCGTTTTATCCATCTGATGGTGAATTGGATTATTGGTATAATTTCTATATATAAACTATATATTATATAACGTAAACGTATTATATAACGTAAATTTGAGATGCGCAAATCGCAGTTTTAGATAATTTTTCTAAGAAAGAGTTGATTATTTTTCTGGAAAGGCCAAGATCTTTAAAGAGGTGAAATAGAGATTTAGCTGGCAGGCCACGAGCGCCAACTTCCACCGCGTGAAGGTGAACAGTGAAGCCGTTCCGGGTTACGGCATTTGCGAGATCATGGTATTTATTTAATTTGTACTCGTGGTCTTTTGGGATATTTGATTCCCATGGAACAGTTAATTCTACGATAAGAGCCACCTTCCGAGATAGAGAGTAAAGAGTTATATCTGGACGGAGGGCTGTGCATCCGAGACTTTCAGGGAATTTATACTGCTTAGAGACCGAATCAACCTCCAGAATCCAATCTGTAGCTTTCTCGATTATTGAGAAAGGTTTTGTAGTTAAATGTTTTTTGCCTTTAGAGCCATCCCGCACAAACTGTATTGGGGGTTTGGAGGATACTGTCAAACCCTTGTTGGCACGAGCCACTGAGAGACTAATTACCTCGCGAATAACAGCGAGAACTTTGTCATGGCGGTAAGTGTACCGTCCTTGATCTAAGGCCACCTTGCAGCCAGCTAGAATGTGTCTAGCTGTGCAAGGGGTATTGCTACAGAGGGGACAAGAACTATCCTCGGCAAAGCTCCAACGAGCGAGGTTACTGGGGTCTGGAAGTGTATGCTGAAAGGCATTCAAATAAAATTTCAGCATCTCTGGCGTCCAGTCATAGAGCATTACCTTCCAGTGCATTGGAGGCGGAATGCAAAAGTCCCCAATTGTTGTCCAATCATTCTGGCATTGAAGGCCAATAGCATGAGCCATACTCTTGCTGTCGTAATCTCCCCGCAAAAGAGACTTCTTCAAGTCCACGTCGCTCGTGGTTGTACTGCCATACCCCAGACCAGTGCCATTCTGGCTGATTCCAGTAAGGAACTTTTTGTGGAAGTCTACGCGGGCTTGTAGATCATTTGAATCACTACGGCCACTTATTACGTGCTTCGATATTGCCGGATCTTTGGAATTGCAGAGAATCGAATTTTTGGTTATTCTGGAGTTGGCGTAGAGCAGAGAGGGCAGTTTAAGCGCTAGCCCAAAATTTTGTTTGGACCTGAAGAGAGTCGAGGGGTCAGCTGGTTTGGCTAAGGACAGCCAGGATTTTAAACTAGCTGTCACCAGCGCATCTAGACGGGACAGTTGGGTTTTGGTAAAATCGTAAATAAGAAAGGGCCATGACAAATGTGACGTTAGATAATTGTCATAGATCCAGGCCTTACGAGGGCCAGAAATTAGCAAGGCATCTATTTTCGCCAGGCAACTTTTGAAATGCTCTATAACATGATCGCCCGAGACGTCTTTTCCCTGATGGGTGATTTTTCTGCCGAGGAATTTGAAATGATTGTTTGGGTCTATAAGGGAGATATTAGAGCCCTTATAGACCAATTTGGGGTCATAGGATGTAAATTTTGTGCCCATGCGGGCGAGTCCAAGGCAAAAACATTTGGAGGGCTTCACTTTTATACAGCCTGACCAGTCGCAGAAAAGCTCCACTTTCTGTAATAGCAGGGAAAGCTGCTTGGGGCTTCTGGTGATGAAAGTTAGGTCGTCGGCAAAAGCGAGGCACGACGAGGTGTATTGGCCGTCTGTTTTAAAACGGTAGCCCCACTTCCTGTCAAACTGGGTCAGGCTTTCCAGCAGTATATTAAAAACTATATTAAAAATCGTCGGGGAGAGGCAACAGCCCTGAAATAGTCCAATTGAATATGGTATAGAGCGGGTAGTCCATTCTTGCGTTTTAACATGGAAAGTCAGACAGTTGTAGTAGGAGGCTACAATGTCACGCACGACTGGTGGGAAGTTGTACCAGCGGAGTGCAAAGTGGAGGAGACTGTGTCGGACTGACCCAAAGGCATTCTCTAGGTCGAGCCAGCATACATTGATTTGGCGTTCGTGCTGTCTCGCATCCTTGATGGCAGCAGCCAGGAGAGAATTGTGCTCGAGGCAGCCCGAGACGCCACGCATGAAGCCTTTTTGAACTGATACTCCAAGGTACTCATTCCGGTGCATGAATTCGCTCATCCTCGTGTGGACTATGCTAAAAAATATTTTGGCCACAGTGTCTGTGAGAGCAATGGGCCGAGCGTCCTTTGGTCCGGTGCAAACTGGGACCTTCGGAATTAAGATGACTGTCGCTCGGCCAAAATTCTGTGGGACTACACCGCTATTCCATATATTTCGGAAGATGGATCCTAAATATTGCAGAAGGCAGGGGCATTTTTTGTATACTAAATAGGGAATACCATCGGGACCCGGAGTAGAGCCCGACGGCTTCCTCTTTACTTGATTAAGAATCTCAAGAAATAAATAATCGTGTTAATAAAAAAAAATGCATATGACAATAAATCCGCCCATTGTGACATTTCCACAATAAAGAGTATAAGCAAACAAACTAACAATAATTATCATTATTATTATTATTATTATTACCTGGCTGAACTGTCATCTGCTGGATACTGAGTTTCAGTTGAATTTTCTTGTGGTTTGTCGTTAGTGCTTGATTTCTGCTGGTCAGAGTGGTAGAACTGCTGAGCGTGGTCCACGTTTGTATGCACTAAACCACCTTCACTGAGGTTTTTCATCTATTGAATAAAAACAATAACAATAATAATAATACCATTAACCCCTCGAGCGCTGACGTTTGAATTGTAGTTTCTCTTAGAGAACGCGAAGAATAAGAAGATTACATCACAACAAAAATATAGCGTTTCAGGAAAACGACGATTACTCCGAAACTACTATACGGATCGTATAAAGAAGACCTGTTTTATGTTTCTGTTGAAATTTGCTATTAGATACGTGTAACGTCGTTTTGTAAAGCAATAAGCATTATTCAGAATTATCTGTCAAAGTTGTGGTACAGAAAAAAAACTGCCTTGTCCAACATTTCAATGTTTTTTCTGGAAATAAATTACCCTATGCAAGAAATTGTGAATACTTTTATAATAATTATAATATGCTTCATTCAACCTATGACTTCGTTTTACTTATACCCATACAAAAATAAAAAAATATTCAGTGTTGAAAATCAACATGAATATTGAAGTTTTTGGTTTGGTTTGGTTCAATCATAGACTAAAAAATGGCGACTGTATGAAAAATAATGAACCAACTAGTTAACGACAGAGAATCTTCTCCTCTTTTCGCACATACCACAGGCCGTATGATTTATGTGAGGTATCAAGGGTAAATAATTGGAAAACATCGGCGCCGATCTCGGCTGGGACAGATGTCCCCTTTGCTGCTCTACGGTAATTTCAATTGTGGGACAATTGTCCCGTTTGCCGCTCAAGGGGTTAATTTCTTTTCATCAATAATTGATGATTATAAGATCAGATGATTGCACAAGTTCAAGCCCGATTATCAAAGATGTCGGCAACTTAGTCTATGGTAGATATTCGGTGTTTATAATTTGTTACTTTGCACTGAAAAGATGATAGTGTTGTGTCATCATCATGTCAGACATAGTTCAAATAAATTGTTATGTGTGCATTTGACAAATTTTAAAAAATAGGCACCGAAATGATGCATTTGCAGCATGTATAGCGTATACTATACGAATTTCGGAAGGGGCGAGTGTTGGGACTGTGCAAATATACATTCAGAGTGTTTATTTGGATGATGCTTCCGTTCTCCGGACCATTGCCAGGTGGTTTAGCTGGCAATGGTCCGGACAATTGCCAGTTACTGACAATTTGAATATTACGATAAATAATTTTACTACGTATCTTTTCGAATTACTAACTACTTCAAATATTAGGCCTCTATTTTGATTATTTATATTTATAGTTTGACAATCTAGGAGTTAATTTTTGACTACCTATGTATGTTCAGTAAAGAGTAGTAACGAACTTACTACTTAACCCAATTATTTTGACACGTCCAAGAGCGGTCTTTAGCCGTCAATTGGACACGACGAAAATGTAATGTAATATAAACACTTTATAGCAGGGTTGGTTGGAAGAGATTGTCGTATGGCAATAAACCTGCTCATTGTGAGATTCCACAAAAAAGAGTATAAACAAAAATAGTAGACCGGGTAAGTAATAATAAATAAAAGCTCTCACCTGCTTATCAGTATGACCCTGGCTGTGGCCCTCGTTTCCTTCTTGCCGGTATTCACCGTTAGCGTACTCTGGTATTCTCGGCGGCGTGGGAAATTGGAAGTAATTCTGTTGCGCCTTTGGGTTATAACCCTCGGCAGTAGGGTACGTGTGTTGGTTCGAATTTGGATACGAAGAACTCGGTGATTGATAAGCCTGAGGAGTATTTGGTATCGATCCTGAACTGGACGTATTTGTTTTTGACCTGAAATTTAGATTTTAAATTACTTGAGACTCAAAATGTTGCAGGAAAAATATATATATAAGGGGCACACCCAGTGTGATCGTCTAAAAGTGATTTTTGGGATATTTTATTAAAGAAAAGTATTGCATCGAATGTTTTAAATTTTTGAGGATATATTTGTGCATAAATAATGTATACATAGTAATTTTTTTATTTTCAGCCATCTCCGAAGTCACAAAAATAAAAAGTTCTCCTATTGCTGCAGTGATTGCGGCCTTCACATCGCCTGAAATAATAATTTTAAAAAGCTTATTAGACTGGAAGGTATTGTCCAATGACCCATGATTAAGAAAAAAAAAGAAATTTAACAAAATGGCAGAGTTTAGAAAAAAGGTTCAAAGATTCTGATGATTTTTGAGTGAAATTTTATTTTTTGGTATAACTGTCTGTCCAAGCTTAATAGACTCCAAAATCGTTTGACTGATCCCCATTAAAGTGGGCACATATATGTATTTTTTCATGGAGAAGGTTTTTTTATGATATCCGCTTTGTTGTAACTTACCACTATATGGCGCTGCAGCACACCAACTTCTATACCGCGCAACCGATTGCCATGAAAATTGGTATGCATAATGGCATTTTGGCATTTTGGGCATTTGTGTACATAGCCCCCAGGATCTTTAATATGCTAGATGAAGATTTAAAAATGTATGTGCCGAAGTCTTCTTCTTCTTTTAAAGCCAAAATTGATTCCTGGCTAAAATAAGACGCCCGGCAAAATATCCACAAATTAATATACCGAGACAATTATCCCTGACATTTCTTATTATTATTATTATTTTCTTTGACTTTTTTTATTTTTATTTATTACTATTACTTATTCATAAATTTTGGTGACTATTGTTTGATATCATTTGACATTTTATTTTATTTTTATTTTATTAACACGATTATTTATTTTTGTGTTTTATTTCCTATTGTGATCATTAGTTAGTGATTATTAGTTATAATTTGTAATGGTGACGGGAATATATATATTTCTTTTCCTTTTTATTATTTTTTTTTTATTCATTGCCGAATATATGTGATATAAAAACTAGAGAGCTAGCTGCCCTGGAACAAGTCCTGGCACTTAGTTGGGCAGCAGCAGTACTTAAATGCTAATGCTCATATCGGCCGTGTTTAATTTTAATTTTAATTATATATTTTTTTTTATTGATATGATTATTAGTGATACTTGTGCACTTGTAAATGAATTGTTAAATTAATTAAATAAATAAAATAATATTATGTATAAACAATAAAATACAAACGGAGCTGCCATGGAATTCATCGACCAAAAATCGGGCCCATCATAAATAATTATTACACTTCTGGGAGGTGAACGGTGGATTCCGGACTAACGACCGGCTGTGGTAGGTTTAGGACAGCTGTCTTGCCACATGTGAGCTTTCACCTTACCACCCACCTACTCCCCCTTCGAAGCCATAGAATTTGAGATCCAGAAACCGCAGTTTTGGATAATTTTTCTAGAAAGGAGTTGATTATTTTTCTGGAGAGACCAAGATCTTTAAAAAGGTGAAACAAAGATTTAGCTGGCAGGCCACGAGCGCCTACTTCCACCGCGTGAAGGTGAACAGTGAAGCCGTTCCGGGTGACGGCATTTGCGAGATCATGGTATTTATTTAATTTGTACTTGTGGTCTTTTGGGATATTTGATTCCCATGGAACTGTTAATTCTACGATAAGGAATATCTTCCGAGATAGAGAGTAAAGAGTTATATCTGGACGCAGCGCTGTGCATCCGAGACTTTCAGGGAATTTATACTGCTTAGAGACCGAATCGACCTCCATAATCCAATCTAAGGCTTTCTCGATTATTGAGAAAGGTTTTGCAGTGAGATGTTTTTTGCCTTTAGAGCCAACCCGCACAAACTGTATTGGGGGTTTGGAGGATACTGTGGAACCCTTGTTGGCACGAGCCACTGAGAGGTTAAGTACCTCGCGAATAACAGCAAGGACTTTGTCGTGGCGATAAGTGTACCGTCCTTGATCCAAGGCCACCTTGCAGCCAGCTAGAATATGTCTAGCTGTGCAAGGGGTGTTGCTACAACGGGGACATGAACTATCCTCGGCATAGCTCCAACGAGCGAGGTTACTGGGGTCTGGAAGTGTATGCTGAAAGGCATTTAAATAAAATTTCAGCATCTCTGGCGTCCAGTCATACAACATTACTTTCCAGTGCATTGGAGGAGGAATGCAAAAGTCTCCAATTGTTGTAAAATCATTCTGGCAATGAAGGCCAATAGCGTGAGCCATACTATTATTGTCGTAATCTCCCCGCAAGAGAGACTTCTTCAAGTCCACATCGCCCATGGTTGTACTGCCATACCCCAAACCAGTGCCATTCTGGCTGATTCCAGTAAGGAACTTTTTGTGGAAGTCTACGCGGGCTTGTAGATCATTTGACTCACTACGGCCACTTACTTCGTGCTTCGATATTGCCGGATCCTTGGAATTGCTTAGAATCGAATTTTTGGTTATTCTGGAGTTGGCGTAGAGCAGAGAGGACAGTTTTAGAGCTAGCCCAAAATTGTGTTTGGACCTGAAGAGAGTCGAGGGGTCAGCTGGTTTGGCTAAGGACAACCAGGATTTTAAACTAGCTGTCAGTGCATCCAGATGAGACAGTTGGGTTTTGATGAAATCATAAATAAGAAAGGGCCATGACAAATGTGAAGTTAGATAGTTGTCACAGATCCAATCCTTACGAGGGCCAGAAATTAGCAATGCATCTATCTTTTCCAGGCAACTACTGAAATGTTCTATAACATGATCGCCAGAGAGGTCTTTTCCCTGGCAGGTGATTTTCCTGCCAAGAAATTTGTGGTTATTTGGGTCTATAAGGGAGATAATAGATCTTATAGACCAATTTTGGGTCATAGGACGTAAATTTTGTGTCTATGGCACAAACTGCAGGCGAGTCCAAGGCAAAAATATTTGGAGGGCTTCACTTTTATACAGCCTGACCTTTTATACAGTCGCAGGACAGCTCCACTTTCTGTAATAGCAGGGAAAGCTGCTTGGGGCTCCTGGTGATAAAAGTTAGGTCGTCGGCAAAAGCGAGGCACGACGAGGTGTATTGGTCGTCTGTTTTGAAACGGTAACCCCACTTCTTGTCGAACTGGGTCAGGAATATTGAGCATAATATTACGTATATTACGCATAATGGTTCGTATAATTGGTACGCGTAATAGACATTTGAGTATGCAGAATATTTTTGCCATATCGTATTTCACTGTATCATAATATTTAATTGTATCGTATTTCACCAGCAGATGGCGCTCAGCCAACTTCTATACCGTTCAACCAATCGGCATACACAGCTTCACCTCTTCGTAAGGGAGAGGACCGCGCAAGTGACCTCGAACTCGTAACCAATCGAGAGACCGGAGAAATCTGGTAGCAATTGGAAGTAAGGGCGTGAGTATAAGCCCGCTGGGTAACACACCTGGTTATCTCGCGGTTAAGGCGTTGGCCTCTTACGGGCATGTGGCGGAGCTTGAGGGTGGACTGTTTTGTCTAAGTCTTCTGCGCTCACTTCACGGGAGATAGAAAGACTAAAACTTCCTGAGGTAAAGGGTTCGCCCGTTGTAGTTGACAACTCTAGTTGTATATATAGCTATAAGGGTCATTCCGCCATTTCGTGCAAATCGCCTGTAAACTCTAATATCAGACTGCATACCGCATGTAGAAAAAAAGTTTTATTGAAATATATTTACTCTAAGTGTGAGGGAGAAGGCTCTTTAGGAAAGCTAATTCTAAAGTACATAATTTTTTTTTAATCTTAAAAATACATGGAAAAATTTCATTCCTCTCCGCCTCCAAACCACAAACTTCAAATTCGTCGATGTGTTGTACCTAAACTTGCCAACACATACTTAGTTGTCTTAGCATACATGAAAGATCGCCTGTTTTGCAAGAAAGGACGGAATGACCCATAAACAACACTATTAATAATAATACCTGGCCATACACTTTCTTTAGATAATTAAAGATATCTTACCGGTTGTCGTCATTCGCGGAATTATCAAAATCTCTTCTGGTGCAAATTAAGGGGACGTTAACTGCACTTGTCTGGTCAAATGTGGTCACCGGCCCGGGACTTCGATCGTCTGGCGTTTGTGGCACACCTAAGATACAGTATTTAAAAAAATATATTATTATCAACAATGGCGCGAAATTAAACAGCAAAAATAGGTTTTTTCTAAAAATGTACTTTAAAGCTGGGTATCCTGTTATCAAATACTACATAAATCAGAAAGTGGGTTCAATATCAATATTTCACTGTATCCAGCGGTGCAAAACCATGCAAAATTTCTAATAACCAGTCGGATCTAATTTAAGAACATTCTGCAAAATAGTGCTGTGGATATGTGGAATCAACTACCATTTAAAGTGATTAGTGCAAGCTCTGTTAACCCTTCGAGTAGCGGCATAATTTCATTGCAGACCGCGGCAATTTATTGGAATTTCTTGCAATATTGCCGCGCTCGACAAAAAGTACTATAACTGTGGAACTCCTATAGCAACCATAAAAAGAATAACTGTGCAATGATCGCATTGAAATTTCGTATATAGAATATTGAAATCTCATTTTGTAAAACAATTACATAATTATGAATAAAGATGAGAAAGTCGAAAAAGTGAAAAAAACTCGGCATTTCTAACTTGTACTTGTCTTACGGAAAAATACGGAACCCTATTTAGAAATTGTAAATACTATCGTGATCTTTATTAGATTCTCTATCAAAGATAATATTTCGTTTTGCTTATTTACATATAAAAATATTTAGATATTAGCTCATAAAAACCAATAAAAATTTTGATTATTTCTCAAAAAAAAAATGATGTTGTTTGACAATGGAATTTTACCAGAAATATCCGTGAAATGACGAGCGAAATTATTCTAGCGGCCGTCTATGTATCTATGGTAATAATGAGATATTTGGTATAGATTTTAGGATGCGTTCGAAATAGAAAATAATATTATATAGTATATTGAAATCTCATTTTGTAAAACAATTAGATAACTATGAATAGATATGAGAAATTCGAAAAAGTAAAAAAACTCAGCATTTCTAAGCAATTTCAAGGATCTAAGCAATTCGATTTCGATTCTAAGCAATTCCAAGGATGCGGCAATATCGAAGCATGTAGTAAGTGGCCGTAGTGAGTCAAATGATCTACAAGCCCGCGTTGACATCCACAAAAAGTTCCTTACTGGAATCAGCCAGAATGGCACTGGTCTGGCGTATGGCAGTACAACCATGAGCGATGTGGACTTGAAGAAGTCTCTCTTGCGGGGAGATTACGACAGCAATTGTATGGCTCACGCTATTGGCCTTCAATACCAGAATGATTGGACAACAATTGGAGACTTTTGCATTCCTCCTCCAATGAACTGGAAAGTAATGTTGTTTGACTGGACGCCAGAGATGCTGAAATTTTATTTTAATGCCTTTCAGCATACACTTCCAGACCCCAGTAACCTCGCTCGTTGGAGCTTTGCCGAGGATAGTTCTTGTCCCCTTTGTAGCAACACCCCTTGCACAGCTAGACATATTCTAGCTGGCTGCAAGGTGGCCTTGGATCAAGGACGGTACACTTACCGCCACGACAAAGTCCTTGCTGTTATTCGCGAGGTACTTAGCCTCTCAGTGGCTCGTGCCAACAAGGGTTCCACAGTATCCTCCAAACCCCCAATACAGTTTGTGCGGGTTGGCTCTAAAGGCAAAAAACATCTGACTGCAAAACCTTTCTCAATAATCGAGAAAGCTTCAGATTGGATTATGGAGGTCGATTCGGTCTGCATCTCAAATTCTATGGCTTCGAAGGGGGAGTGCATGGGTGGTAAGGTGAACGCTCACATGTGGCAAGACAGCTGTCCTAAACCTACCACCGCCGGTCGTTAGTCCGAAATCCACCCTTCACCTCCCAGAAGTGTAAAAATTATATATGATGGGCCCGACCTTTTGGTCGGTGAATTCCGTGGCAGCTCCGTTTGTATTTTATTTTATTTATTACGGAAAAATACGGAATCCTATTTAGAAATTGTAAATACTATCGTGATCTTTATTAGATTCTCTATCAAAGGTAATATTTCGTTTTGCTTATTTACATACAAAAATATTCAGATATTAGCTCATAAATACCAATAAAAACTTTGATGATTTCTCGGAAAAAAAAATGATGATGTTTGACAATGGAATTTTACCAGAAATATCCGCAAAATGATGCGCGAAATTATTTTAGCAGCCGTCTATGTATCTATGGTAATAATGAGATATTTGGTATAGATTTTAGGATGCGTTCGAAATAGAAAATAATATTACTGTGCGCTCCGGAAGCAAGCCGCCAATATTGGTCGTTACGTAGTCAACGGTTTTCTGATGTGCAACCGAATTTGGTCGTTACGTAGCCGAAAGGTTAATCAATTTAAATAAAGACTTAATTTGTACCTAAAAAGTTTTTATAATAGTTTACAACTAGCTTTACAAGATCTGATCTAGACGTATCAGCAAAGCTGCCTGTCCAGAATAAATAATAATAATGGAGTGAAACGGAATGGCGCAAATGATTGATTTTTCAAAAAATGTATTATAAAGGTGGGTATCATGCGGCTGCTAAGTACTACATAAATCTGAAAGTGATTTCAAGATATGCAGATGATACTGTTCTAATTGCAGGCAGTGTGAAAGAACTCCGTCTCACGTTACGACTAACATGTTACGACATGACAACTCGTATGTGACAAATATGGGTTGAAGCTTAACACCATGTTGGAGCCCTGTCGGTCCAACATACCCACAACAAAAAAAGTAATTTCCAAAGAATGGAAACCGCAAACTCGCTCAAATCTACACGAGCCAGTTGCAGTTAATTTCCAACTAAATTCGGCAATTTATGCACAGTCAAGCGATGACTCACATGTCGCACCCCACTCATAGCTATTACATCACCGCTCACGGTATAAAACGTAGTACATTTCAATCGATCGATATCATTCCCTTGGCGGATAGTTACCGCGCTCTACACATCATTTCCTTGGCGGATAGTTACCGCGACTACGCTTCATTATCAAGCAGTACCTGCATTACCCGCGATACCGATCGTCAAGCCTCGCTCCTCGACTACACACTTCGGACACACTACCACGGCTTAACCTCGCTCCCACACTACTACACAACAGCGAAATAACAATCAAGGCGTTAAGAACTGGCGACTCACTTCAACCTTCTGATTAAATACTTCTACTTCGACATCCACGACTTTCATTCACGGAGAAAACTTCACGATGAGACCCACCCTTCGCTCGCAATCAATTGGAGTCTAGTGAAGGGTGGCCACTCTCACAACCACAAAGAATCCAACGACTAGCGCGCGGCCGTCCGGCACATGAAAGGTTAGTTAGTTAGTTTTCCTGGGCTTTTTTCCGCACTTGGTCTCTTGATTGGGCCGTTGTGCGTGGCTCATGTTTATATTTATGTTACTCCAGCCAACCCAGGCTGTCCCAGAAGGTTAGCAGCCTGTTTGGGTTGCTACAGGCCTCCGGGACAGATGCTGGAGATTGTAGTATTCTTGCCCGTTGCTCTGCCACGCTCCTGCATTCCATGAGCACATGCTGTGGCGTTTCTTCTTCCTCCATGCATCCTCTGCATAGAGGGCTGTCTGTCACACCTATGGTAAACAGGTGTTTGTTTAGGGGACAGTGGCCTGTCATAGTACCTATGACTTTACGGATTTTGTCCCTTTTTAATCTGGTGAGGTTGCGGGCAAGTTTTTTTGCACAAGAAAGGTTAAGAAAAATCGAATGTTTTCCAGCTGATATTATATGTTTTCCATAATCAAAGCGATGAATATTTTTAAAAAGACTCACTCAAAACGTTCTGCGGATATGTATAGCCAGGGAAGAGTCCATAGGTATGTCCGGCTGCAAGGAGCGCGTTGTAGTTATGGGCCGCATACGCCGATGGTAGTTGTACCAAATTGGGATGAGCCTGATATAGCTGTGTTGTGGGAGCTGCTGCATGGTATGGACTCGGTAGGAGGCCGTATTCTGACTGGTGAAGATATAAACCTGCAAAAAATATATACACTAGAATTCATACCGCTTCCTAACCTTCTTGACGTAGAAGCATTGATTATATAAGGTAGATTGCTGAATGCCATACTTTCGAGGTATCATCTACAACGAGCGAACCCGTCGCCTCAACTAGAGCTGTCGACTACAACGGGCGAACCTGTCACCTTAAGAAGTTTTAACGGTATTGATCACTCTATCTCCCGTGAAGTGAGCGCAGAAGACTTAGGACAAAACAATCCACCGTCAAGCTTCGCCACCTGCCCGTCAGAGGCCAACGCCTTACGGCGAGGCACCGGGAAAGGTAACCAGCGGTCAGCCTCGCCCCCTGACTACCAGTTTTGGCAGGATATCTCCGTCTGGAATTAACCTTCAGGATACCTCCATTCTCCCGACTGGTTATTTTTGGTATTTTTCAAAGCAAGATTCTAAAAAATTACTATTCGATATAAAAACTCAAAGCTTGAGTAAGATACTACTACCGCTGGTGCTGCTCTGCCGCTGTTGCCGCTGATGCCGCCGCTGCTACTGCAGCAGCAGTAGTATTAGAATCTTACTCAAATATTATTTTTTAATATCGAATGGTTATTTTTTTATTTTACACGACCTGTACCGCACCATAATAGAGATTTGAATTGACTACTTGCCATCTACAAGTTACATTTTGTAGTAAAATCCTAGCTGCCAAAACGTAGTATGGCACTGAGCAATCTAATAACCTATACAATCAGTGATAATAACAGGCATAGATGACTTACCGTGTAGAGGATGGCCCTTGTTGTGCGGTGGCGGTTGTGGTGGGGGTAAAGGGGCATAAAGGGGGGTTGGAGGAGGAACAGCTGCATTGGTCGCTCCACTACTACTGCTTAAAGCCCAAGCGTTCGGCCATAGACCCGCCTGAAATAAAACATATAGTTATATGGAGGGTCACGAGAAATAATGATCAATATCAACATATAATTGCATTTTTAAAATTTATCTACTTAAAAATAGATTTAAGCAAGGATTTGAGCGTGGAAAAGATAAACTTCTATAAAGATATACTTCGATAAAGTCTGTAAACCAAATATATTTGGTTTGTTAAAAAAACACCCTTGTAGTAAATGGGTATTTTCATGGATGCATCTGTCTCTTTTGAAGGATTTTCGGCGACATCGACTTAAAGTACTATAACTACGAAACTACTACACCAATCATAAAAAGAACAACTGCACAATGATTGCATTGAAATTTCGAATATAGAATATTGAAATATCATTTTGTAAAACAATTAGATAATTATGAATAAATATGAGAACGTCAAAGAAGTGAAAAAACCGCAACCAGATTTGGTCGACTCGTACTCAACGGATAATTGTTTCGCGACCAGATTTGGTTGACTCATACTCAACGGGTTAAATTGTATAGTGGCACCTCTCATAACGAACACCTCTCATAACGAGTAATTCGCAGTAATGCCTCATAACGAGTATTCACACCTCTCATAAAGAGTAAGGAAAATATTGTTTCGCTGAACAATTAAGAGTTCCACGTTCAATCTGGCATCAGTTCGGTCCGTGACGTTGGTCAGACTGACGGGAAACTAATCGTTTCTTGCGTTGACTGATGGACTGAACTGATATATTTAAATTATTTTTTTTATAATTTCTATCATTATTGACTGAAATGATGCCAGATTAAAAGTGTAGCTACATTATTATCAGTCAGAGCTGAGACAGCGCTGGAGACAGACGGATCCGGCATGTCCCAATCTCCCAGCTGCGCAATCCATCCTGACTCGACACCTCCTCCATCATTGGAACCGGAGAAACACTTTATCTTGAATCGCTTGCCCCTCTTCTGGGATAAAACCCATCGGTTTTATGTTGCTTGTTACTTAAAAAAAAGATAAACCTGCAGCCACGATAGAGGATGTAAAAAATACTCTATGCTCTAACTATAGTCATTAATTGGAACAAATAGAACATACGTTTCATACAATAATATCGATATATTTCATACGATAACCATAACTCTCACTTGACCTATCGGGATTCTATGTCTCAAATTTTAAGGTGTAGCCTGTGCCTCTACTCATTACCAAAGATGACTCTTATTGTAGAATTAACGGATCTATGGGAGTCAAATATCCCCAAAAACAATGAGTACAAACTAAATAAATACCATGATCTTGCAAATGCTATCACCCAAAACAACTTCACTGTACCTCAACGTGGTGGAAGTTGGCGCTCGTGGTCTGCCAACCAAATCCCTGTTATATCTGTTTAAATATATATCTTTGATAATGATGTCTCGGAGCTTATGGGCCCTGTTGCAGCTAGGCCACTGAGACCCATCGGTCAAACTCACGGGTCAACATCCATCCGGCGGCCTCTACGCAGAAGTGCGAGCCTGGGTAGGACTCTAGCCTGCGGGCCAGTTCCCCCTAGGAGTCAAACTTCGGGCGTTCCTAGACGGTTTGCGCACCGTGTGACGTCAGCAATTGATTGTGCATTTGACTAACAGTCGGGGGAGTCTTTGTGCGTCAGTCAATCGATTGCGCATTCCGACAGACAGCCAGGGGAGTCTGAAAACAGCACTGTCTCTTATAGAGCGGGGGTAGTTGTTAACCATACGGAAACTGCTTTTGGAACGTACAATCAGCTACCCGATACCGGGTGAACATATTGAGATGTCAACCACAACGGGCGAACCCGTCACCGCAGGACGTTTTAACGATTTTTCGTTCTATCGACCGTGCAGTGAGCGTAGAAGACTTTGGACATAACAAATCCGATATCCAGCTACGCCACAACCCGTTAGAGTTCAACGCCTTACCGCGAGTAGCCAGGTATGTCACCTGGCGGGCGGCACTCGCGCCCTAACTACCAATTGTGACCAGATTTCTCCGGTCTCTCGATTGGTTCCGAGTTCGAGGTCGCTTGCGCGGTCCTCTCCCTTACGAAGCGGTGAAACGGAGTGCACCGAATCTGTCGCGGACCAAGGCGTCCTTTGCCCGACTCTGAACCGGGATCGGATGGCCAAATGGTCATTTCAAGAGCAGTCGCCGTAAGGTAGACAACTACCCCCGCTCTATAGGAAACAATACAGTTCCCAGACTCCCCCGATTGTTAGTCGGAGAGCACAATCGATTGGCTTGCGCCGCTCGGTGCGCAGACCGTCCAGGAGCGCCAGAGGATTGTTCCCAGGGGAGACTGGTTGACCCAGTGTCCTACCCAGGCTCGCACCCCATGCGTGGAGGCCATCGGATGGGTGTTGACCCGTGAGTGTGACCGACCCTGAAACAGAATGGGTCCTCGTGGCCAACTCAGCAAGGGCCCATTAGCACCGGGTGAACAGCCGGGCAAAGGATACCGGGGTCCGCGCTAGATTCGGAAGACACCGTATCACCGCTAGGTAGGGGAAAGGACCGCACAAGCGACCTGGAACCTGGTTGCAACTGAAAGTAAGGGCGCGAGTGTCGGCCCACTGGGTGATTAACCTGGTTATCTCGCGGTAAGGCGTTGGTCTCTTACGGACAGCGGACTGTTTTTGTTCCAAAACTTCTAGTTGTCACAAGGGAACTAATGGGCCCTTGCTGAGTTGCCACGAAGACTCATTCTGTTCAGGGTTGGTCACACTCACGAGTCAACACCCATCCGGCGGCTTCCACGCATAAAGTGCGAGTCCGGGCAGGAATCTGGCCCTAGGGGTAGTTTCCCCTAGGAATCAACCTTCTGGCGCTCCTGGTCTGCGCACCGTGTGGCATAAGCCAATCGATTGTGCACTCTGACTAACAGTCGGGGGAGTCTGGAAGCAGTACTGTTTTCTATAGAGCGGGGGTGGTTGCGGACCTTACAGCGACTGCTCTTGGAACGACAATCGGCTACCCGATCCTGGGTGAACAGCCGGGCAAAGGATGCCGTGGTCCGCGATAGATTCTGTTTACACCGTTTTACCGCTTCGTAAGGAAGAGGACCGCACAAGCGACCTCGAACTCGTAAGTAATCGAGAGACCGGAGTAATCTGGTCGCAATTGGAAGTAAGGGCGTGAGTGTAAGCCCGCTGGTAACACACCTGGTTATCTTGCGGTTAAGGCGTTGGCCTCTTACGGGCATGTGGCGGAGCTTGACGGTGGACTGTTTTGTCCAAGTCTTCTGCGCTCACTTCACGGGAGATCGAACCACTTTTTAACATATCGTGTTGTGGAAGCTTGTAATGCATTGCCAGAGGAAGTGATAAGTGCTGTTTCTGTCGATAGCTTTAAGAATAAATTGGACATTTTTCTTAGTGCTAAACAGTCTTAATGTTCGTCTAATGAACATCTCCTAATTCGAGGGAAAATTTTAAGTTGGATATCAGACTTCTTAACTGGTCGCACCTTCCAATTGAAAGTAGGTGACTTTAAATCTGAATATTTCACTGTATCCAGTGGTGTACCCCAAGGGTCAGTGCTGGATTCAGTTTTGTTCACCTTGTATATTACGGATCTTCAAGCCTCAATCACATTTCAGAGCAGCTACTTTGCCGATGACACAACATTCTTTGCCAATCCTATTATATGCGGTGGACAGCTTCAGCAAGATCTTAACAAGATCAAAGCGTGGACTGAAGATGGATTGCTTACCTTAAACATTGAGAAATGTGTAGTGCTTCATATCGGGAAAAGCAACCCCAACAAACAATATTTTCTGGCAAACGCCCAACTAGAAGCAGTCAAGTAACAAAAAGATCTTGGAATAACAATTACTGATGATCTCAAATGGGAGAAACACATAATTGCAATTGCTAAAAGAGCCAATTCTATTCTCTATCTAATAAGGAAGGCTTTCCAACATCTATCAATAGAGGTTTTTATCAAGATCTACAAGGCATATGTGAGACCTATTCTTGAGTATGGCTATCAGATCTGGAACCCTTACTTTTGCAAAGATGTAGATATCCTGGAAAAGGTACAGCGAAGGGCAACCAAAATGCCAGTGGGCCTGAAGAATAGGAATTATGAAGATCGCTTGAAATTACTTGGAATTACTACACTCAAACAAAGAAGACAAAGAGGGGACCTGATTGAGACATATAAAATCCTAACACATTATTACGATGTACCTGCACTGAAGAATATTTACAAATTCAACGTCAACACAAATCTTCGACGTCACAACAAAAAACTCAACCGTACAAAATTTAAATCTAATCCTCTTAAGAACGTTCTGCCAAATAGAGTGGTGGACATGTGGAATAAACTACCATTTGAAGTGATTAGTGCGAGCTCTGTCAATCAATTTTAAAAAAGACTCGATTTGTATCTAAAAACTTGTTAATATCGTTTATATTATATTGTTATTATTGTTTAGCTTTACAAGATCTGATCTGGACGTATCAGCAAAGCTGCATGTCCAGAATAAATAATAATAATAATAATGTTTAAAAACAAGTGCATGTTTTTCTATTATACGCTGCTAGATTATAATATAATAATAAATAATAATAATAAGATTTTAGTTTTGTAGGAAAATAATGCATTCATTCCTAAAAAAAATCTAAAACGGCAATTTCTGCATCTCAAGTCCTACGGCTTCTAAAGGAGACTACAGGGGGATAAGGAAAACGCTTACTATCCATTTACTCGACACAGAATTATACAATACATGAGAAAATATACTGACCTGATGATAAGGGTTCAAAGCTTGATTGACCAGAAATGCACCAGGAGCAATTGGTTGCGTAATTCCCCTAACTAATGGTGGCGCAGTAGGAGTGACAGCTTCAACCGGGTACTGTAAAGGATGACTGAAACACAAAAGCGTTATTTAGGATTTTGGAATATGTATTTTCCGGACTGAAATTTTATTTGAATGCCTTTCAGCATATACTTCCAGACCCCAGTAACCTCGCTCGTTGGAGCTTTGCCGAGGATAGTTCTTGTCCCCTCTTTAGCAATACCCCTTGCACAGCTAGACACATTCTAGCTGGCTGCAAGGTGGCCTTAGATCAAGGACGGTACACTTACCGCCATGACAAAGTTCTCGCTGTTATTTGCGAGGTAATTAGTCTCTCAGTGGCTCGTGCCAACAAGGGTTTGACAGTATCCTCCAAACCCCCAATACAGTTTGTGCGGGATGGCTCTAAAGGCAAAAAACATTTAACTACAAAACCTTTCTCAATAATTGGAAAGCTACAGATTGGATTCTGGAGGTTGATTCGGTCTCTAAGCAGTATAAATTCCCTGAAAGCTCTTTACTCTCTATCTCGGAAGGTGGCCCTTATTGTAGAATTAACTGTTCCATGGGAATCAAATATCCCAAAATACCACGAGTACAAATTAAATAAATACCATGATCTTGCAAATGCCGTAACCCGGAACGGCTTCTCTGTTCACCTTCACGCGGTGGAAGTTGGCGCTCGTGGCCTGCCAGCTAAATCTCTATTTCACCTCTTTAACCCTTCAGGCCCCGCGACTGCGATATCGCAGTCAAACTGAGGGTTAACCGCGAGTCGCGAGGCCTGACAGGGTTAAAGATCTTGGCCTTTCCAGAAAAATAATCAACTCTTTCTTAGAAAAATTATCTAAAACTGCGATTTGCGCATCTCAAATTCTATGGCTTCGAAGGGGGAGTGAATAGGTGGTAAGGTGAACGCTCACATGTGGCAAGACAGCTGTCCTAAACCTACCACAGCCGGTTCGTAAGTCCGGAATCCACTGCTCACCCCCCAGAAGTGTAAAAAAAATAGTATTATGATGGGCCCGACTCCGGTCGATGAATTCCATGGCAGCTCTGTTTGTATTTATTTATTATATATACCTTCACCTCCCAGAAGTGTAATAATTATATATGATGGGCCCGATTTTTGGTCGGTGAATTCCATGGCAGTCCGTTTGTATTTTATTTATCGGTTAACCCCATAAGCCGCAAGATTTCGCGAGAAAGACTATGTATAATTATGGAAATTTTAGACTTATTATGGCGGCCGACCAAAACATTAATTTCTCCCAAACCGTTGTTGCGATAATTAAAATAAAAACGTTGTTTTGTTCCCGATGAAATTTGATATTAGAATACTATAACTTAGTTTTTGAAAACACTAAATATATTTTTTTCACAATCAAATCTTACACCGATAGTCTGAGTCCGATCGGTCCCAACGAGGCGCAACTGTTCTTTTACGTTTGAGTCCGATCGGTCCCTCTGAGGCTCGAAGGGTTACGATAGAAAAAACCCAAGATGTCATTTCCTTAAGATAAGAGTAATGTTATTATTTATTTTATTTATTTATTTCATCAATAAACAATACAAAGAAGGTATAAATATATCTGTAACTATAGATTTATTTATTTATTTATATTATACGAGTGGTATTACCCGGCGTTGCCCGTGTTATATCTTTTCTTAAATACCAATGTATACCAATTTTCATGGCGATCGGTTGAGCAGTATAGAAGTTGGTGTGCTGCAGCGCCGTCTAGTTGAAAGTTGCAACAAAGCGGATATATATAAAAACCTTAACCATTAAAAAATACATATATATGCCAACTTTCATGGTGATCGGTCAAACGGTTTCGGAGTCTATTAAACTCGGACAGACGGGCATACAGATATACCAACATCCATTTTTATATTATATTATTTTGGCCTGTTTTTAAAATTTAAACTTTGATGCCTATATCTCGCTTATTTATAGCGACCGACACAATTTTCTTCCAGATTTAGCATTAAAATGAAAAAAATTGGACAGAGGTTCCTATACTGCAGTTATTCCACTTTTATAACTATGTGATAATACTTACATGTATATATTTTAATTAAAGAGTTTTGAACAATGAAGCACAAATAATTAAAAAGCAGGAATAATTTCACTGTATTACCTTCACAATATTTTGAATTTAGAATAACGCTTGGCCGACTATGACATTTGTAGGTTTAACATAGCAGCGCCATCTATGGATTACTCAATAGATAACGCCATCTGTTAAAATCGTTTGGAACTAACAGATAATTGCGAATGTCATATAATAGACATTGCAATAAAATAATATCGCGACTATAAATTAAGATGTAAGCTATCCTATCTTTCAAGTTGGATCAAACTGCACATTGTGTGCAAATTTGATTCAAATCGGTTAAGTAGTTTAGGAGTCCATCGCGGACAAACAACGTGACACGTAATTTATATATATTAAGATATTTTTTTGATTTTACATATCTCATATTTTGACTGAGATTACAAAAGGAAAAAAATAGACTTTTTAATTACAATAAAGCGATAAATTTATTCATCCCAATCCTCTGCAATCCGAAGCAAGTTACACATCTAACTAGGCTTACGCCTGTACCTGTGCGCGATTTACTACCTATTTTAAATTGCGAGCTGACATATTAACCCGTTGAGTATGAGTCAACCAAATCTGGTCGCGAAACAATTATCCGTTGAGTACGAGTCGACCAAATCTGGTCGCGCGTCTTTTTCACTTCTTTGAAGTTCTCATATTTATTCATAATTATCTAATTGTTTTACAAAATGATATTTCAATATTCTGTATTCGAAATTTCAATGCAATCATTGTGCAGTTGTTCTTTTTATGATTGGTGTAGTAGTTTCGTAGTTATAGTACTTTAAGTCGATGTCGCCGAAAATCCTGCAAAAGAGACAGATGCATCCATGAAAATACCCATTTACTCCAAGGATTAAAAATAAATAGATGCGCGATTTGCGACGTATTTTAGATTGCGAGCTAACAAAAAAAAAAATGATGTGCGATTTATGACGTATTTTAGATTGCGAGCTAACAAAAAAAAAATTGATGTGCGATTTATGACTTATTTTAGATTGCGAGCTGACATAGGGTAGGTAGGTGGGGGCAAGGCCCTGCAATTTTCGGTTTTTTGAAAATTGTGGAGAATTAGAGATAGATTTTTTTTCACTTTTATATTGGTGTTTTAGATTAATATCTTACCTATAACCCCTGAAAATTTCAGGCATGTTCAATCATCAGTTGAAGAGAAATTTAAAATTATATATAAAAAACGATTGCGGGGGTTTGCCCTAAAAAATGGGGCAAAGTCACGCACTGCGTGGCTTTGCTCCAGAATTAGGGTTTGGGGAAAAAACAAAACAAAAAAAACGCATTAATATCCAATAAACTATATTTTTGCTATTTAACAAACATTACGGTGTTATGACTTACTACAGTCTTTGTCTTCAAACATTAATAAGAAATATTTTAACTCTTATCACAATTCAAACATGAAAAAACAAATGCCCTAACTTTCAAAATAACAGAAAAACAATGGATTGTAATTTGGCGGCCCGATTATCTGTAACTTACGATTTTAATTGATGGAATGAGGAAAAAATATGAAAACGGTGATTTCCTGGTGTTAGGGCAAATTCCCGTTCTTGTTGATTATGCAGGGACTTGCCCCAAAATAAGGTGCGTGGTTTTGCCCCATTTCACACTTTCAACATGGCGTCGTCTCCAACTATGTAAGCAAATGATATCAAGGAACTTGACACTCGAATGTGAACCTAAACCAGGCGGTTCATCACCGTAACTTTAATTGCGAAAATAGCTTAAACAGTTTTATAAAAACTCAGCTTGGAAGGACAAGAAATATTACATCAAAACACGAAAAAACAGACTTACCGCATTTTCCAGACTCACGTGCGACCGAACTGGAAGTTGTTGAGACGGGTCAGGCACCTGGCGGCTATCGAAGTAATTACAAAAATTCCCTCCGAAAACCCCGTTCGTGGACTTGCCCCGTGCGGGGCTTTACCCCCACCTACCCTATTCGTATGTTCTTTTAGAAGAAGGCCAATGAAAGTAGGTATATCAGTAGGTTTAATTACCTTCTATGATGTGCGTAGGTGAATGTCAGACTTTGCTCGTCGCAAAATTGATAAGGTACTGCGGTCGGAGGTGAATAGGGCGGACAGTAAGATACTGCGGCTGTGGGCTGGCCGCACTGGAACTGGTCGGCCGACGCTAGCGCCATCTGTTGCTCTAGAAATCAAAAAGAACATAACTGAAAAGCAACAGCAGACAGAAGCTAGTAAAATAGACTGGAAACAACAGAAACATTTGAGATAATTAAAGGGTTATGGGGAAAAACGATCAATGTACTTTTTTTGTGAAAATGAGATACTAATGCCATCTTGTGGCTTGTTTCCAAACAAATCAAAGCATGAATCGATTTTCGAAGGATCACAGCCTACCCTTAAATAAAAGGAGAAGAAATCGTGTGATACCTATTTATAAAAAGGAATGTTGTGACAACATGACTAATTATCGCCCTATATCGCTTTTGCCAGTTTTTAGCAAGATTCTTGAAAAAATTATTCTCATGAGATTGACCAAATTCTTTTCAGAAAATAATATTCTCAGCATTAAGCAATTTGGTTTCCAAAAAAATCTTTCAACCCAAGATGCCATTGCTAATCTCATAAAGAAAACACTACTAAGTTGTCGCTACTCTACAACATACTCAATAACCCCACTTCACCCTCCTATCTAAAGGAGAATTTCCACCCTTTGGGAGGCCACGGTCTTCCACTTCGATCAAGCCGGGATAATACACTCGCCATTCCGATACATCATTCTTCTGTTTACACGCACTCTTTTACAGTCCATTCTGCTCGTTTATGGAATCAGCTCCCTCACTCTATCAGGCATGCACCTTCGCTGCATACTTTCAAAAAATTGTTGAAGAAACATTTATTTTTACACAGCCACTAACCAAATACCTCACCTTGTCCTCTCCTTTATCCTTCCCTGGGCAACCTTAGCATACGTTACTGACATGTATCTGTATAAGTTTATTTTAAATTTAACTTTACTACTTCTTTGTGTATTGTACGGTGAAAATTAGGAATTATTTTATCAAATGGTTGACTGTAAGATATCGCAATAGCGATAAGTCCGCCATTTGTGCATAAATTGTCTTTTTTATAAAACTAGCGTATAATTCATTAAGTTATGTTTTCCGAAGGAGATGGAACATGTCAATGATGTCCTTAGGAAAATGGATACGGAAAATATCACGAGACACGCACACAATCTAATACGGACGAAACTCAAAAACCGAGCAGATCAAGAGCATTCTTACCATACGTCAAGGGCGTGACTGATCGAATAAGTAAGATGCTAAACAGATTCGATATAAAAACGATCTTCAAACCGACCCAAAATATAGCTCGATTTTTGAGGCCTGTAAAGTTATTCTATTCTATTCTATTCTATACTAAGCCTTGACAATAGCAAAAAAACAGTTGGCATCTTCTGTGATCTCTCTAAGGCTTTTGATTGTGTAGAACATTCAATTCTTCTAGAGAAACTAGAAAACTACGGGATTAGAAATAGGGAACTAGCGCTCGTACAGTCCTACTTACAAGGTCGTACCCAGATTACGCAAGTGGGAAGTAACAAAAGTACCCCACAAAGTATCTCCAAAGGTGTCCCTCAAGATTCTATACTCGGCCCCTTTCTTTTTCTGGTTTACATAAACGATATCCCTGATTGCATTAGGTCAGTGGATGATGAAATTATCCTATTCGCCGATGACACATCCCTTCTTTTTAGTGATAAAACTAGAGACAAGCTTGAAATAAGGATTAATGAAACGATAAATAGACTTTCTGTCTGGTTCCAAGTTAATAAACTCTCATTGAATGTTTCAAACTCTAAAACAGTTTATCTTTACGGCTGTCCGACTCTAATAATATAGCCTTATTCTTTGGAACAGACGAATTGGAAAATGTCTCTTCTACTAAATTTCTAGGTTTGCAGATCGACCAAAAATTGCAATGGTCCGATCACTTAAAAGAGCTTAGTAAAAAGCTGTGTAGGGCTTGCCACAACAAATATACAATTGACAAGTTGTGATCTCATTAAAGCAGAAATGCAATTCTTTATAATTATTAGGTACGTTTATGTATTTTTGGTTTATAGATCAAGAGTCGGTTCCCAAAATTGTACTATAACAGAATATATGAGTTAGTGCCGACTTTGTGTAACAGCATTCATCACTTGTTGCATGTGTTAAAAATACCTACATTTTAGTAAGTTAAAATAGGTACTTAACAAAAATGCATTTACCTACCTACCTACACACTTACATACCTATGCAGCTACTTACCTACGCAAATGAACAATAAACGTTACCTCGTAAATGTCATTTCGTAACGTAAATGTAAATACTCGTATGTGTGATTTCTGATAGGTTGCATTACAGCCTGTACAGAAAACATTCCACTTTTGTATACTTAGCTGTCGCGCGACAGCCCTGACTGATTAGCACCGAGGCGCCCGAGAATCTATGTAGTGGCAGCGTACGGACAACGTTTTTAAATCTATTCTAAACTATTCTCTTATATTATTGTTATATAATTCTTATAATTTTAACCTTTTCCCTGCAATGTAATTTAAGTTAGAGACAAAATATATTTTTTTTCACTCAAACCCTTGCTAAAATGTATTTTTTTAAGTTACTAAAACTTTAAAATAGAATTGTAATAGCTTTAAAAAGTTAACATTGATCGTCTTTCCCCGTAACTATTTTTTCTCCCGATGGTAATATACAGCAACTGGAACTGCCGCCCAGAGACGACTGGCTAAAAAGCCAACTGCAATGGGAGGCCGGAAGCCTTAAATGGTATACTGATGGGTCCAAATCGGGACTTGACGTAGGCTGTTATATATGGAGAGCGACCAAACTTCGAAAGAAGTGTAAACTTGGGAAAATACGCCTCCATATTCCAAGCGGAGGTTTACGCCATTATTGAATGTGCGGATATCAACCTCCAAAAGGACTACGCCAACCACCGTATCTATATCCACTCGGATAGCAAAGCAGCTCTTATGGCACTGGCCTCGAATACCATTAATTCAAAGCTAGTGCAAAACTGCATATCACTACTGAATTCCCTGGGTAATTCTAAGATGGGTTCCCGGCCATGCAGGAATCGAGGGAAATGAAAATGCCGACGAACTTCCTAGGACGGGAGCAAAGGAAACGTTATACGGCCCTGAACCATGCTGTGGCGTACCAAAAAGCCTTGCAAACCTAATGCTCAAACAAATGTGTTTAGAACAATCCGTCAACCACTGGAACAACACGCCAGGGTTAAATCATTCCAAATCGCTTATTAAGGCTTACGACCGTAAGACGGCCCGTGAGGCCCTATCGCTAAATAGGAACAATCTACGCATACTGGTGAGGGCGCTCACGGGGCATTGTGGCCGGAACAAACACATGTTCAACCTCAAGCTCAGAGACACAAAAATGTGCAGGTTCTGCCAAGGGGCAGAGGAAACTCCCCAGCACCTCATGTGCGAGTGTGGCCCGCTGATGCGTAAAAGATACACCCACTTGGGTGGTCATTACCTCCAACCTGAGGAGGTAAAACGATCTGGCGCCAAAAGCCTGCTGCGGTTCTTAAATGACACGAGGCTTAGCGCAGAACTATAGTAGGTGGCGAACACAATAGATCAGCAATGGTCGCAGTGTTACAAGGCTCACAAAGACCTTAGAAAAGCCCCACTCAACAAATAAAAAAAAAATAAAAAATATACAGCAAGATATTTTATCCGCTGTTTCAAGTATCAGCTTATTTCAATTGTCTCCGGTCTACCCTATTTCATAGATATTCACTTACTAAGTACTTCGTCGAGATCATTAGGTATGGCGTATGCAGGGTTCGCAGGTCGGGGTGGCTGCGACAAACTAAGGACTGGAACATTGGTTTCATTCTCTCTCCGTTCTTCTGCATGAGCTTGGCGCTGTAATATAAAAACAAATACAGTTTGAGTTAGTATCGTGGCACATAATTTTACTAGAGATGCCATTGACTGAGCAGAATGAATAAATACAATTTTATCGGTATTAATATGGAATGGAAAAGAATGTAGCAAAAACTGGTTGTAACAAAACCGGTTGTACTTTCTGTGCATTTTGATATGACATTATTTTTTTTCAGAATTTAGATAACTTTTTACAAGGGGAAAAAATCAACTTTGTAGAGTTGGTGAAAATCGCCTTCAAAGAATTCATTAGTTCTTGTTCTTGTCAGTTTTACAGAAGAGGAATTAAGCCCCATTAAAATTACAAAACTGCATATATAATAGGGGTCAATATTTTTTATACAAAGGTTGCCGACTACAACGGGCAAGCCCGTCACCACAGGAAGTTTTAACGATTAGTCGTTTTATCTCCCTGGAGTGAGCGTAGAAGACTTGAGGACAAAACAGTCCACTATCTAGCTACGTCACAAGCCCGTAAGAGGCCAACGCCTTAACCGCGAGATAGCCAGGAATGTTACCTGGCGGGCAGACACTCACGCCCTTACTTCCAATTTTGACCAGATTACTCCGGTCTCTCGATTGGAGTTCGAGGTCGCTTGCGCGGACCTCTCCCTTACGAAGCGGTGAGACGGTGTATACCGAATCTATCGCGGACCACAGCGTCCTTTGCCCGGCTGTTCACCCAGGATCGGATGGCCGATGGTTATTTCAAGAGTAGTCGCCGTAAGGTCCGCAACCACCCTCGCTCTATAGGAAACAGTACTCCTTCCAGACTCCCCCGACTTTTAGTCAGAGTTTCGCGCAAGCGACCTCGAACACAGAACCAATCGAGAGACCGGAGAAATCTGGTCGCAATTGGTAGTTAGGGCGCGAGTGCCGCCCGCCAGGTAACATACCTGGCTACTCGTGGTAAGGCGTTGGTCTCTAACGGGTTGTGGCGTAGCTAGACGTCGGATTTGTAATGTCCAAAGTCTTCTACGCTCACTGCACGGTCGATAGAATGATGAACCGTTAAAACGTCCTGCGGTGACGGGTTCGCCCGTTGTAGTTGACATCTCAATATGTTAGTCAGAGTGCACAGTCGATTGGCTTACGCTGCACGGTGCGCAGACCGTCCAGGAGCGCCAGAAGTTTGATTCCTAGGGGAAACCAACCATAAGGCCAGAGTCCTACCCAGGCTCGCACTTCATGCGTGGAGGCCGTCGGATAGGTGTTGACCCGTGAGTGTGACCAACCCTGAACAGAATGGGTCTTCGTGGCCAACTCAGCAAGGGCCCATCAACTCCCAAACTTTATAGAACAGCGACTTCATAGGAAGGAGCCAATAAATAACTTGAACTAGAAGATCATATATTAATACCTGTCTGGGAGGATAGTCTGCATACTGGCAAGCATCAGGCCTACAATCTCTATAGCAGTCGCACAACCTCTCCTTTCCGCCATCGCAGTCCTCGCAGTATTCAGTTTCGCATATCCTCGGCTTGTCCGCTTTGATCTGAGTGTAAGGGTCCTTGTGGTTCCTCCGCAGAGGGCTTTGGTCGCAGCGCTCATTGCTGCCTTGAGGAGTTTGCGAGTTGTCGAGAGGTGAGGTGCTGGCATCGTACCGGCTGCCGTTTGGCTCCTGAATTGTTTTCGTTGCGTTACATTGGCAACTTGTACATCCGGTTTCGGACGACGCCTGGCAAGACTTTTGAGTATTTTCGGTACAGTCGGCGTGGTAATCACTGTAATCTGTAGAGATAAAAAGCACAGTGTAATATTACGACTCCGCTAAAGGGGTACTTCTTCATACAAAACACCAATATAAATTAATCTGGAATACTTCATGATCCGTTTTAAAGTCAGTGGAAAGTGTAGTGGTTCAGAGGTGGGTTCTTAGACTGTTGAATTGAATAGAAAATTTCAGCAATTAAATAGAAAAAATCGGCAATTGAAAAGAAAAATTCAACAACTGAATTTTTGGAAATTGACTAGAAAATGTCAGCAATTGAATAGAAAACTTCAGCAATTAAATATTTGGTAAATGACTAGAAAATGACAGTAATTGAATAGAAAAATTCGGCAATTGAATAAAAAAAATTGGCAATTGAATTTTTAGCAATTGCCTAGAAAATGTCAGCAAATTGATAGAAAATTTCAGCAATTGAATATTTGGCAATTGACTAAAAATGGACAGCAATTAAATAGAAAAAAATGGCAATTTATTTTTGGCAATTGACTAGAAAAAATCCTCTTTTGAATAGAAAATTTCGGCAATTGAATAGAAAATGTCATCAAATTGAATAGAAAACTTCGGCAATTCAATTTTTGATAATTAGCTGGAATATTTTTGTTAAATAAATACAAAATTTTGTCAATTGAATAGAAAACTTCAAAAATTGAGTAGAAGATATCGGCAATCGGATAGAAAAATTCGGCAATTGAATAGAAAACGAGGGCAAATGACTAGAACATTTCGGCTATTGACTAGAAAATATCGGCAATTGGATAGAAAATTTGGGCAATTGAATAGAAAATTTTGCTAATTTTTGGCAATTGACTAAAAAATTTCGGCAATTGAATAGAAAGTTTCGGAAATTGACTAGAAAATTTCGGCAACTGAATAGGGAAATTTCGGCAGTTGATTAGAACATTTCAGAAACTGAATAGAAAATTTCAGACCAAAGGGTTACTAAAGAATACTGTTATAATTCTATTATTTAAAAATCTGAATTAACTGACTAAACTCATTGTGCGATATAACCACTTTTGCTTTTGATAATGACATTGAGCCCACCAAAGAACGCATCACATACTGCATGAATGTGGACCTGCGGGATTTGCTGCCGCTCTTGGTGAAGACATGTCTCGAGCGCACCGAAACTATAAAGGATTTTAACCACCAGCCTCAAAAATGCCCCAAATGGTAAAATATGGCTGATTGGCGTCTGGTGAATATGGGGGCCACTGTTAAGCTGAAATCAAGGAATGTCCATGTCCTGGCTCCGAATCGTTTATGTGCCCATGGTATTGATGCTTTTTTAACCCCTCCTCTCGCGAAGTAAAAATTCAGCTATCACTTTTGCCCGTGACATTTTCACGCGTAAAATCGATGTGAGTCGACCACCTTGATACAAACGACCATAACTTGTAAACCACTATACGGATCATAAAAAAAATTACTGTAAAATGATCGCATTGAAATTTGACATATAAAAAATTATAACCTGGAAATTGGGGGAGTCGGCCGTTGGTGCCGCAAGGGATGTTAGGGAGTTACCGGGTTAAAGATGATTTCGAGATACACAGTGCAAACTACAACAAAAGCCAGTTCTCACTTTCTGACTACTATTTTTTGCTTGAGTCACCGAAATTTGGGAGACCAGCCAAGCTAACCATAGAGAATAATAGATGAGCATCTCTTGCGAAGAAGTCCCTTTGTTACAGTAGAGAGGGTGGGGCAGTGTGTCAAAAATTCAAAAACAAATCAAAACAAATTTATTTGACTCGGAAACACTTACAAACACATCAAAAAGTTTAAAATTATGTTGAAAATTCCCCCCCCCCCCCCTCCCCCCTCTCTGTCTCGACAACAGCGCAAACATTTCGGCCACATTCCCACGCTTCATTGAATTTATCCGTCTAGACATTTTATCGTAGACTTATTTAGCACTGGTACTCCTGGAAATTCGGTTTGAAATTCATTTTGAACTTTTCATTTTGAACGAAATTCATTTTGAACGTTTGGGGTTTTTTTTTTCCAGTTGAAACCCCAAACAACGACACGGCTAAAACGACACCGGACCTTGCTTGCCCTATCTGCGGGAAACAATATAAACGATTAGCATGGTTAAAAAAAAAACACATTGCTGGGCACGATGATAGCGACGCTGCACGTCAGTGTCTTAAACCGTCGCAAGGAGTCACGGACAGAGTTGAACCTCACATGTCCCTTGACTCCACATCTGCCCGCAGTTTGTCACCCGACCGGTCTCTACCCGCGCAAATCGTATCCTTCCCTCCTCTAAAATTCCCTTCACTTGCGAAAGAGGACTGGGAATTTCATAATAATAATTTAACTTCTATTCTTGACCACTCTGTGAACCGTAATGCCCCTGCCAGCGTCCAGCTGTCGTCCTTCCAGGTGGCGGTCCATGAATACTTCTCGGGTGTTTACCCAAAATCTACCCATGTCGACCCGGTTCACAGAGAAAATGCATTTAAGGCAAAGCTCCGTAGGCAAAAGCGGCTACTTCGTCGCCAGTTACGTGAAGCCAAGAAAGCCGGGGATAAAACCCTCTGCCACAACTTCTCGCGCGCGTACCGCTCTATACTAAAACTCATACAGAGCGTAGCAACGCAAAACGACAAGCGCAAGGCAGCATTTCTCAAATCCAAAGAGGAAGCCCGGTTCGACAAAAACCGTTTTAACTACAGCAAAACGGTCTTGTCTGCCGCCAAGGGAAAAATCCAAATCCCGGAAGAAATGGCCACGGAATATTTTTCGACCACGTATGAGGACCCAATGCGGCTCCATAATTACAGCCCTCCGCCGGGCATTACACCTCCGCCCCTGCCTACGGTAGCTTTTGCTTCTCAACCTCCATCTCTAGATGAAATTCTTAATCAAGTAAAGAGGAAGCCGTCGGGCTCTACTCCGGGTCCCGATGGTATTCCCTATTTAGTATACAAAAAATGCCCCTGCCTTCTGCAATATTTAGGATCCATCTTCCGAAATATATGGAATAGCGGTGTAGTCCCACAGAATTTTGGCCGAGCGACAGTCATCTTAATTCCGAAGGTCCCAGTTTGCACCGGACCAAAGGACGCTCGGCCCATTGCTCTCACAGACACTGTGGCCAAAATCTTTTTTAGCATAGTCCACACGAGGATGAGCGAATTCATGCACCGGAATGAGTACCTTGGAGTATCAGTTCAAAAAGGCTTCATGCGTGGCGTCTCGGGCTGCCTCGAGCACAATTCTCTCCTGGCTGCTGCCATCAAGGATGCGAGACAGCACGAACGCCAAATCAATGTATGCTGGCTCGACCTAGAGAATGCCTTTGGGTCAGTCCGACACAGTCTCCTCCACTTTGCACTCCGCTGGTACAACTTCCCACCAGTCGTGCGTGACATTGTAGCCTCCTACTACAACTGTCTGACTTTCCATGTTAAAACGCAAGAATGGACTACCCGCTCTATACCATATTCAATTGGACTATTTCAGGGCTGTTGCCTCTCCCCGACGATTTTTAATATAGTTTTTAATATACTGCTGGAAAGCCTGACCCAGTTTGACAGGAAGTGGGGCTACCGTTTTAAAACAGACGGCCAATACACCTCGTCGTGCCTCGCTTTTGCCGACGACCTAACTTTCATCACCAGAAGCCCCAAGCAGCTTTCCCTGCTATTACAGAAAGTGGAGCTTTTCTGCGACTGGTCAGGCTGTATAAAAGTGAAGCCCTCCAAATGTTTTTGCCTTGGACTCGCCCGCATGGGCACAAAATTTACATCCTATGACCCCAAATTGGTCTATAAGGGCTCTAATATCTCCCTTATAGACCCAAACAATCATTTCAAATTCCTCGGCAGAAAAATCACCCATCAGGGAAAAGACGTCTCGGGCGATCATGTTATAGAGCATTTCAAAAGTTGCCTGGCGAAAATAGATGCCTTGCTAATTTCTGGCCCTCGTAAGGCCTGGATCTATGACAATTATCTAACGTCACATTTGTCATGGCCCTTTCTTATTTACGATTTTACCAAAACCCAACTGTCCCGTCTAGATGCGCTGGTGACAGCTAGTTTAAAATCCTGGCTGTCCTTAGCCAAACCAGCTGACCCCTCGACTCTCTTCAGGTCCAAACAAAATTTTGGGCTAGCGCTTAAACTGCCCTCTCTGCTCTACGCCAACTCCAGAATAACCAAAAATTCGATTCTGTGCAATTCCAAAGATCCGGCAATATCGAAGCACGTAATAAGTGGCCGTAGTGATTCAAATGATCTACAAGCCCGCGTAGACTTCCACAAAAAGTTCCTTACTGGAATCAGCCAGAATGGCACTGGTCTGGGGTATGGCAGTACAACCACGAGCGACGTGGACTTGAAGAAGTCTCTTTTGCGGGGAGATTACGACAGCAAGAGTATGGCTCATGCTATTGGCCTTCAATGCCAGAATGATTGGACAACAATTGGGGACTTTTGCATTCCGCCTCCAATGCACTGGAAGGTAATGCTCTATGACTGGACGCCAGAGATGCTGAAATTTTATTTGAATGCCTTTCAGCATACACTTCCAGACCCCAGTAACCTCGCTCGTTGGAGCTTTGCCGAGGATAGTTCTTGTCCCCTCTGTAGCAATACCCCTTGCACAGCTAGACACATTCTAGCTGGCTGCAAGGTGGCCTTAGATCAAGGACGGTACACTTACCGCCATGACAAAGTTCTCGCTGTTATTCGCGAGGTAATTAGTCTCTCAGTGGCTCGTGCCAACAAGGGTTTGACAGTATCCTCCAAACCCCCAATACAGTTTGTGCGGGATGGCTCTAAAGGCAAAAAACATTTAACTACAAAACCTTTCTCAATAATCGAGAAAGCTACAGATTGGATTCTGGAGGTTGATTCGGTCTCTAAGCAGTATAAATTCCCTGAAAGTCTCGGATGCACAGCCCTCCGTCCAGATATAACTCTTTACTCTCTATCTCGGAAGGTGGCTCTTATAGTAGAATTAACTGTTCCATGGGAATCAAATATCCCAAAAGACCACGAGTACAAATTAAATAAATACCATGATCTTGCAAATGCCGTAACCCGGAACGGCTTCACTGTTCACCTTCACGCGGTGGAAGTTGGCGCTCGTGGCCTGCCAGCTAAATCTCTATTTCACCTCTTTAAAGATCTTGGCCTTTCCAGAAAAATAATCAACTCTTTCTTAGAAAAATTATCTAAAACTGCGATTTGCGCATCTCAAATTCTATGGCTTCGAAGGGGGAGTGAATGGGTGGCAAGGTGAACGCTCACATGTGGCAAGACAGCTGTCCTAAACCTACCACAGCCGGTTCGTAAGTCCGGAATCCACTGCTCACCCCCCAGAAGTGTAAAAAAATAGTATTATGATGGGCCCGACTCCGGTCGGTGAATTCCATGGCAGCTCCGTTTGTATTTATTTATTGCAGTAAGGGAATCTCCAGACGATCAAGCATGCTTGTCAAACATCGCATCGCTGGCTGCGAGGGGATAGTAAACCGCAGGAATAGTGCAAATATTTTTTTCAAATGTTTACCAAAAATGCCTAATTTTGTAGTTTATACCAAGGAGTCACCTTAACCCCTCGCGTACCAGACGGCCCGAAACGTCCAGAATTGATATTTACCGTCGAACCCCAGACGGCCCGAAATGGCCAGGCGAGGCCGACCGCTAATTATGTTAGTACAACTTTGACTAATAATTATGAATAATCTTTATTGCTTTACATAACGACGTTACAAATATCTAATAGCAAATTTTAATAGGAACATAAAACAGGTCTTTTTTAGACGATCGGTGTGACAGTTTCGGAGTAATCGTTTTTTTTCTGAAACGCCATCTTTTTTTTGAGACTCGCGAATTTCTTACGGGCCGTAAGGCACACATTAAAATTCAAACCGCGGGCCGCGAGGGGTTAATTAGACGTAATTGATTGATGAATGACGTGACTCCCTGGTATAAAACTACAAAATTAGTCATTTTAGGTAAATCTTTAAAAAAATATTTGCATGTTTCTTGCGGTTTACGATCCCTGCCCAGCCGTGACACAATGCTTGACAAGCATGCTTGATCGTCTAGAGATCCCCTAAGAGTTTGTGCAAAAATAGACCCGGGCAACAAAAAAAATATGAATTTTGAGCATTTTTGAACTTTGAACTTTCAACAAACAAACCGCCACATAGGATGAACCGCGAGTTCCGTCCACTTTCATTTCAAAGAAGAGGGATCAGTGTTGACACTCGCGCAATTCCGAATTCCCTACCTATTTTCTTATATTATTTGCTTCGCATTTGAAATTTGGGTTGCGCGACTAATGCCCCACCTTGTACGTAAACTGTAATAACTACATTTGGAGGTGTCAACTACAACAGGCAAACCCGCCACCTCAGGAAGTTTTAGCCATATTTGATCGTTCTGTATCCCGTGAGCTGAGTGTAGAAACAGTCCACTGTTTAGTTACGCCACTCGCCCGTACGAGACCAATGTCTTACCGCGAGAAGCCGGGTTTGCACCCAGCGGGCCAACACTCGCGCCCTTACTTCAAATTTCGGCCAGATTTCTCCGGACTTCCGACTGGTTATGTGTTTTAGGCCGCTTAGACGAACGGTGATTACATAGCGGTGATTCGGTCTACCGAATCTATCGCGGACCACTGCGCCCTTTGCCCGGCGGTCCACCCGGTATCGAGTAGCCGATTGGTCGTTTTGAGCGGTTGCCGCAAGGTTAACAACAACCCCCGCTGTATAGGAAACAAAGCCGTTTCCAGAAGTTATCAGTCGGAATGCCAGGTCGATTGACTGACGCCGAACTGACCTGCAGGCACAGAGTCCTACCCGTGCTTGCACTTCTACGTAGAGTCTAGGTGATTTGTGATTTGGGCCGACCCTAACACATGGGTCATAATGGGTCATTATCTCCCTGAAATAACAACAGTTAACAAACTGTAATATTTTGATTGTAATGTGTTATGATAAGAAATTTGATTCCTTAAACTCCTGAGAAATTTTATCTTTAAGTCTATTTTATAAATTAAATAGAGGTTCAATATATAGCAAAATATTTAACTGACTTACCAGAACAGCCAACGATAGATTTCTGCTTCTCTAAGCGGCCTCTCCTCTTCTCTGGGCTTGATGAATCCTAAGGAAAGTAGAAAAAAATATGTAAATGGACGTGTCTCAACTGATGCTGACATTCACTCTCACCATACCCGTGGTAGCTGCCTTTTATGCATCCCTCGACTAAAACTGGCAAAAGTACAGAAAAGCTACAGTACTGTGCGAATTAATTGGAACAAAGAGTATATATTATTATTATTATTTATTGGACATAAACATACAAAAACAGTACTGGTAGTTATAGATTGGGCTCGATTGCGGTTCTTCGTGAACTAAAATCGGAAATTGGTCCGTGTGAACGAGACGGGGCAATACGCTAAAGCGGCGTGTGAGATGACCGGTTGTCACTTTTTCGCATCAAAACTGCCCGCCAAGGTCAAATCTTACACCGCACGAAATATGCTCCAATTTATTCGGACGCCCATAAGTTCGACAGGTAGTATTTATCGACGATCGTTCGTTTCATATTCCGCTCTAACGTATCGCTCTGTCTCGTTCGCTTGGACTAATTTTAGTTTTAGTTCACAAAGAAACGCAATCGGGCCCATTGTTAGTTTTTATATATAATGTATCCTTCTTTTGCTTTGATAACACCTTTCACTCTTGCAGACATAGACATAGTCATCTCGCTCGCACACATGGGCCTGCAACGGGGCTCAGTGATCCTCTCATTCTAACCTGCGGCAAATTACGCAAAACAATACAGATTGAGTTTTTAATCAGTGACATCCTTGTGGTGGGTGAATCCGTACAATAAATAAGCAATTTTAAAAATTTAAAAAAAAATAATGTTTTTTTTTTTTTAATTATTAAATATGTTTATTTATCGTACGGATTCACCCACCACAAGGACGTCACTGATTAAAAACTCAACCTGTATTAAAAGGAAAAAAACTCGACTGCCATTACAAAAAGTGAACTACTGTATTTATAATTATATTTTTTATGGCTTTTTTATGAAATACTTGTGGTCTATGTATTTATCAATATAGATACATATACACTTTCGGAATGTACTCAATTTGACCTTTCATTTGACACTAAACACAATATGTTTATGCTAATTTATTGACATTTGGACATTTAGACAACTATTTACTTGATATTTTTATAGTTATTTGATAGATAAATATATATCCTTCTAGCCGTGTTCGGCCATAGCGACTGCATTGTAGAGTCTAGTGACTTCTTTAGTCTTCTCAGAGTCCATTGTTCGGAAGCAGTCAAGTGCGCAGGCTATATTATAGTGCACAGGTGGCCGCGCGACCACGGGTGCACTCTCTCTTCCTCCCTCTTCTGAACCCGATGGAACGGAGACCGTTACGACCAGAGAAAAGTTTGGATGCAGATAAAATAAAATTAATTAATCAATCGCCAACACAGCAATGGCTGTCATTGTTAAATTAGTACTCAATATTGCAGAGCTATTTTTTTTTCGGATTTAGTTCGTTTTATCACACTGTCATTTAGGAAATTGGTAGTTATGGCTTGTGGCGATATTTAAGGTTTTTCTGGAGCTATTGTAGAGATGACCGGTGACTTATTGGTAGTTGTTGTAGTAGGCGGTGATGTAGAAGATGCATTATTGGATTTATCCTGGTTTTCTGATGATCTCGTGTTGTTGCTCATGGGGCTGGGTTGAATACAGCATACAGTCTCTTGTTCCGACATTATACAAAATTGTGATAGTTTCCCTTTTGGCAAATCCCAGTCAGTTTTTGACAATTTTCCCGCGGTAGACATACTCCTAAAACGCCATTTATTTCACATGACTCTTCACGGCAGTGTATATGCCAGGTCCCTTGGCACTTCCGCAAGGGCTCTTTCCAATACTGGTAACGGCGATCATGTTGAAGAGGCATTGGTTGTCAGCTATCGTCACTTGCAGAGGTCCACCACTATCGCCTCCAAAAGAGTCGCGTCCTCCTTCTAAGCTTCCAGCGCACAATTGATCGTCCGTTATACCTTGCGGTAACCTCTTTATGAGAGTCTTTGCATATATATATATATATATATAGGTATATATATATATATATATATATATATATATATATATATATATATATATATATATATATATATATATATATATATATATATATATATATATATATATATATATATATATATATATATATATATATATATATATATATATATATATATATATATATATATATATATATATATATATATATATATATATATATATATATATATATATATATATATATATATATATATATATATATATATATATATATATATATATATATATATATATATATATATATATATATATATATATATATATATATATATATATATATATATATATATATATATATATATATATATATATATATATATATATATATATATATATATATATATATATATATATATATATATATATATATATATATATATATATATATATATATATATATATATATATATATATATATATATATATATATATATATATATATATATATATATATATATATATATATATATATATATATATATATATATATATATATATATATATATATATATATATATATAGTTTTGTTATATTTGATAAGGTTTGTAAAGAAATCCGTTTATAGGATGATGTTTTTATTTAAAATAAAATTAGTAAAAGCTACTTAAAAAGTAGCGAAGGAAATCCCAGATTGTATTGGGAAATGCTTATGTTTGAATGAGATATACTTACGGATGTGCACGACTTTCGACGGTGCAATGTAAGTTTAAAGGTCCTTTTGCAGTCGACTAACGATCACTATTCATCTATATATCTCATAAATAGGGCTTATCCTTATGCAACACAAAATGCCTTCAATTGAGACGAATTAAGCGAAAAACTAAAAAATTAAACTATTGATCACTTCGGCAAAGCCGTTTTCCAAATGAAAGTGACATTACGAAATAATTCAAATTTCGAATGCTACCAACATTTAAAATATGATACAATTGGCTGAGTTTGTTATCAACGAGCCATTAAATCGAAATAAAAATAAAAAAACCTCCATATGCTCAATGAAATGAAAGAAGAAACTTCAATCTTAATTTCTGGCAGAGGAGTTTATAAAAAAGATTGTATAATGTTATCAAAATAGGGTAAACCTATATAAAATTGTATAATATTAAAAAATTGTAAAGAAATATTGTAGAAAACAGTATAATATTGTTATATTTGATAAGGTTTGTAAAGAAATCCGTTTATAGGATGATGTTTTTATTTAAAATAAAATTAGTAAAAGCTACTTAAAAAGTAGCGAAGGAAATCCCAGATTGTATTGGGAAATGCTTATGTTTGAATGATATATATATATATATATATATAGATAAATAGGAACCATATGACACTCGGGATAACATAACGGTTTTAACAATACCACATACGTCTAAATCGGTTCAAGCATTTAGAAGTTATAGTGGAAAACAGAAATAGAAAATAAACATAGATAAACCCTGAACACATAACACTTCTTTTTTGTTGGGCACTTGTTTTAAAAATCTGTGAAAAATTAGCTTCCAGCCAACCAAGTTGCATGCACTTACGTATGGAAGCTATCCAGTGTCAGTTCTTAATTTACCACTATGGGCTGTAAAGGACGAGTGTAGAGTATATACCTGTTGGTGATGTTCGGTGAGTTCTGAAGAGGGGCAGTTCTGTGGGGCCACTACGTCTCCCATCCTTGGAGGTCGGGCTGGATCGTACCTATACAGCGACCCATCAGAGTTGGTGATTGGTCTACCAGTCTGCAACAAAATACACTGGATGAGGTGCCAGCCAGGTTACCATGCTACGGTAATAAGTAGACCATACTGTATAGTATGCTACATGGCCACTATACAGAATCATATATTGAGGAGCAAGCTTAAAATAGATGCTGCCATTTGGAATGTGACATGCTTCCGATTTCCGTATTTTTTAAAAATAATTTTTACTCCTAATTAACCCTGAAAACTGTAAAAAACTGCTAAATTACATTGTCTGTTTGGTCCGACTCAAAACAAAACCGATTTTTTACCATGGAAATCTCTATTTCAATAATAAATTATTTCACCAGGAGGGCGGTGTCGACTACAACGGGCGAACCCGTCACCCCAGACTGGTATAACGATATAGATCGTTCTTTCAGCCTTGGGATAAGCGTAGAAGACATGGGGACAAGACAATCTACTGTCTAGTTCACTAGCAACCCGTTAAAGACCAACGCCCTACGGTGAGGCATCGGGAAAAGTACTAAGCGGGCAGCCTCACCCCCTAACTATCAGTTTTGGCAGGATATCTCCATATGGAATTAACCTTCAGGATACCTCCGTCCTCCCGACTGGTTACGGGTTCGAAGTCGCTTACGCAACCTCTACCTATTGTATTAAAGCGGTAATTCGGTTTTGCACTATTGCACCATATACTTATTTATTTCATTAGCAAATCAACTTAACAGTTTATACCAATCCGTTGATATGCAATATACACATAAATATTAAAAAATATTTGAATTCTTACAAGTAAATACACATGTTTAAATAAGCATTAAATACAAATACAGGCATTAATAATAATAAAAAAACTTACAAACTTACGGTACATTAAGAGTGAAAACAATTTATTTTATTCTGACATAAACAAGTAGCGCAATGCCCACACCTTGAAGAGATGCGGGCTCGCTGTAAAAATATCAAAGTCTGACGCTTTCGAACATAGCGCATTTATGTGACGCAAAGCACGGGTAAGCAGACTCCATCGACTTAGGTTGGTGCGCGAGGACGGCTCCGCAAATAGATTATGAGTGCGAGCACGATTATAATTGTCCGGAACAAAGAGACAAACCTTCGCTAGCATGCTAGGATTATCAACTCTTCCCCGGATCAGCTTGATAATGTAGGCCATGGCGAGCATTTCTCTACGCAACTTAAGAGAGTTATAACCCACCATGCCTAGTAGAAAACTAGTGGGGTATATACAGTAGAGCCCCGATTATCTGCGGAATAGTTAAAATTTTCTTTCATTTCTATGGTTCCCTTGAAAATATCAATGTTGTAAGCTGTCATTTTATTAAAAGTTTAACCCCTCAGGCCTCGGCCCCTCCGCCGATTAACAAGTTGCTGTCCCAAAAAAATTTAGTAATTTTTTTTTTATTTTTTATTTTTTTTTTTTTTTATTGGTTCACAAAAAAATTACACCATTAGCACTTAACATAGATTGTGTTGCTCCTAACTAGGCAGAGCCTGTTCTAAGGAGAACACCAATACAAATGATTAAAAAATACATACTAAAAATAAAAAAAAATTGAATCAAATCAAGTTAAATTCCAAACTAAAGATAAAAAATTTGAATCAAATCAAGTTAAAATGAAATTCTCACTACACCAAAATAATATTAGAACTATAGACAAGTAATACTAAATAATAATAATAAAAATATATAATAGCAATAATAAATAATCATTTATAATAATAACTAATAATAATAAATACAAACGGAGCTGCCATGGAATTCACCGACCGGAGTCGGGCCCATCATAATACTATTTTTTTTACACTTCTGGGGGGTGAGCAGTGGATTCCGGACTTACGAACCGGCTGTGGTAGGTTTAGGACAGCTGTCTTGCCACATGTGAGCGTTCACCTTGCCACCCATTCACTCCCCCTTCGAAGCCATAGAATTTGAGATGCGCAAATCGCAGTTTTAGATAATTTTTCTAAGAAAGAGTTGATTATTTTTCTGGAAAGGCCAAGATCTTTAAAGAGGTGAAATAGAGATTTAGCTGGCAGGCCACGAGCGCCAACTTCCACCGCGTGAAGGTGAACAGTGAAGCCGTTCCGGGTTACGGCATTTGCAAGATCATGGTATTTATTTAATTTGTATAATATATATAAGAATTAATAAAAATACGTATATAAAATAAATAGAAAATAAATATATTTATTTATTTTAAAATTGTGATGAATCCGTCTCTCTCCTACCAAGGTTTATTAACCATGATGTAAGGTGATATTTTTGTTATTTGCTGCTAATTTCCAATATGTTCTCTTTACTCATGATATTTTTCCTCTTTTTGATTATAAAATATGCGGCATTTAGGACGTTTAGATTAATTATAGCAGTGTGGAAACTTGAAAGTGGTCTTGGTAATGTTAGCAATAACCGTTTGATAATCGATTTCATAAAATACTTAAATAATAATCGTTGAAAAGACAACATTTTAGGAAAAAATAAAAATAGTCGATAATCAAATAAAAGTAATTGCAGAGTTAATAAAATGATCGTGATAGTCAAATTAAAAATTATATAATAGTCAAATAAAAAGATAATCGGGAAATAATGGTAAAAGTCAAATGATAAAATGATCATAATGTATTTTATATGACAATGATAAAAGTAATTCAATTGCTTTATGCCAAATAATTGTAAATGTTTAACTGGGTAGATGGAGTAATATTCATGGCGATCCTGAGAAAACACATAGGAAACTAAGCAAATAAAATAGCACACACTCGTACTTTTAAGGGAAAACCTTGGCATTTTAGGGACCAAGAGACAGTAAAATAAAAATATCTTTAAAATTTGGGATATAAAAATAGTTGTAATATAATACAATTTAAATAAAATATTTAATATTAGTATATAGCCGAAAGTAGTAAAAATAAGTGTCACAGAAATAATATTAAAATTAAATATGTTTCCATTTCGTAAATAAGATAATTTATTGAAAATAAGATAATTCGTATTACAAAAAATATAATAGTAATATAATATCATGAATAACAGTACTATAGAATATTTATTCATATTTTTAAAAATCTGGATGGAATAATATGAATTAATATAAATGATGTTGCCATATATATGGTCATATATCGGGTGTTTATGAGGGGAAAAAGACATACAATCTTTGTAAGTAAAAATACATATATAAGGTGTAGTAAAATTATCTATAATGTAAAGTAATTTGATTAGAGTAAATATAATAAGCGGATATTTCGCGTAACAAAATCGTAATAGAAAATGGTTGGAAGGAACTTGTGTAAAAATTACTGTAAAAATGGATATGGCGAACTCATCAGAATAGGCTACTGCCCATCACAATAATAATTCATTTAGCATACGGGTGTTTGAAATATGTATGATTTTCTGATTGTCGTCTTTCCGTAGATAAATCTTGCCAAAAGATGTCCAAGAATATTTGTAGTTATTTTCACGTGCGAATTTCCTAGCCTCAGCATACAGGAATTTCATTTTGGGCGTCAAGTGTTCGGATACGAATATAGGTGTTTTCCCGAATAGCTGAATTACTTCGGAATTTAACTTTTCTTCTTTAGTTCTTGCCGCCTTGTTGTATAATTTTACAGATTTTAGAAATTTGTCACAGAGTAATCTTGATGTAAATTTTGCAATAATTGTTTTTCTTTTTCCAGCAGGTACCCTTGAAGACACGCGATACATATTTTCTATGTCTCCAGACTGTAGAGGGCAACCAATGACGAAACCAATTTTTTCAAGTATTTCCTCGAGATTTTCATTCTTGGATTCCGGTATATTTCGAAATTCTAAGTTATTTCTCCTAGATAAATGATCCATCTCTTCGAATTTGTTTTCCAAATTTTCTATTTTGTCAATAAGGACTTTATTATTAGTAATAAAATTGAATTACGACACTGTCTCACCAAAACATTAATTACTGCCAAACCACTGTACCCATAATTAAAATGAAACATATTAATCCCTCCTCTCGCGAAGTAAAAATTCAGCTATCACTTTTGCCCGCGACATTTTCGCGCGTAAAATCGACGCGAGTCGACGACCTTGATACAAACGACCATAACTTGTAAACCAATATACGGATCATAAAAAAAATTACTGTAAAATGATCGCATTGAAATTTGACATATAAAAAAATATAACCTGGAAATTGGGGGAGTCGGCCGTTGGTCCCGCAAGGGATGTTAGGGAGTTACCGGGTTAACATAATAAAATAAAACAAATTAAATTAAAATAAAATTAAAACTGGGCCGTCACGCTGAATCGTGTTGTGGCCGATATCGGCCAATCGGGGCCTGAGGGGTTAAGTCCTATGTAGAGGCTACTCGCCTGGAACTTGGCATTACGTAGTATGATCGGTTTGAGGTAATGAGTATTATTCCTAGTGTCATGCCAATGTTCTTCCATCGTGAGATATTGCCAAGCTCTTATTGCAGTAGAACTCGTGAACAGTTTCTTGTGCAAAACTTGCATATACAGTCAATATCCCTAGTTTTTGGAAGTGTTTTCGACATGACTGCCATGGACCAATACCCACTAACGCACATATGGCTCTTTTCTGAATACACTGTTGATGTGCGCTTCAGTACTCCATAGAAGAATACCATAGCGCAGATGTGATACAACCAGCGCGTAATAGCCTAATATTACCCCAGATCGCTCCATACAACTCCTGATGCGTAATAGAAAAAAGCAGGCTAAACACTTTAACAGCGGCTGATTTTTATAGCGCGTGCTACGTTGACCGCGGGCGTTTTTTGGCATTATTGTGATGGCTATAAAAAAATAACCTGATTAGATATAGAAACAATTTGTTTTGTATCTATTAGACTGACTTTTACATCTTCCGGATAAAAATTAAAAATGAAATAAATATTATGATAAGTCATGAAATTATTCATTTAAAAAAGGGCATTTTTGTGAGAAAAAAAAAGTTGTACATGAAGTAATCATACGTAACCATTGGCAATAATTCTTTTTTGTGTGGAAATTTTTGAAACATGGATAGCAGCAAAGTGGTTTGTTGCAATCTGGGCATTAGTAGACTGTCTCCTTGCGTTTTCGTTTGCCAGTTTGTTTCTTTCCAATGTCTGCGCAAACTTTGCAGACTCTCAGACTTTTTGTTCACGCTATGAATTCATGCTAATGAATCGCATATGTATGTATATTTTATTTATTTATTATAAAAGTTACACACAATACTCTAATATTACATGGCTATCGCTAACATTTTTACTTTGTTTCTAATTAGAGTATAATATTATATGCGTACTCCGCATGCTTAATTTATAATTGCGTATGTGCCGTATCTCATGATTTACAAAATTATCAAAATTATCAGTATAAAAATTAATATCCTTAAAAATTATCAAAACAAAAATAAAATTTTTTTGAAATAAGTTTACAGTGAATTCTAAAAAACAGTTAAACAATTAAATGGTAAAAAAAAATTATCAAATATTATCTAGAATAAAATAATAAAAACATACGGTAAATTATTAAATACCATGATCTTGCAAATGCCGTAACCCGGAACGGCTTCACTGTTCACCTTCACGCGGTGGAAGTTGGCGCTCGTGGCCTGCCAGCTAAATCTCTATTTCACCTCTTTAAAGATCTTGGCCTTTCCAGAAAAATAATCAACTCTTTCTTAGAAAAATTATCTAAAACTGCGATTTGCGCATCTCAAATTCTATGGCTTCGAAGGGGGAGTGAATGGGTGGCAAGGTGAACGCTCACATGTGGCAAGACAGCTGTCCTAAACCTACCACAGCCGGTTCGTAAGTCCGGAATCCACTGCTCACCCCCCAGAAGTGTAAAAAATAGTATTATGATGGGCCCGACTCCGGTCGGTGAATTCCATGGCAGCTCCGTTTGTATTTATTTATACGTTATTTATAATAGACTCAACGACACCGGACCTTGCTTGCCCTATCTGCGGGAAACAATATAAACGATTAGCATGGTTAAATAAACACATTGCTGGGCACGATGATAGCGACGCTGCACGTCAGTGTCTTAAACCGTCGCAAGGAGTCACGGACAGAGTTGAACCTCACATGTCCCTTGACTCCACATCTGCCCGCAGTTTGTCACCCGACCGGTCTCCTCTACCCGCGCAAATCGTATCCTTCCCTCCTCTAAAATTCCCTTCACTTGCGAAAGAGGACTGGGAATTTCATAATAATAATTTAACTTCTATTCTTGACCACTCTGTGAACCGTAATGCCCCTGCCAGCGTCCAGCTGTCATCCTTCCAGGTGGCGGTCCATGAATACTTCTCGGGTGTTTACCCAAAATCTACCCATGTCGACCCGGTTCACAGAGAAAACGCATTTAAGGCAAAGCTCCGTAGGCAAAAGCGGCTACTTCGTCGCCAGTTACGTGAAGCCAAGAAAGCCGGGGATAAAGCCCTCTGCCACAACTTCTCGCGCGCGTACCGCTCTATACTAAAACTCATACAGAGCGTAGCAACGCAAAACGACAAGCGCAAGGCAGCATTTCTCAAATCCAAAGAGGAAGCCCGGTTCGACAAAAACCGTTTTAACTACAGCAAAACGGTTTTGTCTGCCGCCAAGGGAAAAATCCAAATCCCGGAAGAAATGGCCACGGAATATTTTTCGACCACGTATGAGGACCCAATGCGGCTCCATAATTACAGCCCTCCGCCGGGCATTACACCTCCGCCCCTGCCTACGGTAGCTTTTGCTTCTCAACCTCCATCACTAGATGAGATTCTTAATCAAGTAAAGAGGAAGCCGTCGGGCTCTACTCCGGGTCCCGATGGTATTCCCTATTTAGTATACAAAAAATGCCCCTGCCTTCTGCAATATTTAGGATCCATCTTCCGAAATATATGGAATAGCGGTGTAGTCCCACAGAATTTTGGCCGAGCGACAGTCATCTTAATTCCGAAGGTCCCAGTTTGCACCGGACCACAGGACGCTCGGCCCATTGCTCTCACAGACACTGTGGCCAAAATCTTTTTTAGCATAGTCCACACGAGGATGAGCGAATTCATGCACCGGAATGAGTACCTTGGAGTATCAGTTCAAAAAGGCTTCATGCGCGGCGTCTCGGGCTGCCTCGAGCACAACTCTCTCCTGGCTGCTGCCATCAAGGATGCGAGACAGCACGAACGCCAAATCAATGTATGCTGGCTCGACCTAGAGAATGCCTTTGGGTCAGTCCGACACAGTCTCCTCCACTTTGCACTCCGCTGGTACAACTTCCCACCAGTCGTGCGTGACATTGTAGCCTCCTACTACAACTGTCTGACTTTCCATGTTAAAACGCAAGAATGGACTACCCGCTCTATACCATATTCAATTGGACTATTTCAGGGCTGTTGCCTCTCCCCGACGATCTTTAATATAGTTTTTAATATACTTCTGGAAAGCCTGAGCCAGTTTGACAGGAAGTGGGGCTACCGTTTTAAAACAGACGGCCAATACACCTGGTCGTGCCTCGCTTTTGCCGACGACCTAACTTTCATCACCAGAAGCCCCAAGCAGCTTTCCCTGCTATTACAGAAAGTGGAGCTTTTCTGCGACTGGTCAGGCTGTATAAAAGTGAAGCCCTCCAAATGTTTTTGCCTTGGACTCGCCCGCATGGGCACAAAGTTTACATCCTATGACCCCAAATTGGTCTATAAGGGCTCTAATATCTCCCTTATAGACCCAAACAATCATTTCAAATTCCTCGGCAGAAAAATCACCCATCAGGGAAAAGACGTCTCGGGCGATCATGTTATAGAGCATTTCAAAAGTTGCCTGGCGAAAATAGATGCCTTGCTAATTTCTGGCCCTCGTAAGGCCTGGATCTATGACAATTATCTAACGTCACATTTGTCATGGCCCTTTCTTATTTACGATTTTACCAAAACCCAACTGTCCCGTCTAGATGCACTGGTGACAGCTAGTTTAAAATCCTGGCTGTCCTTAGCCAAACCAGCTGACCCCTCGACTCTCTTCAGGTCCAAACAAAATTTTGGGCTAGCGCTTAAACTGCCCTCTCTGCTCTACGCCAACTCCAGAATAACCAAAAATTCGATTCTGTGCAATTCCAAAGATCCGGCAATATCGAAGCACGTAATAAGTGGCTGTAGTGATTCAAATGAACTACAAGCCCGCGTAGACTTCCACAAAAGGTTCCTTACTGGAATCAGCCAGAATGGCACTGGTCTGGGGTATGGCAGTACAACCACGAGCGACGTGGACTTGAAGAAGTCTCTTTTGCGGGGAGATTACGACAGCAAGAGTATGGCTCATGCTATTGGCCTTCAATGCCAGAATGATTGGACAACAATTGGTGACTTTTGCATTCCGCCTCCAATGCACTGGAAGGTAATGCTCTATGACTGGACGCCAGAGATGCTGAAATTTTATTTGAATGCCTTTCAGCATACACTTCCAGACCCCAGTAACCTCGCTCGTTGGAGCTTTGCCGAGGATAGTTCTTGTCCCCTCTGTAGCAATACCCCTTGCACAGCTAGACACATTCTAGCTGGCTGCAAGGTGGCCTTAGATCAAGGACGGTACACTTACCGCCATGACAAAGTTCTCGCTGTTATTCGCGAGGTAATTAGTCTCTCAGTGGCTCGTGCCAACAAGGGTTTGACAGTATCCTCCAAACCCCCAATACAGTTTGTGCGGGATGGCTCTAAAGGCAAAAAACATTTAACTACAAAACCTTTCTCAATAATCGAGAAAGCTACAGATTGGATTCTGGAGGTTGATTCGGTCTCTAAGCAGTATAAATTCCCTGAAAGTCTCGGATGCACAGCCCTCCGTCCAGATATAACTCTTTACTCTCTATCTCGGAAGGTGGCTCTTATTGTAGAATTAACTGTTCCATGGGAATCAAATATCCCAAAAGACCACGAGTACAAATTAAATAAATACCATGATCTTGCAAATGCCGTAACCCGGAACGGCTTCACTGTTCACCTTCACGCGGTGGAAGTTGGCGCTCGTGGCCTGCCAGCTAAATCTCTATTTCACCTCTTTAAAGATCTTGGCCTTTCCAGAAAAATAATCAACTCTTTCTTAGAAAAATTATCTAAAACTGCGATTTGCGCATCTCAAATTCTATGGCTTCGAAGGGGGAGTGAATGGGTGGCAAGGTGAACGCTCACATGTGGCAAGACAGCTGTCCTAAACCTACCACAGCCGGTTCGTAAGTCCGGAATCCACTGCTCACCCCCCAGAAGTGTAAAAAAAAATAGTATTATGATGGGCCCGACTCCGGTCGGTGAATTCCATGGCAGCTCCGTTTGTATTTATTTATTTATATATACTAATGGTCCCAGGTTGAAGAAATCAATGTTATCGGTTATAGTATTGTATAACCGGCATGTACGTGAGATAGGATTGTGGAAAGATTGATTTGTCTGCGAAGTGGGAAGGTGAAATGTTAAGTGCTGCCTCAGTCGCCTGGATGGTACGTTGAAATTTAACGCTTCTAATAAATCTGATGAGTCTATCCCGCCGTTAAGAAGTTTGTGCAGAAACATTAGGCTTCCGCTCTCTCTCCTGTTTCTAAGAGTAAAAATCTTAAAATAATTTAAACGCTCTTCATAAGAGTAGAGAGTGCGTGATAGGCCGGTTTTATAGATTACCATACACATATACTTCCTCTGCACAGACTATCGCTTCCGAATGCACCTCATAGTATGGATTCCAAATTATGGAACCAAACTCCAGTTGGCTGCGTACAAGAGAATTATAGAGCAAGTTAACCCGTTGAGTATGAGTCAACCAAATCTGGTCGCGAAACAATTATCCGTTGAGTACGAGTCGACCAAATCTGGTCGGGCGTTTTTTTCACTTCTTTGACGTTCTCATGACGTTCTCATTCATAATTATCTAATTGTTTTACAAAATTATATTTCAATATTCTATATTCGAAATTGCAATGCAATCATCTCAGAACACTTGTTCTTTTTATGATTGGTGTAGTAGTTTCGTAGTTATAGTACTTTAAGTCGAGCGCCGTCGATGTCGCCGAAAATCCTGCAAAAGAGACAGATGCATCCATGAAAATACCCATTTACTCCAAGGGTTAAAAGAGTTAATATTTTCAAACGGTTTAGTAACCCTATATATAAAACATAGTGTTCGCTCGCTCTTACTTACTACATTGTTGATACGCTCTCTAAAAGTCAGATGCTCGTCGTGAAGTATTCCTAGATCTCTTACACTTTTTGTAGATTTTAGTGTTGAATTGCCGATAGAGTAAGGGTAGTCTTTAATTTGCTTATTTCTAGTGAAACGAATAATTTGACATTTTTCAACATTCAGTTCCATTCTATTAGATTCACACCATTTCTTCAATTCGCAAAGATCTTTCTGTAGTGCATTGCAATCCTCCATTGTCAGTATTTCTTTGAATATTTTTAAATCATCTGCATACATTAGATGCCGACAGCGTAGACTCTTAAGAGAGATCATCAATGAATACTAAAAATAGAAGTGGTCCAAGATTTGATCCCTGAGGCACACCAGATTTAACCAAGGCAGGGATCGATGTATATCCTTTCACACGAACAATTTGTGTGCTATTTGATAGGTACGACTTTATCCATCTAAGTAGGTTACCGTGAATACCGTCATTTGCAAGTTTCATATGTAATATGTCATGATTAACTTTGTCAAACGCTTTAGCGAAGTCGGTATACACGGCATCCACCTGGTGTTTCCTATTAAACGCGGATGAAATATACTGGTTTTATACCAACAGGTTAGTTTCCACCGATCGGTTTTTGGTGAATCCATGCTGGTACGGACAGATTATATGAATATAGACGAAAGACTAAGCTACACGCTGGTATGACGCGAATAAGGAACCGAGTACGTGATTTTTAAACAAACTGTATGAAGGTTGATCACGTCCTCAGTACGTGATTCGCGAGTTGGAGAATATTTTGTATCACGTACTGAGTACGTGATCTGCTGTTAACCCTTCAGGCCTCGCGACTCGCAGTTAACCCTCAGGTTGACTGCGATATCGAAGTCGCGGGGCCTGAAGGGTTAAAGTGTTCAGACAGTTTGGACCTAACATGGTATATAGGTAAAGTCCAGGTCATCTTTTCATCCAGAGTAGTTTAAATGAACTGATTCTGCAAATTCAACCAGGTATTTGATTTCTCGCTGTTAAAGTTTAAGACAACAGTTTCAGACATATTTAGAAACACCATTGTTCGTATTGAAACAATCAAGTTCAAGAAGAGATGTATCAATAATGATAAAAATAATAATACTTTGGTATGGGAAAGTCAAAGTTGCTGAGTTTTGTGGTTGTTACTAACCTGTGGATGGATGATTAAGGCACCGGTGGGTATAGCCGACATATCGGAGACGGCCCAGACTAGCGAGGATCCCGAAGGCGCCTCCGATATCGTTGGGGCTGATGATGAGGTTGCATCCTGCGAGGGTTCCGGAGTGTGGCCACCTGGACAAGTAACGGATTATTTAATTAAGGCGCTGTTGTGTAGCGCGCTCTATAATAGACGGACCGTAGATGACATGTCTTTCCTCTATGACATTCTGCATAACATAATAGACTGTCCTGCTTTAACAGAGCAGATATCCCCGAGAGCGCCCCTCAGAAGTATGTGAGTTTCTCGTTTTTTTCATGTGTCAATACAAGCCACTTCAGCAATTCCACTATGATACGGTTACTCGGTTCGTTCAATGATAGGTTCAATGATTTTGACATTTTTTCGCTAGGCAAAAAGCCTTTTCTTCACGCAGTCAGAGAAAAGCTTAGCTCATAATGATAATCATAATAATCATAAGTTTTTTATTCAAAATAGTACAAAATCGTAACTTTTTGACGTCAATAATGCATACAAACATACATAAATGATATTAAATTTAAATTATTGTGACATTATAACATTTTAGATAACATTAGAGGTAAGCATTTAATTTCCAAGGGTCTTTGTCGTCTAGATAATCATTTATTTTATAGTAGCCCTTTGAGTACAGCTTCTTCTTAAAAATTGTATCACAGATAAATTTTGCATGTTTTCTGGGACTTTATTGTAGAAGCGTATACATTGCCCTTTGAATGATTTTGTGGTTTTGGAAAGTCATATAAAGATCACTTTTTTTTATTTATGGTGAACATGTTGTATTTAGCCATATCAATCCCATATTTTCTCTCCTTTCCCTTTCATCTCCCTTCCCTTACACTGATAAATTTAAATACATATATATAATTCTTTTCTTTCCTTTTCAAAAAATTTCTTTTTCAAAAAAAAAATTTTCTGATGTAGGTTCTCTACATTTTTTGCTAATTAACAATGTATGTAATAATAAATGACTATACTAGTGATATTTTACATTGTTTTATCTTATGAAATCTTTCTTTTCAGAAGCTGTATACATTTTGGTATAAATTTGGTATTTATAAATAAATAAATAAATAAAACCAGGACAACTTTTTTCTATGTAATGACATCTACCCACTTCTTTTTAAAAAGAGACGGGTAGATTGAAAAGTTTGCAGAATGGGCAAGAGATGGCGCGCGTATCGCTAAGTGGTTGTGATGGTTGGCAACATCAACCTATTTTAGAAAAGCTGTCAAATTTTCAGATAGATACGTCGCACAGTTCTTGTTTACCGGCAGTTTTATGAAGCTAGTCAGGCACCTTAAAAAAATGAAAAAAATCGAATTGTGTAGTGATTAAACCTTAGCTTCTGGAATTCCATTGGCTTCTGGAATCATTTGTAGTACTTTTACTTGTAATAAAAACTGATTTTCTCTTGCTGTTTTTTAATAAGAGTCATTTGTTTGCATCTTGTCAAAGCATATTAGCGTACCATGATCATGGAGCTACTTTAAGCGGAGCTGTATATGCTAAATAAATTTAGAAAAATCTAAAAGAATTTGAATAACTATACCATTTAGAATAAACAAATTTAGAAAAATTTAAATGAAATACGGAGAGGCAAACTCGCTAAAATTGTTTTGCTTCATCAAGATAACACCTCAGATCACAAGTGGCTAAATACCCAGTAGCAGTCGTTAGGTCGCCTGATCTTACATTGTAACGCTGCGTACAGACCGATGACAGGTAAGATACATGGAATGTAACATTGAAAGGAGCATTTCATCAAAACTGGACACCATTCAAAGACGTTCAATCGGACCAAGTTTCTCACTGGGAATTATGGATAGCAAAATCGCGATGATGTAAATATTTAAATTCCTCTGTGGCATCAAAGCTAAATATTGTTTTTTCGAATTCTAAAACGTAGCAAATAAAGCATATTATTATAAAAACATCTTATTTGTTTTATTTTGCATTTTTATGGCTAAAATATTGCAATGGTTATTCCATTTGTATTATTTCATATTTATCACTAAAATAACTACAAAAAGATTTAAGGAAATATCAACATTTGTTTATCCGCTTGAAGCACTTTGGTTACGATCGTAACCAAAACAAAATATCCGTAAAAGCACCGTGGCTACTTTCGTAACCAAGGTTTGAATTCTCCGCGAAGCGGCATTTGTCCCTCTGTCCTGCTTTTTCTCGTACAAATAACCGTAAGGAACGAGTTCTATCCTTTTCCAACTAACATAAGCTTCATTACCATGTACGCCAACCTAACAAACATTTCATAGGCGCGATATAAAAAAATCAAAGCAGGAAAACCGCGATGCTAACAAAATATTGTATTGGCTTTAAAATCTTGTGATTGTACTATGGAAGGTTTGTTTTTGTTTTTTTTCTGCTGGATATTGAATTGCTGGTTCTGAACTGTTTTATTTATTATCTATGCCTTCACACTCAAACCAATTATGTCTCATTCGTAGCGCTTACTCACCATGGACAAAACATATGAACACAAGTATGATCTAATTCCACGGAGTGAGTCATAATTAGCCTCTAAAGTGCCAGATGGCGAACCGCGCTTTGGCCGCCAAAAACCGATCTGCGCGCGAGTCGCATCAACGGCATAAGGCTGCGCGGGGCGGATGCCGCAAGCGGTTATAATGAGTAACATGTTAACTTAATTTATATACGAGTATGATTTATACTCATATATAAATATACTGAAGCAGCACACTAATATTGAATAAAACAATTTTATAAATTCATTTCTTCTTCTTCCTCCTCTTATTTGCTTTAAGAAAGCATTACTCAATCAGCTCTTACTATTCAATGATGAAAAATAAAATACTCAAAAATATAAAACGCGGCTGAGCTTAGAGTGCCGATGGCTGTTTATAGTGGCCATTCTTTATCAAAAATTGGCAAATATAAAGTTTGAACTTCATTTTTTTATAAAAGATATTAGATATGTAGTCTTACCAGTGGGTGAAGGTGTGACAGAATCGGTACTCCGAAAGCTGAGGGTTTTGTAGCCGGAACTGGACGGGGAGAGACGCCAACTGCTCAGCGCTAAGTCACCTAAAATAAAGCGATGCGTCCGTAAACATCTCTGCGTTTGAATCTAACGGAAATAGAGTAAACGCGAGGAGTGCAATCGGGGGGGGGGGTCACTCACCTTGTCGGCTGAGCAGCCTGGGGCGCGTGTCGAGGGGGTCGCAGGGCGCGTGCCCCCCGCGGCCCCGAGGGGCGCCCACCCCCCGGGGGGCCAACACCCGTGCTGCGCCCCCTGCCCACGCCCACTCGCCCCCCTCCCCCTCCGCATCCATGCACTTCCGCTCTTCCTGCAAATGAAACATCGTGCTCCACTATACATCCGCTTTTTTGCTACTTCACAAGATGCAAAAACCATACAAAAAATACATTTAAAAAATTAAACTGTTGACTCCTGTACGCCTGTTGACTCCCGAACATTGTAAGATATTAAAAAAAACCCAGTAGCTTACGTTCCGCTTTCGACGCTCAATCGCAATAATGTAACTACGTTATTGTTAAAAATCTCAAATCGACGGAGTGTTATGTTTTATGCATATTCTTTTCTGCTTTGTTTTAGTTTATATAAAAGAGAATTTAGTAATCTTAAATTTATTTTTTTGAACAACTCAATCTGTCAAGTAGTTTTTTATTATCACCAGTGCAATACTGAAAAATATCATCTTGAGAAAAACGCGTTTATAGTATTCTTTAAAGAAAAGTAGTAAGTGGACACGCCTGGTGTATCCCTAAATTCTTATTCCTCCCAAATCCTAAATAAATGTTTTCCAATGTATTTAATTCCTACCCTGTTATAAAAATAAGTACAGTAGAGCATCGATTATCCGAACGTCGGTCAACCGAACGACTGCTTAACCGAACTGCTGCGGCCGCAGACTCTCGGTTAAAAACAGAACTCAATTGCCATGAATGTGATGAAGAAGACGTTCAAGAATGGATGAGGGTTGATGATGCAGATCCAGGGTACCAAATCATGCAGGACAGCGATATTGTAAACCTCGTGACTGATAATGCTGACGCCGCCAGCACTTCATGAATAGGAAAATGAAGATGAAAAAATACCTACAACATCTGAAGCATTTACATGTCTAGATACTATCTTGCGATGGTTTAAAGTTCAAAGTGAAAGCGACCAGTATCAGATATCTGTACTGAAAAAGTGCGGAAATTAGCTGCTCATAAGCGGGTAGGCTTGCTTCGACAGACCAAAATTAAGGACATTTTAAAGCGTTAATTCGTTCCTCTTCATGTACGTATGTATTACATACACACATATCTATTTTGTTCACTGGATTACTACTCACTATTGTAATAAATAGAAAAAGTTAAAACAGATTACATAGATAATACATATTATTATGTCCATATATAGTTATTACAGTTTATTAATACAGTTTTTTATACAGTTCGGTTATCCAAATAAATCGGTTTTCCGAACACTCTTGTCCCCCAATTAGTTCGGATAATCGACGCTCTACTGTACCTACAAAAAGTCATCGCTCGGACCATCTGTGCGGTCGACGAGTTAGTTATCAAATTTACGCGCTGCGGATCGTATCGCACGTCGTGAAATACTCGTCTATCCGTGATAGAAAATTACATAAAAATAACTTCCGGAAAAGTCGTGCATTTTAGGGAGTTTGTTTCATCGGGATCAGCACCAGCGTCTGGGTACCTACCCATCAGCGAAGCAGCCAGAGAAGATCAGGAAGGAAGTGGTTTTTTGAGGTACTCCTTTTCTTAATCCTGGATTTATTTCCACTGTGGCTGTTCAGCGCCCACCACACACATACAGTCCATTGCCTGACGTTCAGGATATCGACCAGTAAGTTTCTTAAACTAACAGCAACCTGAGACTATCAGCTATTCCAGAGGTAGAATATTCATGAATAGATTTCAACTTTTAAAAAAATCATGAAAAACGTTTTTTTTTGGTTGTCTAAACCAGTCTCTTCCCTTAATTTATTATGCATGTCGAACTGTATAATATTATTATATCAAAGAATTCAGCCGCAATCCTTCGCTCTAAATGCAATACAAACTTTGGCAATATATCGGTTATTATAGTTATATGTATCTGCTATTATGCTATGATTATGCTATGATGCTATGATTCATGCTATGATTATGCTAATTATGCTATGATTCAGTGAATATAGTATAATTCGGCGGTTAAGTAACCCGACCAGGTTGCCACAAGCCTAGGAAATGGAAATATTTTCCTGAAAGTGTGGAGCTCGCCAAGACGTGTGGCCGACGTGGCGGGTATCGGGCTAAATACCTCCAATCATGATGAACAGTACAACCTTATGACATCAAGGAGACAAATGGACCTGTTTGGATGAGGGAAACGGACAACTGATCCGGATGGAGAGTGATTGGAGAGGCGTATTCACAACGGTGGGCGAATGCACGCTGTTGAAGAATAAGAAGAAGAAGAAGTATCTGCTAAATTATATTGCATATCGCAGCATTCGTTACCGTACTAGTTCTAAAACAAAACTCACAAGTAATATATTTAACAAAATAAAAAACAGGACTGCCGTTACAGAAAGTGAGCTATAGTATGTATAATTAAATTTATTACCGTTTTTCAGGAAATATTTGTAGTTTATGTCTTTATCCATATAGACAGATATATATTTCCGGAATGTACTCAATCAGACTTTTCATTTGACACTAAACACGATATATTTATGTTAATTTATTGACATTTGGACATTTAGACAACTACTTGTTGTCTAAGATATTTCGACAGTTTAGGTATGACACTCGGGATGACAAAACAATTCTAACAATACCACACACTTGTAAATCGGCTCAAGCGTTTAAAAGTTATGGTGGAATAAAGAAACGGAAAACATACATAGATGAATCCTGAACACATTACACTCCTTTTTTGTTGGGCTAATGTGTAAAAAAAACTAAACTGTCAAATAATCAGTGTATATTGAAGACGCTGCTTTCTCCTTATATAACAGCATAGGGTAGCGGAACGTACCCTATGACACTCGGGATGACAGCGATTCTAACATTACCATACACTTCTAAATCGGTTCAAGCATTTGGAAGTTATAGTGGAATAATGAAACGGAAAACATACATAGATGAATCCTAAACATATAAAACTCCTTGTTTTGGGCAATTGTGTAAAAATTGGGAATGCTGAGATGGAAAAACTGCATTTCTACTCAACTGGTAGCTGTATTTAAGAATGTAGAACTTAAATGAAACTTACCACACTAAATATCCTTCTGCGAACTCTCTCATACTCTTCTTCCCGTTGTTCGAAGCTCTTAGACCTCGCGGGTGGTCCATTACCGTCCGACGTCAGTCCCCTGGACAAGCCAGGGCCCAGCGGTTCATCCAATGAGTGTGAATCACGCTTCAATATTGACCTGATAACAAGAAGAATTTTTTAAAAATCGATTGTGTCACCCCAAGAATTTTCCGGCAAGTAGCCAGGGACTTATTTCATCAAATTATTAATTTCATAAATAAAGTCGATGAGCATCTCATTCAATTTAAAAATCAAATTCAAACCAAATCAAAAAAAAAACAAAGGCCAAGGCAACCCGTCAGCACAAATCTTCAATGTCATAGTAAAAAGCTCAAGCGTGAAAAATTTAAATCTAATCCTCTTAAGAAAGAATAAACTACCATTTGAAGTGATTAGTGCAAGCTCTGTCAATCAATTTAAAAACAGACTCAATTTGTATCTGAAAACTTGTTAATATTGTTTATGACTAGCATTACAAGATCTGATTTAGACATATCAGCAACTAAAGTTGTCAACTACAACGGGCGAACCCGTCACCTCAGGAAGTTTTAACGATTGGTCATTCTGTCTCCCGTGAAGTAAACGCAGAAGACTTAGGACAAAATAGTCCACCATCAAGCTCAGCCACATTCCCGTAAAAGGCCAACGCCTTATCCGCGAGATAGTTAGTTATACTGGGCGTTCCTCCGCAAGTCGACATCCAGTGTGCCTATTTTGCGTGTAACGGGGGTAGCGCTATTCCACCCACCCCAGCTCCTCGACGAAAGCCAGCAGGGCTTTCAGGTTTCCTGCCGCCTCGCGCAGGGTGCCTGGGGTCCCAAGGTGTTTTGTCCTGTATACTTCTACCTGTTTACAATCTAGCAGAATGTGTTTTGTGGTTTCTTCCGCCTCCATGCATGCTCTGCACATAGGGCTATTCGTTCCGCCCATTTTGAAGAGGTGTTTGTTTAGTGTGTTTTGTCCTGTTATCAGTCCCACTAGTTTGCGTAGTTGGGGCCTTTTTGTCCTTAGAAGTGTTTTGGTAAGTTTGTGGTTGTATTCCATTACTATTTCTTTGGTTTGTCTGCAGGTATCCGCGAGATAACTAGGTATGTTACCCAGCGGGCTTACACTCACGTCCTTACTTCCAGTTGCGACCAGATTACTTCGGTCTCTCGACTGGTTACGAGTTCGAGGTTGCTTGCGCGGTCCTCTCACTTACGAAGCGGTGAAACGGTGTAAACCGAATCTATCGCAGACCACGGCATCCTTTGCCCAGCTGTTAATCCGGGGTCGGGTAGTCGATGGTCGTTTCAAGAACAGTCGCCGTACGGTCAGCAACCACCCCCGCTCTATAGGAAACAGTACTGCTTCCAGACTCCCCCGACTGTTAGTCAGAGTGCACAATCAATTGGCTTACGCCGCACGGTGCGCAGACCGTCCAGGAGCGCCAGAAGGTTGACTCCTAGGGGAAACTATCCCGCAGGCCAGAGTCCTACCCGGGTTCGCACTTCATACGTGGAGGACGCCGGATGGGTGTTGACCCATGAGTGTGACCAACCCTGAACGAATGGGTCTTCGTGGTGAACTCAGCAAGGGCCCATTAGCTCCCTAAACATTAGCTCCTAATAACAATAATTAAACTTACTTCGCTTGTAATGCATTGTCCTGTTGCATCTGTGATGGACTTCCGGTAGGAAACACAACTGAACACCACTGGCGGAACGGAGTACATGGTATCCGATAGTTGGTTAACCCTGCAAAACAGATAAACCCTGTAAAGCTTGGATGGGCGGATGATACCTCTCCAACTTGTAAGAAAATAACAAGAAAATAAGTTAGACAATGTAAACGCAGCTGTGTCTCTTGTGTTAGATTATTTCACGTTAACAATTCAGTTCTTAATTCTAAGAAAATGTAATACATTAAATTTACTCGACAAAAATACACAAATTTACAGATATTCTTCTCCGTCGTTCCCTCATTACTGAGGATCGTGGCCACTAGACAACAGTTTGCCTACGAGGCTCCTCCACTTCGACCTGTCTTCTGCATGGCGGGTCGCAGATTGTATTGACCCTTTTGTAACTTCTTTGATGTGGTCGTTCCATCTGGCCGGTGATCTGCCTCTGCTTCTTCTTCCCTCCTGTTTGACCCCCGGAAAGCATTTTCCCCAGATTCTCTGGGTTTCTCCTGGCAACATGACCAAGAAACTGCAGGACCCTTCCCATGCATTTTACGCCAGCACCACATCTCCAGTGCATCGATTTTGGTGCGTATCCGAGCCTTCAGGGTCCATGTCTCCGATGCATAGAGAAAGATCGAGAAAACCAGAGCTCGAACCAGCCTGACCTTAATCCGCTTGCTTATACCCCGATTCTTCCACAGCCTTTCTAGCTTGCTCATGGCCGATCTTGCCATCTGGCTTCTGCGTGAGACTTCCTTGTCGGAATTGTTTTGAAATAGCAATATACTATAACAATAGACAATTACAATGCGAATCCAATTAAGCTAATAGACAAAGCACAGCAGCTTTGCTGTAGCGTTGCGACAACCCGATTAGTTTAATTCATCTACTTTCCTAGCATTTTGTTATGGGGTAGTGCTGCTGATATTCAAACAATCGTCGTGCTGCAAAAATGGCTTTTTATTCAATATAAGCGCTAGGTTCTAAAGACACTGCGGGAATTAAGGCTCCGGGTTTGATTCTTGGCTGGGTCACCATTTTCCTATGGGATTTGAGATAAAATTAAAGGAATTGCAATTCAATTCTGTCAATCCAATGCAATAGCAAGACACAAACACACATACATATAAGAGCTTCATATAAGGGTTGGTTGTAAGAGATTGTCGTATGATTATAAACATTCTGAAATTTCACAAAAAGAGTAGAAACAAAAAAAACATAGTTTTCCGTTAACCCTTGGAGTAAATGGGTATTTTCATGGATGCATCTGTCTCTTTTGCAGGATTTTCGGCGACATCGACTTAAAGTACTATAACTACGAAACTACTACACCAATCATAAAAAGAACAACTGCACAATGATTGCATTGAAATTTCGAATATAGAATATTGAAATATCATTTTGTAAAACAATTAGATAATTATGAGAACGTCAAAGAAGTGAAAAAAACGCGAAACCAGATCTGGTCGTATCATACTCAACGGATAATTGTTTCAGAACCAGATTTGGTCGTATCATACTCAAGGGGTTAACCATTTTTCTCTAGGACTTATCGTTTCTGAGATCCAGGTGGACAGACAAATGGACAGACTCATGCAAAACTTTTTTTTTGTGAAAAGTCTAAAAGGGAAGATGAAAAAAATAGCACACATGATCAAAATAAATCTAACATAGTAAGTGTTACTACTATTTCTATTACCTTCTTTATAGATATAAACCATAGTACAATACTGACCTGTTTTGGTAACGACGACTGAGGTCTTAGTTGCACTATCCACCATGTGATTTAAACCAAAAAGAGACGCACACCGATGTACTAACATTCGGCCATAAGAAGTCATTGTAGGGAAATGGCATCGAAATCGACTGAAAAATATAGAAATTTTATTTATTTCAATGGGACTGCAACAAAGTATATATTAAATCTTCTTCTTCTTATATATAAAAATGAATCGCCGTGCGTTAGTCTCGCAAGATCTCGAAAATGACTCGACCGATTTGAATTATTATTTTTTTGTTTTGTTTGCCTTGATTCAGGGGTGGTTTATAAAAAAAATATTTAGGAAAAATTAAAAGAATCAGATGAAAATCAAAAAAAATTAAATTGGTCATTTTGGGAAATGGGCCACTTTCAATAGATGGCGTTCGCGGCGATCCTATTGTTTAACAGCTGTGCCATCCATAACTGTTATTCATTCCGTGCGATTCTGTAAAATTTCAAAACGTCGAAAAGTCGAAAAAGTCAAAAAAGTCAAGAGTCGAGTCAAAAAAGTCAAAAAAGTCGAAAACGTCGAAAAAGTCAAAGAAGTCGAAAAATTAGGAAGTCAAAAAAGTCGGACAAGTCGAAAAATTCAAAAAAGCCAAAAGTCGAAAAACTCAAACCGTACATGATTCGGCCATATTATAGAATTCAATGAATTAGATTTGAGAGGTTGATTAGGATCAATAAACGCTTATGAAGAGTTACAATCAAATCAATTTTAGGTGGTACGAAGTTCACCGGGTCATCTAGCAATAAATAAAGGCTATCCCAAAATTCAACCAAGAAGTCATTTTGTTAGAAAACACGGGTTTAAAAAAATATATACTTTACCGTCAAAGTAAAAATTGTCAGTAAAGAACAGACCCAGATAGAAATCGCCCGTGCATCATTCAATAAAATGAGAAAAGTCTTGTGTTGCCGGAAAATAAATCTAAGAACTCGGATCCTACATTGCTACATCTGGCCAGTGGTTATGTACGGCAGCGAAGCGTGGACCATAAAAGAAGACACCAGACGGCGGCTAGAATCTTTTGAGATGTGGTGCTACCGTCGAATGCTCCATATAAGTTGGACCCATAAAGTTAGCAACAAGAAAGTGTTTCAGCGTGCTGGTACGACCCGAAAATTGTTGCACACCGTCTAAAAGCGCAAGATTGCATATCTGGGGCACGTGCTGCGGCATGACAGATAACAGCTGCTTCAACTGATATTGATGGGCAAAATTGAGGGTAAACGACGCCGTGGAAGGAGGAAAAAGTCGTGGTTGTGCAATGTCAGAGAGTGGACCGGGATCACCAGTACGGAACAGCTTTTCTGGATGGCGCAAGACCGACAAAAGTATTCAGAGCTAACGGCCAACCTCCAGTAATGGAGAGGCACTTCGAGAAGAAGAAGAAAGAACAGACAAGTATAAGTATTGTGAACCTTTACCCTTGTCTGTTGTAAAGATTTGTGGGAGTTAATGGGCCCTTGCTGAGTTGGCCACGAAGACCCATTCTGTTCAGAGTTGGTCACACTCACGGGTCAACACCTATCCGACGGCCTCTACGCATGAAGTGCGAGCCTGGGTAGGACTCTGGCCTTATGGTCAGTTTCCCCTAGGAATCAACCTTCTGGCGCTCCTGGACGATCTGCGCACCGTGCGGCGTAAGCCAATCGACTGTGCGCTCTGACTAACAGTCGGGGGAGTCTGGAAGCAGTACTGTTACCTATAGAGCAGGGGTGGTTGCGGACCTTACGGCGACTACTCTTGAAATGACCATCGGCCATCCGATCCTGGGTGAACAGCCGGGCAAAGGACGCTGTGACCCGCGATAGATTCGGTATACACCGTTTCACCGCTTCGTAAGGGAGAGGACCGCGCAAGCGACCTCGAACTCGTAACCAATCGAGAGACCGGAGTAATCTGGTCACAATTGGAAGTAAGGGCGTGAGTGTCGGCCCGCTGGGTAGCATTCCTGGCTATCTCGCGGTTAAGGCGTTGGCCTCTTACGGGCTTGTGGCGTAGCTAGACGGTGGACTGTTTTGTCCTCGAGTCATCTGCGCTCACTCCAGGGAGATAGACCGACTAATCGTTAAAACTTCCTGAGGTGACGGGCTCGCCCGCTGTAGTCGACAACCCAAGTTGTAAAGATTTGTCTGTTTATGTTTTCTTTACTGGCCCTATCCTTATCGGAGATGGACGTATAGATACATTTTGATACAGATAATCTTTTTAATCATGTAGCAAACATTGGATACTGGATACGGCAACAGAAGAAAATACATACCTAGGATCGTTGATAAAGGTGATTAGCTCCTTTTCAATCTTGAGTAAGGTAACTCTATCCTTGAGATTCTTATTCAAAGTATCCTTAATAAAACGCGCTAAATCTGCACCGGTTGGCTCGCAATGCAATTCATCTGGAGGAAAAAGAAAATTATTGTCAAAACCAAAATTCAAACAATGAAGCTTCTTTACCTCTTTCTTGTTCTTCTAAAAAAGCAATTCTTGTAGTGGCGGATTGATAATTTAGAATTTCGCGCGGTTTAAGTGTCCAACTCTACCGGCGGTAGACAGCAGAAATGGCGCCATCAAAGTAGCCGGAAGAGAACGAAAAGAAGATGGCAGGGGGGATGAAGACGCGTGCCTGCATGGCGTATCGGTTAATTAATAAATAAAAGTAAAAATTAAGTAAAGAACGCATCCTTCACAAATTCAATTATTTTAAATTTTATTTTATTACAATTCAAATTGATACTGTAATCTATAAAGATTTTAGAAATAATCGCAATTTCCAGATATTTTTACTTTCATGGCCAATCAACCAACAAGGAGGGAAAGCATTGTGAACCATTGATATATAAGGGCCAAGATAGGCCTTTCGCACGCGACAATGACCACTTCAAAACCAGTACAGATCGCCGCCAGTAGTAGTTCTGCCAGTACTTCTATTCTCTCGCATACTGTTCAGTCTTTTGCTATCTCTCCATCACATGTTTCTAACGGATATGACTCAACTCATTTGTACCTGAGGGCATATCTAATCCTTACATATCGTTATTGAGAACGCGCATTGTTTTTTTGAGATGTAGATCCCCCCTGAGACGATTAAGACCATTTCCAGGTGGAAGTGAGCTTATATAGTTTGTACTCAGACAGCGTATGTACTATATCGTTTCGGGTATTCTGCAATGGTTTTCGTTTAAACATTTGTTAAAAATACAATGCCTGGGATGTGTTAGATGCCCTAAAGCATGGGTCTTAAACCCGCGGCCCGCGGGCCGCGGGTTGAAGTGGCGTTCTTGGCAGCCCGCCCGCAGTTTTACTACTACGGGCGGGTTGCGACGGACACACTCGTTTCGTTCGCTTGCTCAGTGCGTTAATGAGAGTTGAATAGAAAACACGTTTCAACTTGCAACCTTGAGACCAGCTTGAGAAATGCAGCAACCACTATAGGGGCAGATATTGATAAAATAGTTAAGACTAAACAATGTCAAACATATTGATAGAATTTCATTATTTTTTTTTTGTTGGTAAAATTGTATAATAAATATTAATTTTTTTTATTTTTATTTATTTAAATCCAAAATAAAAAATTACAATGTTGACATAAAAAACACAGTGTAAAAAAGAGCAAATACTTAGTCATTGTTTGTGAAGCAAAGAAAGTACAGATTTGATGGATTTTATCAGCTCCACTAGACTACAGTCTGTTCTGGAGTGATACCACACTTATATTTGTTACATAGTACAATTTTTTATAAACTTTCGGTTAAAATAAAAAATAAAAAAAATTTGCAACATAATTAAGAAAATTTGAAGAAAAACACATCTAATATTAGTTAGTAAAGCGGTAATAATAAAAGCATAAAAGGGTAATTACCTACATAGGCATTAAAATATATAGATATATTTATATATAAATACACACTTATACATATAAAATATATACAGGGTGTTCAGCAGACGGTTGTACATACGATTATGACGGACAAGTGAGGCCCTCACCTACATGCTTGGCCCCAAAAATTTAACCTAGGCCTCACGATTTTTTTTAAATTATTTTTTTGTAATATGGCGAAATTTTTCATTTCCATGGCTTTAAACTCCATTAACTTCATTTAAAACTGATTAAAAAGTCAACATTTTTTTTTATTCGTATCTAAATTACTAGCAGAATAATAAAAAAAAAATTGGTTCAGACAACCACCATTAAAAAAAAAATTGCCCTGTTTTTTTTTTCAGCAATTTACGTCAGTTTTTGTGAAATGATCAATACCTCCTGTTATTTTGAAATAAAATACGTAAATTGCATACCAATAGAAAGGGCATAACCTAGAGATGTTTTGATTAAATTTGAAGCGCTTTACCTCTTTTTTTTTTTTTTTTTAATGCAATGAGAAATTGACATTTAAGATTATTTTTAAAGTGTTTTTGTACTTTAGGGCTAATTTTTTTTAATGGTGATTATCTGAGCCAAATTTTTTTTCATTATTAATCTGCTACTAATTTAGATACGAATAAAAAAAATTTGACTATTTTATCAGTTTTAAATAAAGTTAATGGAGTTTAAAGCCATGGAAATGAAAAATTTCGCCATATTACAAAAAAAATCATTAAAAAAAAATTGTGAGGCCTAGGTTAAATTTTTGGGGCCAAGCATGTAGGTGAGGGCCTCACTTGTCCGTCATAATCGTATGTACAACCGTCTGCCGAACACCCTGTATATACACATACACACACATACATATATACAAAATGTATCTACCTATATTCAATATATACTGTATATATACTTACATAATAATAAATAATAACTTTCACGATTATTATTCTTTGATTACTTAAGTTTATATTGGAATATATTGTTTATGTTGCGGCCCGCCGAACCAAAATCAAAGTATTGTCGGCCCTTAACCTCAAAAAAGTTGAAGACCCCTGCCCTAGGGGATATCAGGTAATTATCCATACTTAATAGGATATAACTTATAAACGGCTCATAATTGAGATCAATCATTCTAGTAATAAATGTTCTACATAAACTTGGTATATGATTTACAGCTACTGGAAAAGTGTATATTTGCGTAAACGATAAAATCGAATGTGTTTAATGCGTTGCTTCTCTCACTATCCGCACTCGGCCCGACTCTCCCTTTCAATCGGGAGTTAATGGGCCCTTGCTGAGTTGGCCACGAAGACCCATTCTGTTCAGGGTTGGTCACACTCACGGGTCAACACCTATCCGACGGCCTCCACGCATGAAGTGCGAGCCTGGGTAGGACTCTGACCCTATGGTTAGTTTCCCTTGGGAATCAACCTTCTGACGCTCCTGGACGGTCTGCGCATTGTGCGGCGTAAGCCAACCGACTGTGCACTCTGACTAACAGTCGGGGGAGTCTGGAAGCAGTACTGTTTCCTATAGAGCGAGGGTGGTTGCGGACCTTACGGCGACTGCTCTTAAAACGACCATCGGCTATCCGATCTTGGGTGAACAGCCGGGCAAAGGACTCGTAACCAATCGAGAGACTGGAGTAATCTGGTCGCAATTGGATGTAAGGACGTGAGTGTCAGCCCGCCGGGTAACACTCCTGGCTATCTCGCGGCTAAGGCGTTGGCCTCTTACGGGTTTGTGGCGGAGCTAGACGGTGGACTGTTTTGTCCCACCTCTGCGCTCACTCCAGGGAGATAAAACGACTAATCGTTAAAACTTCCTGAGGTGACGGGCTCGCTCGCTGTAATCGACAACCCTAGTTGTCCCTTTCAATCAGGTCAATCTCCTTCCCGAAGGGACATCATGCTCAAAATCCTCCCATAAGTCCTTGGCTACTTGCCGGGACAGTTTTGTGGTGTTACAACCGATTTTATATCAAAAAGCATTGTGCAATCATTGCGTTTATCAGCTAACTAATCTGCAGAAGTGCTCTTAAAAATAATGAAAAAGAAGTAGAAACATACAATTCGTACCTGAATCCGTTCGTTGTATTGTCAGTGATATGTTGTTCTTATTTTTAACGGCGGGAATACGATCACATTTTTCTTGACATCTGTAAATAAAAAAAATACATATAATAAAAATAAACTAAACTCCTACCTTTTAATATATAGGGTATTAGATTGCTCAATGCCATAACTAGAGCTGTCGGCTACAACGGGCGAACCCGTCACCTCAGGAAGTTTTAACAAAATTTGATCGTTCTGTCTCCCGTGAGGTAAGCGCAGAAGACTTAGGACAAAACAGTCCACCGCCAAGCTCCGCCACATGCCCGTAAGAAGCCAACGCCTTACCGTCAGATAGCCAGGTATGTTACCCAGCGGGCCAATACCCGCGCCCTTATTACCAGTTGCAACCAGATTACTCTGGTCTTCCGACTGGTTACGAGTTTGAGGGCGCTTGCGCAGTCCTCTCCCTTATGTAGCGGTGAAACTAAATCTATCGCGGACCACGGCATGATTTGCCCGGCTGTTCACCCGGAATCGGGTAGCCGACGGTCGTTTTAAGAGCAGTCGCCGTAAGGTGAACAACTACCCCCGCTTAGTATTTTAACCCCTTAAGCGACGGGTGTAAATCTAGGCTTAGAAAAACGATCATAAGAAAGAAACTACTTGATGGATCATGAAAAGAAGAATTGTAGAATGAATTTAAATTTGAGATATAAAACATTAACCCGTTGAGTATAAGTCAACCAAATCTGGCCGCGAAACAATTATCCGTTGAGTACGAGTCGACCAAATCTGGTCGCGCGTTTTTTACACTTCTTTGACGTTCTCATATTTATTCATAATTATCTAATTGTTTTACAAAATGATATTTCAATATTCTATATTCGAAATTTCAATGCAATCATTGTGCAGTTGTTCTTTTTATGATTGGTGTAGTAGTTTCGTAGTTATAGTACTTTAAGGTCGATGTCGCCGAAAATCCTGCAAAAGAGACAGATGCATCCATGAAAATACCCATTTACTCCAAGAGTTAAAACCTCATTTTGTAAAACAATTATATAATTAGGAATAATTATTAGAAAGTTGGAGAACTGAAAAAAACTTATTCAGCGATATCGACGGTTTATCTCAAAATACGAAACCCTATCTAGAAATTGTAAACACATTTGTGTACGTTATTCAATGCTTTGCCAAATCTATTAGTTCGTTTTATTTATTTTTATACATATATCCGAAGAAAAGCCACATAATATCCAAAGAAAAGCACAGATCCGAGCAATGGCAGCACTCGACTAAGTGCCCCCAAAATACAAACAATATTAGGGATTCTAGACTGCGAGAAACACGACTGAATAATCGTACAATACAGAATTTATCCGTCTTTCTCACACATATCTAACAGGGGGTGGTTGCACTGTGATTTTGGTGTAAATTCAGTTCGTTGAGAGCGCGGTTTGTCACACCGCGCTCGTACCCGTTTTGGGATGTTACTGAGCATTGACTACAATACATCGTACCCGATTCGGGACTTTACTGCCTTGAGGGGTTAAATATTTTAATAACAAAAAAGAACAATGTACCTAATGTATTATTAACAATATAACCTAAAAAAAATTGATTTGTTAAATACGGCAATAAATATTAAAGTACCATACTTAAATGATTTATTTGATCCATTTATTTTCTTTTAAATATGCAGTATTATATAAAAAAGAAAATAATAATAGTCTACATTAAAATGTTGAATCAATCATATGGGTTTGTCACACCCACCCTATGCTCTGTGTTACAACTTTTAACCTTATGCACGCCGGGTTAAGTAATGATTTTATAGCACAATAAAGTTATTCTATTTCTATTTTTCTTAGACTAAAATGTATACCTGCATATTTGTAATTTCTGCTCAAATCGACAAGTCATGGCGTTTACGTCAGTGCTCAAGTTTTGAAATTCTGTTAAACAATTGCTCCACTGTCTCTGCTTTTCTGGCTTCTCTGATGTGGGTGCTGAAACAAATAAACAAGTAAATATATACCTAGAAAAGAATAAAAACACGACTGCCGTTAGAGAAAGTGAATTATTGTAAACTATTTTGAAACTGGTTTTTTTTATTTTTATATTTGTGGTTTTATCAGGTAGATGTAAATTTCCAGGTATATATTTATAGGTAGATGTATATTTCCAGAATGTACTCAAACAGACCTTTCATTTCACACTAAACACGATATATTTACGTTAATTTAGTGTCATTTGGACATTTAGACAACTACTTACTTGATATTTAGACAGTCAAGGTACCCTATGACACTCGGGTTGACACAATACCACACACTTCTAAATCGATTAAGTGTTTAGAAGTTATGGTGGAATAAAGAAACGGAAAACATACATAGATGAAACCTGAACACATTATACTCCTTTTTTGTTAGGCAGTCAAGTAAAAAATTAATGAAACCAAATAACATACAAATATAAAGTCTATTTTTTTAAGAAATCTCTTTTTAGCTGATTCCTGCTGTTTTTGACGCATATTGGTACGTCTAGGAAGTGCCATAGGTGAAGCATTCTGATTTTTTCAATAAAATTATTATTAAATATACTATAATTATTGATAGGCATCTATTATTATTATTATTATTATTAATGACATTTATATTAGACGTATTTAGAGAGCTACAAATTGTAACTGACGCAATCACTTTCGTCTTAATCTGTACGCGTACGAGCAAACGAAAGCCTTGTAAGCTTCAATATTTAGCTCAAACTGTGACAAGTGTCACGCGGCACTGGCACCATCTAGCTGCATGAGTCAGAGGCCCTGAGTAATGGCTACTTTGCTCTACTCAACGATATGTAAATGAATCGCGCATAGCAGGTAGTTACAGAGCTACAACTAGAGCTGTCAACTACAACGGACGAACCCGTCACCTCAGGAAGTTTTAACGAAATATGATCGCTGTATCTCCCGTGAAGTGAGCGCAGAAGATTTAGGACAAAACAGTCCTCCGTCAAGCTCCGCTACATGCCCGTAAGACCCCAACGCCTTATCCACGAGATAACCAGGTATGTTACCCAGCGTACTTACACTCAGGCCCTTACTTCCAGTTGCGACCAGATTACTCCAGTCTCTCGACTGGTTACGAGTTTGAGGTCGCTTGCGCGGTTCTCTCCCTTACGTAGCGGTGAAACGGTGGATACCGAATCTATCGCGGACCACAGCATCCTTTGCCCGGCTATTCACCCGGAATCGGGTAGCCGATGGTTGTTTCAAGAGCAGTCGCCGTAAGGTCAGCAACCGCCCCAGCTTTATAGGAAGCAGTACTGCTTCCAGACTCACCCGACCGTTAGTCAGAATGCACAATCGATTGGCTTACTTCGCACGGTGCACAAACCATCCAGGAGCGCCATAAGGTTCTACCCAGGCTCGCGCTTCATGCGTGGAGACCGCGGGATGGGTGTTGACCCATGAGTGTGACCAACCCTGAACAAATGGGTCTTCGTGGCCAACTCAGCAAGGGCCCATTAGCTCCCGTTACAGAGCTACAGTCATCACCGAGGCGATATGTTTTCGTTGCATGCGGTTTTATCAAATTACTGCGTACTCACATTCTAGTTCATTATTAGGTATGTCCACAGATCTCCAATAAAGACAATCGGGACAATCGTCGGAACAGCAGACCACTCCGGAATCCTGTTTCGAAGGACACGGCGGTTGACCTCTTCTGGAACGGGAACAAAATTACAATTTCTATCAGATTAGGGACAACGACAGTCGAATGAATAAATTATATAGAAAAACTCGGTATAGTTTTTCAATGTCAAAAATTTTGAAAGTTCTTGAAAATACATGCGTATTGGAGCTGCGATGGAATGCAAAAGGTGGCATAATTGGGGTTTTTGACAATAGCTTCTGATGGATATGAACATGGTTTAATGATCATCATTATAATTATTAGGTTTGTCCCTGCCCTTAGAATAAAGGCCTTATTATTATTAACCCCTTGAGCCTCAAACGGGACAATTGTCCCACAATTGAAATTACCGTAGAGCGGCAAAGGCGACATCTGTCCCAGCCGAGATTGGCACCGATGTTTTCCAATTATTTACCCTTGATACCTCACATAAATCATACGGCCTGTGGTATGTGCGAAAAGAGGAGAAGATTCTCTGTCGTTAACTAGTTGGTTCATTATTTTTCATACAGTCGCCATTTTTTAGTCTATGATTGAACCAAACCAAACCAAAAACTTCAATATTCATGTTGATTTTCAACACTGAATATTTTTTTATTTTTGTATGGGTATAAGTAAAACGAAGTCATAGGTTGAATAAAGCATATTATAATTATAATAAAAGTATTCACAAATTCTTGTATAGGGTGATTTATTTCCAGAAAAAACATAGAAATGTTGGACAAGGCAGTTTTTTTCTGAACCACAACTTTGACAGGTAATTCTGAATAATGCTTATTGCTTTATAAAACGACGTTACACAAAATGTAATAGCAAATTTCAACAGGAACATAAAACAGGTCTTCCTTATACGATCCGTATAGTAGTTTCGGAGTAATCGTCGTTTTCCTGAAACACTATATTTTTGTTGTGATGTAATCTTCTTCTTCGCGTTCTCTAAGAGAAACTACAATTCAAACGGCAGCGCTCGAGGTATTAATAATATTATTATTCTTATTACAGTAAAACCTTGCATATCAAATTCCTCGATGTAATGAATTTTTTTTATCCCGTTGAACTTACCATAAGATCTAATAGTAGTAGATACAAACGGAGCTGCCATAGAATTGACCGACCGGAATCGGGCCCATCATAATATTATTATTAAAGTGGACTCCCGACTAACGACCATCTGTGGTAGGTTAGAACAGCTGTCTTGTCACTGAAATCTTCCACCCGCAATGCGGACCTTGAAGTTTTAGATATTTTTTCTAGGAAGGAGTTGATTATTTTCCTGGAGAAAACAAGATATTTAACCCGGTCGCCGCTGCGAAAAATGCAATTTACAATTCGAAACGCCGTACTATACGCTTTCTGAGAGCGCTACGATATGGCCAAAATATCTTTAATTCAAGATTTCCATCTGGCAATATCGAAGGACGATTTAAAAAGTGAGCAGAAACGTCAAAAGCCAGTGGTCGCCGGCCTCTTTCACGGCCGCGTATAGTCGGTGTTTGTGCGGTAATATAACGGTGTTTGTGCAGTGTTTCTGTGCCATTTACTGGAGAACAGTGAGTAATTTGCATTTTTAAGTAGTTAAGGAATGAGGATTAGTCAATTGAGATAGTCCATTTGCTGTTTTTCACGAATATTGATGCAAAATGCTTCGGCGACAACTTATGCGCCGGGGACAGATAGCGTTTTGTGTTTTGTAATGTTTATGAAATATCACGGAATATCACATAATATGATGTTATATTGTTTCAATTCGCTGATCAAATAGTTATTCTTTCATTTACATCGTAAGTAATTACATAATAAGCCGTATTTTATCATTACGAGTAGTTTCATAAAATGCCGTCGCATTATGGTGTTTGTTTTGACAAGTATTATGAAAGTATTACAATATTTCGAGTGCGTTTTTCTATTCTTTTTCTATGAAATGTGACTCTTTGGAGTATTATAATTAGTTATTCGACATATAATAAGTATATAATGAGACAATATATTTGAAAAAATATAACCAATTTTATATAATGAGCATTCAAAGTTTATTATCAAGTTGTGGATGCTAACTCTCAAAATTTTAGATTTTTCTGTAATATCAGACAAAGCTGAAAGTTCTAATTTGATTTTTTAAGAAGTGAGATGTAGTGGCAAAGTTATTTTGAAAGAAATTCATATAAAAAAGTACCCTAAATAGTCAGAAATATAAAATAAAAAAAATGTTTTTTTACGAGAATACATCAAATTTTTATTGGCTGAATTACTAAATATTTTTGTATGCAAATAAGTAAAACAAAATAACAGTTTTGGTAAAGTATTTAATAAAGAACATAACTCTATTTACAATTTTTGCATATTTTCCGTAATTTGTGATAAAAACATAGAAAAGATTTTATAGGTGAATTTTTTCAGTTCGCCAACTTTGTAATATTTATTAATTATTATCTTAATTGTTTTACGAGATAAATTTATAATGTTTCATATTTCAAATTTCAATGCGGTCATTTTACAGTTATTCTTTTTATGATCCGTATAGTGGTTTATAACTTATGATCGTTTTCCTCAAGGCCATCGACTCTCGCTAATTTCATGCGCCAAACTGATAAAACAAACGGGACGGCCGAATGGGCCGAATTTTAACTTCGCGATGTGAGGGGTTAAAGAGTTGTAACAGACACCTGGCTGGCAGGCCACAAGCGCCAACTTTTACCGCGTGAAGGTAGACAGTGAAGCCGTTCCGGGTGACGGCATTTGCCAGATCATGGTATTCATTTAACTCGTGGTCTTTTGGGATATTTGATTCCCATTGAACAGTTAATTCTAAAATAAGGGCCATATTCCGACATAAGGAGTAAAGAGTTATATCTGGACGGAGGGCTGTGAATCCAATACTTTCAGAGAATCGACAATGCTTGGAGACCGAATCGACTTCCAGAATCCAATCTGAAGCTTTCTTGATTATTGAGCAAGATTTTGTGGGGGAATGTTTTTTGCCATTAGATCCATCCCGCACAAACTGTATTGGGGGTTTGGAGGTTACTTTCAGACCTTTGTTGGCACGAGCCACTGAGAGGCTAATCACCTCGCGAATAACAGCAAGGACTTTTTAGCGGCGGTAAGTGTACCGTACTTGGTCCAAGGCCACCTTGCAGCCAGCTAGAATATGTCTAGCTGTGCAAGGGGTGTTGCTACAAAGGGGATATAAACTATCCTCTAAATAGCTTGAACAAGCGAAGTTACTGGGGTCTGGAAGTGTAGACTGGAAGGTATTTAAATAAAATTTCAGCATCTCTGGCGTCCAGTCATACAACATTACTTTCCAGTGCATTGAAGGAGGAATGCAAAAGTCCCCAAGTGTTGTCCAGTCATTCCGGCATCGAAGGCCAACAGCATGAGTCATGCTGTTGCTGTCATAGTCTCCTCGCAAGAGAGATTTCTTCAGGTCCACATCGCTCATAATTGTACTACCATACTCCAGACCATTTCGGCTGATTCCAGTAAGAAATTGTGGAAGTCCACGCGGGCTTGTAGATCATTTGAATCATTACGGCCACTTACTACGACCTTCGATATTGTCGGATCCGTAGAGTTGGAATTAAGTTTTGGTAATTTTAGAGTTGGCATGGAGTTAAATATACCTCTTCATAACGAAAATAATGCATTTAAAAATCCTGATGTAGTGAGTTTTTGATTCTCTCGGATAAATTAAACACGAAAACCTCTTAAAAAATATAAATATTTTTAGATAGCCTGAGACCCTCCGGGAGTATCTTAGCGACTCCCAAGGGGGTTGCGACCCATTGATTGACAAACACTGCTTTATAGCAACAAAGAAGTTTTATTAAATTTATTTGATTAGTATTAATAGCTTTTATAGTGTCCGAGGTATTAGGGTTTATGTTGGTGATCCAGATTCGTTACTCCCGAGTGTATATACCGGAACGGCTTCACTGTTCACCTTCACGCGGTGGAAGTTGGCGCTTGTGGCCTGCCAGCTAAATCTCTGTTTCACCTTTTTAAAGATCTTGGTCTCTCCAGGAAAATAATCAACTCCTTCTTAGAAAAAATATCTAAAACCGCGATTTCCGCATCCCAAATTCTACGGCTTCGAAAGGGGAGTGAATGGGTGGTAAGGTGAACCACATGTGGCAAGACAGCTGTCCTAAACCTACCACAGCCGGTCGTTAGTCCGGAATCCACTGCTCACCCCCGAGAAGTGTAATAACACTATATGATGGGCCCGACTTCGGTCGGTGAATTCCATGGCAGCTCCGTTTGTATTTTATTTATCACACACAGACAAAAATGTATACCTTTTTGCTGTATTGGCACATTCACAGGAACCACAAATGCACATTCTGTTGCTGTCGCTCTGAGAAAGGTTGTCGTTGTACTCCTCCGAGGAAGCATTCTGCGGCTTGCCACTATGCCATCTTCTCGATCGCTGACGGGCCTGATAAAATAAAATGGATACTCTCAGAAATTGAATCAGTGGCTGACTGTTATGCTGGAGATTCAAGGTGATAGATAAGAAGCAGAGAGCAAGACTGAAAAAGAACTTAATATGGAAATCTTCAAACGGATGGACGAATTAACGACAGCCATTCTGACGCAAAACTCGCCCGGAAAAACGACGCCGCGCCTTTGTATTTTTGGTCAATTATACAGGGTGTTATTACTTCGTGGGCAATTTTTGGTTACCATCAGGATACCTCCAACCTCCCGAATGGTTACGGGTTCGAAGTCGCTTGTGCGACCTCTACCTGCCGTATATTCAGCAGTGATTCTGTTTGAATCGATAGCGGACCATTGGCATTTTTTGCCCGGCTCCGAATTCAGAATCAGATAACCAATTGCTCATTTCAAGAGTGGTTGACGATAGGTCAACATCCACCCCCGCTGCTTAGGAGACAGTATATTTCCGTAATCTCGACACTCCTTCAGTAATTAATCAGAGTGCACAACCGATTGGCTGACAAAGCACGATGCACAAACCATCCAGTAGCGCCGGGAGGCGTTCATACAGGGAAAATCGATCTACTGGTCGCGAAGCCTGAGACGCGAGAGTCCTACACGGGGTAGTCCTCCATACGAAGAGGTTACTAAATAGAAGCTGAATCGAGAGTTGGGCCGATCTGGAAACACAGTGGATCTTATGGCCCAAGTTGCACGAAACCGTTCGCTGCCAAGTAACGAGACACATAACATAAAGCAGAAATGAGGAGGCAGATGCCGTGGTCAGGACGTGGTCTTCGAAATCCTATATGTGTCTAGAACTGGCCATAGCCATATCAGACTGTATTAAAACTGAGAAAAAGAGAACAAGAAAGAGAACAAGAGAAAAAGAAAGAGAACAAGAAAGAGAACAAGAGAACAAGAAATCTACTAGAGGAATATCAGGCTGGGGTGATACGGACAACTAGGCTGGGGTGGTATGGCCAAAACAAATCTGGATCCTCTGATAAAGGCCCAAAAGGCCTTGATTAGGGTTATAGCCAGGAAGCCATACCGCTACTCCAGTGACCAGCTGTACAGGGATTTTATGGTGTTGGATGCAAGACAGCTATACATACAGCAGGTCTTGATATGCTACAGGAAAGAACTCCAACGGGACAACGGCAAGCCGACCAGTAAAGCCCATAGACACGACACAAGAAATAAAGACAGACATGTACAACCAAAAATGAGAACGACCTTTGGACAAAGACACTATATTTACCTAGCGAAAAAACTCCATAACATATTTACCACGCAATTAGGCCAAGCTACAATCATTCAAAATGACGCTCACTACAAAAGACTGGTAACATTATGATTGTTACACTCGACAAGGGAGCACTGTGAGTCGTTAGTAACTAACGTTATCAAATAGGTGCAAAGATGATTTATATTACTTATTATTGTTATTATTATCTCATTTACCTCATAACTGTATTCATATATCTCCCATATATATTATATCTCATTTAATTTAATAAATATTTTTTTTGTGTAATATATATATATATATATATATATATATATATATATATATATATATATATATATATATATATATATATATATATATATATATATATATATATATATATATATATATATATATATATATATATATATATATATATATATATATATATATATATATATGAATTATTTGTAGCGACGCTACAAACCCAACTATAAAGTTTATTTTTATTTTGATTTAATGGCTGGCTGAGAACGAGCCCAGCAATATTATTTCGTTCTATTAAAAAGTGGATACATTCAAATTTTAAAAACAAATTTTCGAACTGTCATTCTGTACCTTAACAAGAGACGATTCAACTGAAAGAAATTACGCTCGCGTTATCACGTATTATTGTACATTTTTGTAAAGAGAAAAAATATATTTTACACAACAGTTTATCGCGGTTTTTTTACTATCACGTTCTTCGACACACGAAAGAGACGCGAAATTGGTGACCCTGTACGAGGACGCAAGATCGACGGCGCGCCTGAATCGGACTAACGAGCAAGGTCTACAACTCGTCAGACACTCAACGGACCAACAGGACAACCTAAAGATCTTCGCAACCTAAAGAAAATGAATACGGAAGACATTCCTAGCGGCACGGCCGGAAGCAGCAGGCAAGTGCAGGACATCGCTCCGCTGAGCATCAACTCGAGGATACCGACGTTCTGGCATCAGGAACCACGGCTATGGTTCGCACACGTGGAGATCCTGCTCGCAACACAGAAATGCAGCGACGCAGATAAATTCAGCTGTGTAATCACACAGTTAGACAGGACGGCGCTGCGGGAGGTAGGAGACTTACTGTTACAACCGCCTATCCACAACAAGTTCGAAGCGATCAAGACCCGATTAATCAGCGTTTTTGGGGAATCAGAGACACAACAGCTAAAAAAATTACTCCATGAGACTGAGCTGGGAAGTGACAAGCCGTCGCAGTTAATGAGACGAATGAAAGGGCTCAACAGAGGGAAGATACCCGATGAGACCATTAAAGCGATGTGGCTCGGTCATCTACCTACGACGATCAGGACGTTTTTGTCGATAAATACTGAGAGCAACCTGGACGTCCTAGCGGACTTAGCTGATCGAATGATGGAATCAACGGCGAGGGAGACGCAAGAAGTGAACCGAGTCGACACGCGGGCGGAAGCACATGACCACATGACCACAATAAAAAAACAGCTCAAGGATCTGGCGGAGCAAATAGCAAAGTTGCAGCGGAACAACGCGGGAAACAGCTCGGCAGGGCAAAATGAACAAACCATCTGCTACTTCCACAGACGCTTCGGGGACGCCGCAAGGAGGTGTCAACAGCCGTGCAACTATAAGAAGCAGAGGAATCAGGCGGAAAACTACTAGAGGCGCCGGGGGTAGATCAACTCGGCGCCGACGACACCAACCGCTTATACGTTCGAGACCGCAGCACCAACGCACTCTTCTTGGTTGATACTGGCGCAAATGTCAGCGTCCTTCCAAGAAGGAAATCCGACAACGGCAGAAGAGCGGACCTCAGGCTTCGAGCGGCTAACGGTACTACCATCGCCACATACGGAAGAAAGGAGATGACACTAAACATCGGCCTAGAAAACCCATTGGCGGCCATATTCATAATTGCGGATGTACAGCAGCCCATCATAGGAGCAGATTTTTTGGCGAAGCACCGACTATTAGTTGACCTATTTCAAAAAAAATTAATCTCGCCAAACTCACGCACGACAGAAGCACGGGCACTATCCATCCAGGCCATCAAACAATCGCCGAATTACCTAAGAATATTCGACGAGTTTCAGAATATTACATCAGCAACATCTCAACCGAGACAACCGAAACACCAGGTGGAACACCACATTGAAACGGAAGGTCCACCGGTGTTCGCCAGACCGCGGCCACTTAATCCAGAAAGGTACGCAGCGGCAAAGAAGATATTCGACGAAATGATCGCAGCCGGAGTCTGCCGACCGTCGAAGAGCCAATGGGCGAGCCCGCTGCATTTGGTCCCCAAAGCAAATGGAGAATTCCGACCATGTGGAGACTATAGGAGGCTCAACAGTATCACCGTACCAGATCGATATACTATCCCGAGACTACAGGATTTCACGCACTCGCTGGAAAATAGCACCATTTTCACATCTTTAGATTTGGTAAAGGCATACACACAAATACCGGTAAGAAAAGAAGATATGGAAAAGACAGCCATCACCACTCCCTTCGGCCTTTTTGAGATGTGCAGAATGAGCTTCGGACTACGAAACGGAGCACAGACGATGCAGCGTTTTATGGACGAAGTACTGAGGGGCTTACCGTTCATATTCGTGTATATCGACGACATTTTAATAGCCTCAGAAAACGAGGAAGCTCACGCAAGACACTTAAGAGAAACGCTCGGGAGATTAGACGCGCATGGAATCACGATCAACATAGACAAATGCCACGTAGGAAGAACCGAGCTAGACTTCCTAGGATACACCGTGAATGCTACTGGAATACGACCGAAGGCGGACAAGGTAGAGGCGATAAAAAAATACCCGAAACCAGCAGACGTTCAGCAGTTACGGAGATTCCTAGGAATGATCAATTTCTATAGAAATAGCATCCCAAGAGCCGCGCAATATCAAGAAAAATTAAACAAGTTCCTACAAGGAGCAAAAAAGAATGATCGCACGCCAATTCCATGGACAACAGAAACCACAGAAGCATTCGAGAAATGCCGGGACAGCGTTGAAGAATCGGTAATTTTAGCGCACCCGTCGGCGCATGCACCATTGGCAATAATGACAGATGCATCAAATACCTGCGTAGGAGCGGCATTACATCAAAAGAAAGGTGGAGAATGGGCGCCGTTAGGATTTTATTCGAAGGCAATGTCGCATGCGCAACAAAATTACGCAACTTACGATAGGGAGTTGTTGGCAATCTACCTATCGGTGAGACACTTTCGGAAGATGGTAGAAGGGCGTGAGCTGACGATATTCACGGATCACAAGCCACTAATTCACGCTCTCAAGAAATTGGACGACTCTATCACGGAAACGCCCATGAGAATTCGTCATACGTCATATATTTCGCAATTTGCAAGCACGATAGAGTACCTGCCGGGAAAAGCAAACGTCGTGGCCGACGCGCTCTCGAGGATAGCAGAAATCGACTGCCCAAACACGTTCGACTACGAAGAATTGGCGGCACAACAGGCAGAAGATCCCGAGCTAAAAATGATAAGGCAACAAGAAAATTTAAAATTTGAAAAGAAAGGCGACAAACCAGTATGGTGCGAAGTGTCCACCAAGAAAGCAAGGCCATACATCACGCCAGCACTGCGGATAAAAGCAATAAAATTGGTACACGACATCAGTCATCCCGGTATCCGAGCGACAAGAAAAATGGTAGCGGAACGTTATTTTTGGCCAAGGATGAATAAGGAGAGCGCGGAATATGCAAAAACATGCATCGCTTGTCAGCGCGCAAAAATACATAGACATACGCGCGCGCCCATAGGGACATTCATGGAGGCAGGACGTTTGGAACACGTACATATAGACATCGTCGGACCCTTAGGAATAGCAGAAGAGTACCGATACCTCGTAACCATGATCGACAGGGCAACGAAGTGGGTCGAATGTATCCCGGTCAAAGATATAAGCGCAGAAACGGTAGCGCAGGTCTTCTACGAAGGATGGATTGCGCGATTCGGAGCACCGATTCGGATTACCACTGACCAGGGAAGGCAGTTCGAGTCCACATTATTCACAGCTTTGACACAGATACTGGGAGTAAAAAAGATACATACCACAGCGTATCACCCCCAGGCAAATGGGATGATAGAAAGATGGCATAGATCCCTAAAAGCAGCATTAAGAGCGCGACTAAAAACAGCGAATTGGGTGAGAGAATTACCCACCGTATTAATGGGATTACGAGCAGCTATTAAAGAAGACTACGGGATCAGCCCGGCTGAATTACTGTACGGGACAACACTCAGGCTCCCAGGAGATTTTTTTGAAAAACAAACTACAAAAACGATACCAGAAACTGTGCAGCAAATGAGAGAGACATTCGAGGCGCACAGACCGCGAAGAGAACGAGAACACCACAATAACATTTTCGTACATCGGGATCTAAAGGAGGCGACGCACGTATTTGTGAGAGACGACACGGTGAAGAGACCACTGCAAAACCCGTATAGAGGGCCATATAAGGTTTTGAGGCGGCGAGATAAGACATTCGACATTGAACAGGACAGAGCCAAAGTTACCATCTCGATTGATCGTTTAAAACCCTGCTACGGCGTGGCAAGCAGTAACGAGAACGAGCAGGAGACAGACAAGGAGGAGCCCAGGTGGGCAGCGTCCGCGAACAACAACCAACAAGGACCACAGCAATACAAGACCAGATACGGAAGAACGGTTCGACCTCCCGGGCAGTGGCACACGACGACCTGTCGTCCTCCCAAAGGGGGGAATGATGTAGCGACGCTACAAACCCAACTATAAAGTTTATTTTTATTTTGATTTAATGGCTGGCTGAGAACGAGCCCAGCAATATTATTTCGTTCTATTAAAAAGTGGATACATTCAAATTTTAAAAACAAATTTTCGAACTGTCATTCTGTACCTTAACAAGAGACGATTCAACTGAAAGAAATTACGCTCGCGTTATCACGTATTATTGTACATTTTTGTAAAGAGAAAAAATATATTTTACACAACAGTTTATCGCGGTTTTTTTACTATCACGTTCTTCGACACACGAAAGAGACGCGAAATATATATATATATATATATATATATATATATATATATATATATATATATATATATATATATATATATATATATATATATATATATATATATATATATATATATATATATATATATATATATATATATATATATATATATATATATATATATATATATATATATATATATATATATATATATATATATATATATATATATATATATATATATATATATATATACTATAATAGTTATACAATATACACTTGTAGGATTTTCCATGACTAGAGAAATTACCTATACACCCGACAAGAAGAACGCAGTACTAAATATCACCTCAATACAGGCTCTGCCTAGTGAGGTGATGAAATCCCGCCGAAGCCGCACCTTTAGTAAATTTCCAGGTTTCTACATTTTGTATGTACTACTAAATCATGTAAAATATACTACAGGAAATTTAATCATGTAATACTAGGGATAAATAAAATAATTAAATAGATAAAAATCATAGAAACATAAAAAAGCAAATTAGCTTACCTTATTAGTATCAGCCAATACTGTTTTACTATCACTATATTGACATGGATTTCGGGACCTTGTAGGTGATGAGTCGTACTGATCTCCAGAGGTAACCTGTAAATAGCCAAAAAAAAATCTGTTTGATACACTGAGGGATAATTGAGGGTCATCTAGAAAGAAAGGTTACAAGGGCTCCTGAGGCCAGGGGATTTTATTATTTCGAAGTTGGTGCACCTGGCGTGTCGCACAGGATACTAGACAGTAGATTCTCTTAGTACAAAATTAAGTCGTAAGGGCTCAGATATGGCCGCCAGATGTCTGCTACTCGGCCCACGCGGATATGCAAACGTTCAAAGTCACCAACCTTTATCTGCGCGTAACGCTAACCAAAGGCATTCGTCGAGACGTACCCCTCTGCCCACGTTCCTTGCACCCTCTTCCTGCAATGCCCTATAGCTCGAGAGTAAGCCTACTGTTTGGTATACTGTGGGTCCTAATGGTCGGTTTGTTTGATCCCGCATTTTTGTCCGCCATTTTGTTCAATCACAGTAAAATATCCGATGGAGAGGTAGTCGCGCGCTCCCGCTACCTCCGATCCGTGCGAGATCTGCGCGGTCATCCATTTTTTGACCGCTGCGAATATCCATCGCGTAACGGGGGATGAGACGTGGGTCAGAATCCAAAGGACAATCATTTCAGTGGCTTCATTCATCTTCTCCAGTCACCAAAATGTTCAAGACGATCCATTCAGTCAGATAAGTTATGGCATCTGTTTTATGGGTCTGGCGATGAAAAGTGGATACAGTAGGATAATGCCAAGCGTAAAAGATCGTTAGGTAAGCCCGGCCATGCATCAACATCATCTACAAAATCTAACATCCGTTGTTTGAAGCTTCTTCTCTACATTTAGTGAGAGCAGCAGGTTGTTATCTATACTAATATTATAAAGAGGTAAAGTTTGTGACGTTGTAGGAAGTAATCTCTGGATCTACTGAACCGATTTTGAAAATTCTTTTACCAATAGAAAGCCACGTTATTTATGAGTGTCATAGGCTATATATTAATCCGAAAATTAAAAGACTTTTCGTGGTAGTCGGATTTCCAAAGTAAGTCGGAGAATAAGCGGTCGAACGAAAACGTTTCTATCTAACGCTGCGTTAACGATGAGAGATATATGATTAAGTTCTAGAGCTTGATAATGCCTACAAAAAAGTCAGCGACAGCATATGTCTAACTTTTATATTTAAGTCACAAAAAGTAGTATTTTATTTTTTTTTAATAATTTAAATCGTTAGGTCATGTTTATTGGTCATATTATTCTACAATTATGAATTTTCATCAAAATAAGTAAATTTATCGTCTCAAGTGTTTAAACCAAAAGACTTTTCCCTTTTACTGCATATAATTTCCCTTTTACTGCATAAATAGTTAAAGAGATAATACGCTCACAAATAAGACACTCACAAGAAGACACTCACAAATAACGGTAATATAGTCAAAGTGGCATGCAAATACATACATACATATGCAGTAAAAATATAACCCTTCTTTTGGCAGTCAGGAAATAAATCATAGCACTCAGTACTGACCGAACCACACACATAATTTCATCACAGGTTAAAAGATTTACCGCCCAACGAAGTGGGCACGGGTCAGCTAGTTTATTATAAGCTTCTCAAACCCAATGAGACTATCACAGGAGATCGCTATCGACTTCAATTGATGTGTTTGAGTCGAGCCATAAAGGGAAAACGGCCGTTATACAAGCAAAGACGATAGGCAACTAGAGCTCTCAACTACAAGTGAACCCGTCACCCCAGGAAGTTTTAACGATATTGGATCGTTCTGTCTCCTGTGAGGTGAGCGCAGAAGACTTGGGACGTAAAACAATCTACTGTCTAGTTACGCCACCTACCCGACAGGCCAACGCCTTACGGCAAGGCACTGGGAAAGGTAAACAGCGGGCAGCCTCGCCCCCTGACTACCAGTTTTGGAAGGATATCTCCGTCTGGAATTAACCTTCAGGATACCTCCGACCTCCCGACTGGTCACAGGATCAAAGTCACTTTTGCGACCTCTACCTGCCGTATGTTCAGCGGTGATTCGGTTTGAATCTATCGCAGACCAAAGGCGTGTTTGCCCCGCTCTGAATTCAGGATCAGGTAGCCTAATGGTCATTTCAAGAGTACATAGTTGATGACAGGTCAACATCCACCCCCGTTGCTTAGGATACAGTATATTTCCATAGTCTCCAGACTCCTTCAGCAATTAGTCAGAGTGCACAACCGATAGGCGTCGCCGAACGATGAGCAAAACGTCCAGTAGCGCCGGGATGGCTGCTTTCTCTCATTGCAGATAAATGCACTGTCCTACATATCGGATCTCGAAATCCACGGCTAGCATATACAATTGAGGGGAAAAAAGAACAGCCAGTTATGACCCAGAAAGACCTTGGCATCACTATCTCCTGGGACCTCAAATGGGAAACCCACATAATCGAAATAGTTAAGAGAGCAAACTCACTTTTATATTTAATAAGAAAAGCTTTTTCCACTATCACCAGTGAACTTTTCCTCAAGCTCTATAAAACCTACATTGGCCCACTCCTAGAATACTCCTACCAGGTATGGAATCCTTACTTTCGGAAGGATATAGAGCACCTGGAAAGAGTTCAGAGAAGAGCAACAAAGTTAAACCATACGAAGTACGACTGAAAGAACTTCGCCTGACAACATTAGAGGAACGTAGGCAGCGAGGAGACTTAATAGAAAGTTACAAGATGCTTCACGGTTATTACAGTGTGCCCAACCTCGAGAGCATGTATACCCTGAACACCAATAAGCAACTGCGTGGACACTCGTTGAAGCTAAATAAGACAATTGCAGCATCGAACCCCAGGAAATATTTTTTGACAAATCGTGTAGTGGATGCTTGGAATGCGTTGCCAGAGGAAGTGATCAGTGCTATCTCTATCAATAGCTTTAAAAACAAACTGGACATTTTTCTTAGTGCAAAACAGTCACAAGTTTAAAAACAAGTGCATGTGATATACACGCATCAGCCTTAAGCTGCTAGTGTATAATATAATAATAATAATAATGCAATTCCACCAGTAGAAACCGGTCCACCAGCCGTGTGGCCTGAGACACGAGAGTCTTACCCGGGGTAGCCTTCCGCACGAGTTGAGCCGATCAGAGAACAAAGTGGATCTTGTGGCCCAAGCTGCACGAAACCATTCGCTACCGAGATGATAGGCAGTGCTTCATGGATAGCACCCTAAAAAATTACTTTACCTGTATAACCACCTGATGCTCGGGAGGTTTGAGGTCCTCCGTCCGCTCCTGACTAGAATATTGTTTAGGCGGGGCCTCCGCTTCCGGACGGGTGGGACTGGGGTCGTCGGCCGGCCTATCACAGCGCTCCTGACTAGAAGGGCAGGTCGCCACCTCCCCTATGGGTCCTTCCATGGCCGGCGCCTCTCCGGGAGCCTCCTCATTCCTCTCCGGCGCGGTCTCCGGACGCGGGGACGGAAGGCGCGGCGGCGACTGCGACTCGCGAATCGCCTGGCTCCGCACAAGCTGTTTCGTCTTGAAGCTCTGCAAATATGAGGAAAATCAAACGCATGCCAAGGGTTCTGTATCTTAAGCCGCGTCTCCTTTGGTGTTTTCTCGAAACAATACACAAAAACATCGAAGCAAATGGGCGCGGCCATACACATTTGTCTATGCAAAGACAATGTTTTTGTCTTCCGAGGCATTTGGAAAATATTCTGCGCGCGGGTGAGCGGGGAGCGTTTGTTTCATTTCCGTCCGCCGCCCGCACAGTGCAGAGCTGTCGGGTGTTTGAGGTTATATTTCTTGTGGAAACGTTGTGACAATGGATTGGAATAAAGATACAGTTTTATACTTTTTTAAACTTAACAAGAGAGAGACCCGTTATCTGGGACACACAGTGCCGGGAATACAGGGATAAAAAAAGGAAACACGACGCCTATTCTATCTATTTCTCCTCTTCGATATTACGTTTATAATTGATAAAACTGAATGCACGTCTTCCTCGTCGGACCTCATTTTGATCTCTACAAAAAATGTTCGTTTATACGTGAAACATTTTTATACGCAGGCGACAGTTTGTGTATGAAAACAATTGTTTTTGTGTATTGTTTCGATAAAACATGCCCAGGAGGGTCTCCTGACGGAGGGTGACAATGGATTGGAATAAAGACATTTGTCTATAAAGCATTTGTCTATGCATTTGTCTATGCAGACAAAAACATTGTCTCTGCATAGACAAATGTGTATGGCCACGCCCATTTCTTTCGATGTTTTTGTGTATCGTTTCAAGAAAACACTCACAGGAGACGCGGCTTTAGAGTTTAAGAACTAAACGAGGAATCATCAAGTACAGCTAGAGGCACATCAAATATAGCTACAAAAACTTCACTAAGTTAATGTTTTGCTATTGGTTATTGTTGATATATGTAAAGTAACAATGAAAATAGTTTTTGATAGTCACTATTAAAAAATATATAATAATAAATAAATAAATCCTGAAAAATTAGAGTGAGGATGAACATCTCAAAGACGAAGTTCATGACCGACCTTTAATTGAGCGGTATCATTCATTGCCTATTGAAGTTGTGAGCCACTATATTTCCTAAGCCGAAAGGGTGGCTGTTGAGCTAATGTCAGTTACCTTTAAAATGATCCGTTGGCCACCCGATCTCGAGTGATATTGATGGGCAAATGGCACCTCGATCTGAGATAAATTCAAACTGAAATAACGCTAACAGTAATCAGGTAGAGTGCAGTGCAAGCCACTTTGGACCAGTAACCAAACTGCAGAACGGAGAAATCCGGCCAAATCTGGTTGTAAGGGTGCGAGGCTGCCTGCTGTGTCAACTTCCCAGTGATACGCGGCAAGGCGTTAGGCTCTCACGGGCTTGTTGGTGAAGGTAGACAATGGACTGTCTTGTCCATAAATCGCTAAGTTCACCCCACTGTTGAAAGTATGATTATATATCATTATACCTTCCTCGGGTGACGGGTTCATGACAGGTTCAGTAATAGCTGACAACTCCAAACTGCATCTACCTACTGTCGCAGTTGCGTACTGCAGTTTTTTTATTTTTTATTTGTTGTTTGGGGCTTTTCTAAGGTCTTTATGAGCCTTGTAACACCGCAACCATTACTGATCTATTGTGTTCGCCACCCACTATAGTTCTGCGCTAAACCTTGTCATTTAAGAACCGCAATAGGCTTTTGGCGCCAGATTGTTTTACCTCCTCAGGTTGGAGGTAATGACCACCCAAGTGGGTGTATCTTTTACGCATCAGCGGGTGCAGGGGAGTTTCCTCGGCCCCTTGGCAGAACCTGCAAATTTTCATGTCCCGGAGCTTGAGATTGTACATGTTTTTGTTCAGGCCACAATGCCCAGTGAACGCCCTCACCAGCATGCGTAGATTGTTCCTATTTAGCGATAATGCCTCACGGGCAGTCTTACGGTCGTGAGCCTTAATTAGCGCTTTGGAATGATTCAAACCTGGCGTGTTGTTCCAGTAGTTAACGGATTGTTCTAAACATATTTTTTGAGCATTAGGTTTGCAAGGCTTTCTGGTACGCCACAGCAAGGTTCAGGATCGTATAACGTTTCCTTTGCTCCCGTCTTAGCAAGTTCGTCGGCTTTTTCATTTCCCTCGATTCTTGCATGGCCGGGAACCCATCTTAGAATTACCCTGTTCTTTTCGCCCAGGGAATTCAGTAGTAATAGGCAGTTTGGCACCAGCTTTGAATTAATGGTATTCGAGGCGAGTGCCATAAGAGCTGCCTTGCTATCCGAGTGGATATATTAGGTCTTTGAATTGAAAATTTTGATTTTTTTGTGATATTGAACATTTATTTTGAAGCAAATTAGAAAGTGCATTTCAAGTGCATTTCATTCAATGTATTGTCTATCACTAGTTATGACGTTCTCCCATCTTTCTGGCAAGAGAAAGATTCCCCAGCGGAAGAAGTCTTCGTCCTTGGAGGCTATCTATCAATCCAGCCATTTTTCAATACCCTCGAAAGACTGGAAGCCCTGCTCGGAAAGGCCATGGGCCATTGACCAAAACAAATAGTAGTCGGATGGCGCAATATCTGGGGAGTACGGCGGGTGAGGTAGGATGTCCCAGCGAAGCGTTTCCAGGAAGTTTTTGACCTGCATCGCGACGTGTGGTCGAGCATGGTCATGCTGGAAAATTACCTTGTCGGGCCTTTTAGCGTATTCCGGCCGTTTTATCTTCACAGCATCGCTCAAATTCTCGAGCTGAGCTCGATAGCGATCGCCCGTGATGGTTTCTCCCGGTTTTAGCAGCTTGTAATAGATGACACCCTTTTGGTCCCACGAAATGCAAAGCATAACCTTAAATCCGTGGATGTCTCTCTTCGGCGTGGCTGTTGAGGTCGATGGAATGATTCACCGGGGTACGATCGATATTTTTTGCGTTTGGGGTTCTCGTAAAAGACCCACTTTTTGTCGCCGGTGATTATTCGGTGAAGAAAGCCTTTTCTTTTTTGACGGCGAAGGAGCATTTCACAAGTCATGAAACGTTTTTGATGTCTCTTGGCTTCAACTCGTGAGGAACCCAATGCCCTTCCTTTTAAAAGACTCCCATAGATTTTAAACGTCTCGAAACAGTTGAGGGATGAACATTAAGCGCTTCACTTATTTTTTCCAGCGTCAGACTCGAATCTTCATGGAGTATGGACTCCAATTCGGCTTCTTCAAATTTTTGCTCCTGGTCTGGGCGCTCTTTGTCTTGCAAGTCGAAATCACCACTTTTGAATCGCAGAAACCAAGTCTTAACAGTCCTTTCTGTCGGAGTAAATTCCCCATAAGCCTCCAGCAGCAATCTATGACATTCTGCGGCAGTTTTCTTAAGATGAAAGCGGAAAAGCATTGCTTCCCGCAAATGACGATTAGTCGACTCAAATTTCGACATCTTCAAAGCTAACAAAATTACCGTTGTTGACATTTCAACGAAATGACACAGACTGATTTGAAGCCTAATGATGACGCTTTGACATGAAGTATTTTGCAATTTGGTAAATGACTAGAAATATAAGTTACGGTATTTCTTAGGAAATCGAAGTTTTCAAGGCAAGGTCCTAATAGATACGGTGGTTGGCGTAGTTCTGTGAGAGTTGCCACCCTTCACTAGACTCCAATTGATTGTGAGCGAAGGGTGGGTCTCATCGTGAAGTTTTCTCCGTGAATGAAAGTCGTGGATGTCGAAGTAGAAGGATTTAATCAGAAGGTTGAAGTGAGTGGCCAGTTCTTAACGCCTTGATTGTTATTTCGCCGTAGTGTATTAGTGTGGGCGCGAGGTGAAGCTGTAGTAGTGTGTCCGAAGTGTGTAGTCGAGGAGCGAGGCTTGACGATCGGTATCGCGGGTAATGCAGGTACTGCTTGATAATGAAGCGTAGTCGCGGTAACTATCCGCCAAGGAAATGATATCGATCGATTGAAATGTACTACGTTTTATACCGTGAGCGGTGATGTAATAGCTATGAGTGGGGTGCGACATGTGTATCGATCAGAAGAAATGACATGAGTCATCGCTTGACTGTGCATAAATTGCCGAATTTAGTTGGAAATTAACTGCAGCTGTCTCGTGTAGATTTGAGCGAGTTTGCGGTTTCCATTCTGTGGAAATTACTTTTTTGTTGTGGGTATGTTGGACCGACAGGGCTCCAACAGTTCTTATGGAGGTTGATATCCGCACATTCAATAATAGAGCATACCTCTGCTTGGAATATGGAGGCATATTTCCTCAAGTTTACATTTCTTTCGAAGTTTGGTCGCTCTCCATATATACCGCAGCCTACGTCAAGTCCCAATTTGGACCCATCAGTATACCATTTAAGGCTACCGGCCTCCCAGTTCAGTTGGTTTTTTAGCCAGTCGTCTCTGGGCGGCAGTTTTAGCCAGTTGTGCTATGACAGCAGAGTGCTATACAGTTATAGCTATGACAGATAGCTTTTGGGAGCTAACGGGCCCATGATGAGGTGGCCACGATGACCCATGTGTTCAGGGTCGGTCACACTCACGGGTCAACACCCATCCGACGGCCTCCACGCACGGGGTGCAAACCTGGGTAGGACACTGGGTCAACCAGTCTCCCCTGGGAATCAAACCTCTGGCGCTCCTGGACGGTCTGCGCACCGAACGGCGCAAGCCAATCGTTTGTGCTCTCCGACTAACAGTCGGGGGAGTCTGGGAACTGTATTGTTTCCTATAGAGCGGGGGTGGTTGCCTACCTTACGGCGACTGCTCTTGAAATGACCATTGGCCATCCGATCCCGGTTCAGAGTCGGGCAAAGGACGCCTTGGTCCGCGATAGATTCGGTGTACACCGTTTCACCGCTTCGTAAGGGAGAGGACCGCGCAAGCGACCTCGAACTCGGAACCAATCGAGAGACCGGAGAAATCTGGTCACAATTGGAAGCAAGGGCGCGAGTGTCGGCCCGCCAGGTAACATTACTGGCTATCTCGCGGTAAAGGTGTTGGTCTCTTGCGGGTTGTGGCGTAGCTAGACGTCGGATTTGTAATGTCCAAAGTCTTCTACGCTCACTGCACGGTCGATAGAACGATGAATCGTTAAAACGTCCTGCGGTGACGGGTTCGCCCGTTGTGGTTGATATCTCAATATATAGCTATGACAGCAGAGTTAGATGTTGACCTGCCGTCAACCATATTTAAAAACGACTCATTGGCCACCCGTTCCCTAGTTAGATGCTCGACAAATATACCGCTAACAGCATGTAAAGTCGTGACTACGCATAATAGTGTCGCAGGAGCCAATCGAATTTGGATCCAGACTAGAGGGCTGAGAAATTCATTCAAATCTGGTAGACATACGAAGGGCTATATTGGCTTGCTAGTGCCCCCGCCGTGTAAAGAAGGCTTCTGTTTAGCAGTGGCAGAACTCAATCAGTAGGTTATTCTTACTTCAAAGCCTTAGCAACATTTTAGGTTGCCAAGATGATAACAGCCGTTACAAAATCCTCAAGATGGTGGGCTCGCTCGCAGCAATGGATAACTAAAGCTGTTAAATACAACAGGAAACCCAACACCTCAGGAAGTTTTAACGATATTTGATCGTTCTGCCTCCCGTGAGGTGATCGTAGAAGACTTAGAGGAAATAAGAATCTACCGTCTAGCTAAGCCAACATGCCCGACAGATGCCAACGTCTTACGGCAAGGCACCGGGAAAGGTAGCGGGCAGCCTTGCCCCCTATCTAGATAGATAGATAGATAGATAGATAGAGATTCTTTATTGCACATTAAATAAAAACATACAAAAAGCGGACTTATTGCCTAAAATACAATCTCTTACAGCCAACCTTCGTGGAAGTGTAAAAATTTAGGTGCCAAGAGATAAATTAAAAATTAACAAAAAAAAAGAAGAAAAACTTATTACATAACAAAAATTAATCAAGTACTTAACAAAAATGCCATTTTTTAAATAAAATTAGGATATGGAATAATTCGCAAGGAGCGAAGGATAGGAGAGGATGGGATGAGACCTAGGATAACTAGGAATTTAGGGATATGAAATGCTTTTTCAGAGACACTTGAAAGGTAGAAACCGTTGGTGCGTTTCTGATGTCTGGCGGGAGCTGGTTCCATAGTCTAGCTGCATGACCGGTGAAGGAATAAGTAAAAAAAGAAGAATTATGAGTGGGAATCGCAATTTTACTATCCTGACTGGAACGGAGTGAAAGACCATGACTCCCTAAGTGATTGAATTTTTCGGTTAGGTAGGAGCGAGCGGTAGGATTGTTGAGGATGTTATAAAGAATGAAAAGAATATGCATGTTTCTACGTTCACGTATTCGAAGCCAATGAAGTCTACTTCTATACTCAGAGACGTGATCAAATTTTTTCGCATTCAAGATATACATAATGCATACATTTTGCAACCGCTCTAATTTGTCAAGGATGGCTTCAGTGACGTCAAGGTCGCCTATCTAACAGGTTTGGAATGATATCTCCATCTGGAATTAACCATCAGGATACCTCCAACCTCCCGACTGTTTACAGGTCCGAAGTCGCATCTACCTGCCGTATATTCAGCGGTGATTCAGTTTGAATTTATCGCAAACCAATGCCATCTTTTTTCCGGCTCTGAATTCAGGATCAGGTAGCCATTTGGTCATTTCAAGAGTGGTTGATGACATCATCCACCCCTGCTGCTTAGGACAGTATATTCCCATAGTATCCAACTTCAGCAATTAGTCAGAGTGCACAACCGATTGGCACCGCCTAACGGAGCGCAAACCGTCCAGTAGCACCGGGAGGCAATCCCCCAGGGAAAACCGATCAACCAGCCGTGAGGCCTGAGTGGCGAGAGTCTTACCCGGGATAGCCTTCCACAAAAGAAGGCTTCTGAATAAGAGTTTAATAGTGAGTTGGACCGATCCGAGAATACAATGGATCTTATGGCCCAAGCTGGCTACGCAGGAACACCGACGAAACACACCTTACAGAATGGGAAAAAAAACGCAGGATGTAGGCAAACAAAGAATGCGGTTCCGGAAGCGTCTAAAAAACTTGCCCGCAACCTCACCAGATTAAAAAGGGACAAAATCCGCAAAGTCATAGGTGCTATGACAGGCCACTGTCCCCTAAACAAACACCTGTTTACCATAGGTGTGACAGACAGCCCTCTATGCAGAGGATGCATGGAGGAAGAAGAAACGCCACAGCATGTGCTCAGGAGCGTGGCAGAGCAACGGGCAAAAATACTACAATCTCCAGCATCTGTCCCAGAGGCCTGTAGCAACCCAAACAGGCTGCTAACCTTTTGGGACAGCCTGGGTTGGCTGGAGTAACATAAATAAAAACATGAGCCACGCACGGCCCAATCAAGAGGCCAAGTGCGGGAAAAAGCCCAGTTAAACTAACTAACTAACTATGGCCCAAGCTGCTTGAAACCACTCGCTACCGGCCTTTTGCAGTGGTTCGTTGGGCCTTTTGCAGTGATTGTAGAATCCACACGTAGCTGTTTCGGCTAGCCTCCATATATATTATATACATATATATAATATAGATGACTAACAAGATTAATTACTAAGTAACTAGAAAGAATTCATAAAAAAAACGATACTGTTAGTCAATATACAAAATCGACCAGAACAAGTACACGTTCTATTAGCTGAAACAGTCAGAATTCTTGGCTGCCTAGTGCGCGGGCTCCGATGAGCTGTCATATGTCAAGCTGGCTGCCGAGTGCGCGGGAGCTCCTATGCTCATATTAACGCACAAACGCAAAGTAAGGTTGGTTGTAAGTGATTGTCGTATGATAATAGACCCGCCCATTGTGAAATTTTACAATAAAGAGAAGAAACATACGAACAAACTTAATACATCTCGCCAAAATTGTTATTTCCGCTTTTTTCTTAATTATTCTGCGAGGGTATTGCAGAACCGAATCCAAAACACTTAAAACATGCAACAAACCACTCCCTACTGTTCAATCGAAGCGATTCTCGTCCCGAAATCTGGATTCGAAGCGAAAGCAGCGGAACAAAGATACGCGAAAGAAACGTAAAATCGTCGAAACACCTTGAGAATACCCCTGACATAAGCGCATATTTATCCAGCAAACTCAAGGAAGTACACAAACAAATCGCGGAAGATCGCGAAGTATTTATAAACTGTGTTTTTCTTGCCAAGTTTCGATTGTGAGGTTATGTCAACGAAATCACCTCGAGGCAATCGGCGAATCGTTATAATAGATTATAAAACACGAGGAAATTGATATTTAGCAGTTTTCTGCTCGTTTTTAGCGGTTTCAATAATAAAAAACTAACATTTTCATGATCGTCCACCAACATATCCCGCCCGACGTACTGCGGCACTGACAGCTGTCAGATATATATTTTTCTTTTTTCAACAAACGGAAGCAATGTTGCCAGATTTTTCAACAATTTTCTTCCTCTCAAATAAAGGGGTCCCATCAAACTTGCAGAAGGCAAATTTGCAGACGGCAATCTTGCAGACGGCATTCTTGCAGGCGGCAGTTTTGCAGAAGGCAATCTTGCAGAAGGCAGTTTTGCAAATGTCAAAATGACCTAACCTAACCTAACAGAAAAACTTAAAACATTTTTTTTAATGTTTAGTTTGATGTATAAAAGTCATCCACTACAAGGATGCCGGTAATTAATGTCACTTCGATTTTAGAGAAAGAAAACCCTAACCTAACCTAACCTAACAGAAAAACTTAAAAACTGTACTGAAGGTTGCCGCCTGCATGGTTGCCGCCTGCAAGGTTGCCGCCTGCAAGGTTGCCTCCTGCAAATCTGCCCTCAACAAATTTGGAACTGTCAAAAGTGACATTTGTGCAAAATTGCCGCATGCAAAACTGGCGCCCCCCAAATAAAGAGCTCCCTAAAGGGGCGAACATATTATCGGACGGCTCCATTAGCCGCGGCCAATGGACGCGACTATAGTATGCACAGTCGTTTGGGACGCCGGTTGCGGATCTCTATTGGACATCCAAAGCCTCAAGGTCGCGACTTACGTCCGATAGTGTGCACAGGTACCTTTAAGTCGCGTCCGTAAAGGGGCAAACATATTATCGGACGCGTCCGTGAGCCGCGGCTTATGGATGCGACTAAAAGGGTATCTGTGTAATGAATGTCTATTGAGCCGTGCACATTATCGGACGTCAGTCGCGGACGTGACCTTGAGGCTTTGGACGTCCAATAGAGATCTGGCAAGCCGCGTCCCAAACGACTGTGCATACTGTTCAGTCGCGTCCATAAGCCTCAGGTTACGGACGCGTCCGATAAAATGTTTGCCCTTAAGGCGCGGCTAATGGACGCGGCCAATCAACTGCTTGTCAAGCCAAAGATAATTTAATAATGTGTCAAACATGTGATTTCGACGTGCTTGGCAAGCATTTTTGACCGTTTAGAACTACTCTTGATGTATGAAATCGAAGATTATCACTGTTCGACATTATAAATAAGCTAAACACCAGAGACAACATCTCCATACATGTCACGCATCGGTCAACGCTGAGGAATATAATGGTCGCAATGGCGCAATATAATGGTATGGAGATTCTGACGACACGCGTTTGATTATGAAGCAGTCTGACCATATGTTTCGTGTTTTGAATCCACTGTTTACTGTTGAATTTTGAGCTTCTCCAAAACACTTTCGGGGTACTAATTAAAATGACACCTTTCCTAGCACGCCAGCGCCAGGTGTCCCGGAGTCTGGCCTGCTGACTCTACCCCAGCACTTTAGTCTACCCTGGACGACGGCGATTACAACATTACCGAAACGTCGGGTGTTAAAAATTTCAAGCGGTAAATTCGTTTTTATCGTATTTATAATATTATATTTTATTCTATTCTATTCTCATGATGTGCTTGACAAACAAACTAAGTGCTAGACACTTTTGGATGTCAATTTTATATTTTTGCAATGATTGTCAAGCATGCATGCCAGAGATATGCTTGTCAAGCAACTCACATCAGTGCGTAATGGCCTTTCCACACGTTGGCGAATGTCCGTGCCCAAGTTGGTGTAAGCAACTACTAAGGAAACATAATATATGGAAAACTCCTATGGCAGATATGCCAGTCATCACCACATAAATATAGCCTGTATAATAATAATATAAATATGAGCCGCGTCTGCGCACTCTGCGCACCTCTTCTCTTTTTGACGTGATTTTGACAGCACCGAGCTGTCAGCTGGCCGTCTTTTTTATTGAAAATCTGCATCTAATACGTTACCTAATCTGTAATAGCTGATTTACACTCGCGTGAGGCGCGAGGCGAGGCGCGGGACGAAGCGCGAGAGGAGAGTGTAAAGGGGCAATCATATTATCGGACGCGTCCATAAACCGCGGCTAATGGACGCGACTAAAAAGTTATCTGTGTAATGAATTTCTATTGAGCCGTGCACATTATCGGACGTTAGTCACGGACGTGACGTTGAGGCTTTCTACGTCCAATAGAGATCTGCAAGCCGCGTCCCAAACGACTGTGCATACTGTTCAGTCGCGTCCATAGGCCGCGGCTCACGGAGGCGCCCGATAATATGATTGCCCCTTCATCACGCGAGGCGCGAGGCGAAACACGAGGCGCGAGGCTCGAGTGTAAATCAGCTATAACACGAACATTCGCCAACGTGTGGAGGGAGCATTAGGAAACGTCGTGGCGAGTTTTCGCCACACGAGCTGAGAGTGTCCAAACAGAAATAAGGACCAAACCCTGGTTCCACCACCTACCTTTCGCCCGTAAGGAAATCTCCACCCTCTGCAGGATGCGCATCGGTCATTGCTGCACTCCCGCTCACCTCAACCGAATACATGTCCTCCCTTCTCCTCAGTGCGACTGCGGTCATGCGTTTTGCACTCTGGACCATCTCTTCTTTAATTGTCCCATTGTTAATAACTATCCTAACTTCATTTCGGACCTCTTAAATCTCAAAATTCAGCTCCGTATTAGTATAGACTTTTTATTATCTCTCAACTCCCCTAATGTCTACAAAATCATCTGTAAATTTATTAAACTCAACAGTATGTCCCTTTAATGAATGTTCCTCCACAGAGTTTTATGTATTTCACTATATCTTAAATTATTATTAGATTTTGTGTTCCCAACGGAGTGATGTCTTACTTGTTTCAGTGACGTCCACTAACATAAAAGTTTCCTCCTATTTCAACGGCACACTTGGCAGAAATCACCCTCTTTGGGTGAAGCCATCAAACCAAAAAAAAAAAAAAGAAGAAGTCTGTGGTGGTGACGGTGTTGCCAGATTGGGGGTTTTCCCCCCAAACTTGGGGGTTTTTTAAGCCTTTGGGGGGAAATTTGGGGGTATAAAATCCTTGGGGGTTTTATGGGGGTATTTTCAAAAAGCATGGGGTTTTTGAGGGTGAGAAACAAACTAAAAAATAATAATAATATGGACATTACGACAGGCTACAAAATTTTAACAATATTGGCAACATCGCCGCGAGTCATAGTATGGCCAAAACACTGCAATCTAATGACATTCAAATAAAAAAGTGATGCAGTTTTATAATGTTTGACGTTTTGAGTCGTTTTGCTTTGAGGTTACTTTACGGAAAGTACGCGTTGGATGGAATAATATCTTGAGCACATTAAAATGCCCAAAGAAGACTATTCTTCCGGTAGGAAATACAGAAGCCAGTGGGAAAATGAAAAAGAGTTTAAAGGTAAGGCCGTGTTTATTGTTTTTTTGTAATCCTACCAACACGTTTGGATTCATCCATAATACGATTATTTTTAGGTTGGTTGTCAGCTGCGGTTGGAGAACCAACAAAAGCGTTTTGCCACATCTGCAAATGTGCGCTTCAAGCGCACAGAAAGGATTTAATCGCCCATTCAACAACCCGAAAACATACCGAAGCTGCAAAGAAAATGAATGTTGCGACCACTTCCACAAAAATAACGCAGTTCATCAATAAATCAATGTCGGATCAAAGGAAGGTTGCTGAATTGAAGATTGCAGCATTCATTGCCGAACACTGTGCTGTCAGGGCATCGGACCATCTAGGTTTAATTGTAAAAAAATTGGACAAAACCTCTGAGGTCTTGAGCGACCTCAAGTTACATCGAACTAAATGTATGGGGTTAATCAAAAATGTAATGTCGCCTTGCTTTTTGGAGGATTTAGTGGTAGACATCGGTGATAACTATTATTCCCTCATTATTGATGAAAGTACATCGATAGACACAAAGAAAATGATGTGCTTAGTAGTTCGATACTATAGTAAAAAAAAACAGAAAATTGAAACCACTTTTTATCGGCTACTAGAGCTTGAAGGTGGAGATGCATGTACATTAGTCACTGCTTTCGAAAATCAACTTAAAATCGATGCTCTAAAAATAGATAAATTAATTGGCATAGGAATTGATGGTGCAAATGTAATGGCAGGGCAGTTTCATTCTTTCTCATCCTTGCTAAAGAATAAACAACCAGAGCTTATTGTCGTGAAATGTGTATGTCACTCGCTATATCTCGCCGCAGAGAATGCTTTCGCCTGTCTTCCAAATCATTTAGATTTCATTATTAAACAATGTCATTCATGGTTTGCTCATAGCACGAAGAGGCAAATGGCATACAAAAATATATACATGTTATTGAGTGAGAATAACAAGGTTCCCCTAAAAATTGACATGTTTTCTGGAACAAGATGGTTAGCTAGGTATTCGGCCATTGAGAAAATCGTTGAACAATGGGATGCTCTGAAGCTACACTTTGAAATTGCTACTAGCAAAGAGCAATGTTTTGTAACATCTAAGTTAAGTGAAATGTTTTTAGATAAAGTTAATTTGCTTTATTTTACGTTCTTATGTTCCCATCTGAAGAGAATCGTTTTAACTAATAAAACATTCCAAACAGAACAGAAAAATCCTTTATTATTACTCAAGGATTTAAATGACTTACTTTACAACTATTTAAAAATGTTAATACCACCGGTAAGGTTGGACAAGATTTCAAAAAATGATATGAGCAAATTTAATTTCAACGATTACACTATGAGTGCCCAATACATGGATTTCGGTTACAGCTTTAATGCTATCAGCCAAAACATTGATAATAAGGAAGTGGTGATTGTAAAGAACACTTGTAGAGATTTCCTTGTGAAAATTTGCTCTGAAATTCAAAAACGCATACCAGACAATATCGCCGTCCTCGAAACGATTTCTTTTCTTTCACCTGAAAAAGCAACCAGCAAATTAAAGCCAAATCTGACCAGTATTGCTAAAGCCTTCAAAAATGTATGCGGCAATGTCGATTTCGCGATTCAGGAGTGGGAGATGATACATAGGAATGAATGGGCAAATTTAGATGATCCAATTGCATTCTGGACTGAAGTTTCACATTTCAAAAATGCTATAAATGAGCCTGTGTATGGCCACATTTCTAGACTTGCTTTGGCAGTGTTGAGCTTGCCATTTTCAAATGCAGCTGTAGAAAGAGCATTTTCTATTGCTAACATTATCAAAGATAAATTGAGAAACAGAATGTCGATTGAAACAGCCGACGCGATAATGAGAGTTCGGTTCAGCCTAAAATTTGACTGTTCGCAATTTGTTCCAACAGCCAATATGTTGAATAAATTTTCATCTGATCAAATTTACATGCGCTCACAAGATAATACCGAAGAAGACGACGTTGTTTTAGATGCTTTTGGTCAAATCTAGTGATTTCACCAATGACGTCGGTTATTTATGTTTTAGAGCGTTACTCCGCGTTACGTTAGTTAATCAACGCTTTTTCGCTAAAAAGTTGCTATTTTTGGCCTGAAAGCTTTTAATAACTACACAATATTACTATTTTAAGTTATAAAAGTATCATTAAAACATACAGTATTCTTTTTTTAGTACTTGGCTGAAAAGTATTTTGAATATATGTGTTAGTTTTGAAAAAAAACATTTTTTACGATTGCCGGGCTTGTTTCGCCGATGAAATGGCAGTAACGCTCTTAATATGCCTATCGATATGATTATATTATGACTAGTATCTACCTATTATTTTGTTACTAATATTTTGCTACACCTACCTATTTTTTAAGTAGAAAAATTCAAAATAGCTTAGTATGCACCTATCTAATAAATACTAAAAATAAATAAATGATTATGTACATAAATACACATGACCACTTTTTTTCAAAATGTGTTTTACTTCAACAATGTTTGTCAACCTCCCCCCCCCCCCCGTCCCCCGTCCGCGACGATTTGGGTCTTTTTGTTTGGGGGTATTTTAGTTGAAAATCCGGAAATTTGGGGGTTTTTCCAACTTTGGTGGGGGGATTTCACGAACCAGACCTGGCAACACTGCGTGGTGACATGGGCGACGGTGTGGAGGCGCGGCGAGCAAGTGATGCGCGCTACAAAACCACTTCGATTGGCGATCGTAATTTTATACTATTAGTGATATCGTTATACAAAGATACGCCGATTAGTTGGGGAGCCAGCGACAAAAAAGTGCGAGTTTTGGAAAAGCTGATACTTTAGGATCAGACAGTATTTTGGCCATAGAATGCCGGGGTATATGTAGTTAGATACTTACCCTACTTCGGTTTAAGGTGGGTAGCTGGGTGGATTGTGCAGCTATCCCTGCATCAACCGACCGTCTTCTATTGCTGTTTGGATCCATTATTTTAATCTAAAAATATAATAAAAATGCAATGTTAGTTACCTGTTACTCCTCCTTATACTTTTTATTCATCGATCAGTCGTCTATTCCAGATTCACTAACGCCCGGGCCACACTAACGGGAAATGCCGTTAGTAACGGCGATGATGGGCTTTTTCGCTGCGTCCATACCTAAATTATCACGATAATTAACGGCATTTCCCGATAGTGTGGCTTGGGCATAAGTAAACTATCATCCTATTACCACATTTATTTAAAAAATGTGATATTACTGTTAGCATTGATTGTAATTAATTGTAAAGCGTGTTAAATTGCCTAATGCTGAGCCACACTAACGGGAAACGCCGTTAATTATCGCGATGATGTCATTTAACGTTGGTGTAGCCACGACATCGCGATAATGTTACAACGGCATTCACATTGCCGTTTGACGTTAGGCGATAGATCAAATATATCATAGAGATTTAACGCGAGAGAAAATGCGTTGAAGACAAGAAAATGCGAAAATGCCACACTACGTTTGTCATTGCTCACCGTGAGCGCGACGGGATCGCACGTGTTTCTCTTCGATAATTAGAGTGGACTAACGAGAAATTCTTTGTGTTTCTCGAAATCCCGCAAACAGAGCCATGTTTGTGTCATCCGAGACACAAAAGTTACAAGAATCGTGTATCACAAAATGATGCTTGGCGAAGAATAATGTAATTAATACAATTTAAAACAACAATAGAAGAAATTAAAAAGAAGAAGGAAGCCCTAATGGGTTATTAAAGAACCCATGTAGACCAATTTAAAAAGCATTTAAAGTCCGGAGCTGGAAAATGACGTTTACACAACTATACTGTGATAGTTTCCTAGGAGTGGTATATGAAAATGACGTTTACACAACTAACAATGGATAGTTTCCTACGAGTGGTATATGAAAGCAACCGCACATTAAATACAGTGGTATGGTAAGTAGGTAATTATTATACATAATGGGGCTTCTAGACGGGCCACATTTTCGCTGCAATATGTGGCTGCAATACATTGCCAGGCAATATTGCTAGCCATACTGTGCAATATTCGAAAATATAGTTAGTATTGCCCGGCCATATAATCATATATTTTCCATATCGCCGATGTTGCTGGCCAGTATTACTGGACGATCGCTTCGCAATCGAAAATACTGCAATATTGCCCTGTTGCAGTTAGGCCACTATGACCCATATGTATAGGGTCGGTCAAACGCACGGGTTAACGCCCATCCGGTGGCCTCCGCGCAGAAGTGCGATCCCGGGTAGGACTCTGACCTGCGGGCCCGTTTTCCCTAGGAGTCAACCATCGGGCGCTCCTGGACGGTATGCGCATCGTGCGGAGTCAGGTAATCGATTATGCATTCTGACCGACAGCTGGGGGAGTCTGGAAACAGTAGGCACTGTCTCCTATAGAACGGGGGTAACGGCAACTGCTCTTGAAACGACCAATCGGCTACCCGATTCCGAGTGAACACTGAACAGCCATGCAAAGGATGCCGTGGTCCGCGGTAGACACCGTATACTACGTAAGGGATATGACCGCGCAAGCGACCTTGCACCTGTAACCAGTCGGGTGACCGAAGTAATCTGGTTGCAACTGGAAGTGAGGGCGCGAGTGTCGGCCCGCTGTGTTATTAACATGGTTATCTCGTGGTAAAGCGTTGACTTCTTACGGGCGAGTGGCGTAACTAGACAGTGAACTATTGTCGTCCCAAGTCTTCTACGCTCACCTTACGGGAGATATAACGATCTAATATCGATAAAACTTCCTGAGGTGACGGGTTCGCGCGTTGTAGTTGACAGCTATAGTTAGTAGGTCCATACTTCATAATGAGTTTCGTACGTTGCGTACGAGGGATAAGTGTGGCGCTGCCCTAAATGAATCTAGGTTGTAGGTGCATTTCAACCAGGCTAACTTTGCTCCATGATAAATACATGCATTTCAACCAGACTAAATAGCAACACGTTTACATCAACTACGCATCGGTTCAGAACAACTTCCGGCGCTACAGTGTTGCCAACTCTAACTTTCAAAGTGTCACCGTTTCCTAGCCCAGCCCTGTATTTTGGTAATTTCTGGTATTCTTATCAATTACCAATCATATTCAAAAAATCAAAGTTCACTCACCTATAAGTTATATTCTTGTGCGTTTTCTACGAAGGTGCTTGAAAGTACATATAGATATAGTCTTGAAGGTATTGTCTATTTTTTGGTGGCTAGCTAATTATTCACGTCAGAACCAATAGTTGGTCCACGATATTTTTCCAAAGGCTTATAAAATACAGTACAGGAAAAGGAGTCTTAAGTATATATATCTCGACAATGGAAGGCAGCTATCATCCGAGTCAGAATCTATGTTAAATTTAATATATATTTTAGATTTTTAAGGATTTTTTAAAGCTTATTATACCTATACATCTATTGAAGCGTATCTTTTTGAAAACACTAGAACTTTAAGAAGCTCGTAATTTAGGTATCTAATAAAAATACTATTTTGCGAGTATTTCGATCGATTTATTGATCGTTGATTGTGATTTTGCGGGATCGACGAGAGATCTTCTCCGGAGCGGCGCGGTCGTTTCCTCCTGCGATCATTTCTGCGCATGTCCACGCTGAAAACGAAAGATCGTAAATTATGAATTATTATAATAAAACGCGAAAATGAAAGTTCTCTGTCTCGCTCGATCTTGGTTTATGTCTGCCATCGTATCCAGGTTTATATATTTTGCCATCGTGCCATCTTCGAAAACAATGAAAATACCATTTTTATTACAAAAATTTCTCAGTGCGTTTCTTTTTCTATTTTATTTTATTTTATTAAAAACATGCAGCACGTGTTATAAACTATAAACATAATATCTAATGATAGCAAAGCTAATGTTTTAAATTATTTTGCAATATGTATTAATATGTATTAACCGTTTGGGTACATTTGACGTCTGATACTCGTCATGCGCATGTTTTGGCGACGAGCCTCACTCGTCATTTCATTTCAGTTCTATGGGTTTTACGGATACGTCGCCCTTAGGGGTCCAACACACTGGTCCAACGTATGCAACGTTCGCAACGAATTATGACATCTGGCTCTTGTATTTGAATGAAAGCAGACACACTTATCTTACGTAACGTTTCGTGGGATAAGTGTGCCTGCTTCCATCTAAATTCAAAGGCCAGATATCATCATGCCCTGCGTACGTTGCGTACGTAGGGCCAGTGTGTTGGACCCCTGAATAGCACGTGTCGATACGCTCCCGCCCGCCCCGCGGACATACTATACATCTCTCTCCCCGCAGGAATCGTTTCGGGGTCCGCAATTGTCATAACGGAGGTCTAACCTCGACTGTTCGGCCGATTTTTTTGACGGATCGGTCTATATGTGAACACCTATCTCCGTCCGGGCGACGGTTTCCGTCAAAAGACGGTCCGTCATAGTGAGAACGGGCTCCGCGGTCCGACGAAACTATTCTGATAATAGATGGCGTTGTAAGCAATATTAACAGAAAAATACGATTTTTAGCTCTCTCAGTGCAGTAAAAATTACGAAATAAATTTACCGGGAACTTTACATATACACGGTTCGATGTACTTCGTATCACCGCGATAATCAACCGCATTACGAAATTAATGGGGAAAACAGACCAATTTCGGTTCTATCGGACGCATCCGTAAGCCGCGGCTTACAAACGTATGCACAGGCGTTCGCGACCGACGTCCGATAATGTGCACGGCTCAATAGAAATTCATTACACAGATCGCGCCTATAAGCCGCGGCTGACGGACGCGTCCGATAAGGTTCGCGCATCAACTCTGCTCTGCGCATCTGCAACAGCTCAATTGGAGACGGTGCACGCGTCAACTCAAAAACGACAAGTGCTCCGCAGCATTATTAAATTATCTTTGCTCCGCAGTTTTCATTCGAACGTTGAGCGAACATGTCGTCGGCAGAATTTATTTTAAAATTTCTCATTCTCCTGATCTCACAGGACCGTATAATTTCAGTAGGTACTCCTCGATTAGAGCTAGACTTTTCTCTTCGGCCAATGGATTTGTGTTTACTAAACGCCGAACGTGATGCGCGGGACTTACTCACCAACGTCTCACTTTGCTCGCATCCACCTCGCATCCACGAACTCACTGCGCTCATATTTGTATTCGCAGCATTTACCGCCAACGCTTGGAGCGTATCCACTACTGGAGCAGTAGATGCGCGGAGCAGAGTTGATGCGCGAACCTAATGGATACTCACATTTACACGTCATGTTAATTCATACATATGGGCCACAGTCCCAGTTATATACGTAATCCTTGTTGAAACATGCGTATTTCCGTGTATTATATCATTATATTTTTCTCAGTGTACGTAATGTAAATTATGTAATGTAATGTAAATTATTTTATCCTACAATATTACGAAGGGAACGTCACCCTACCAATTTCTCGGTAATCGTACAAAAGCGAAGTTATCGCATCTATCAAAATTTACACCAAGGGCAATAATACCCCCTAAAGGGCAGATTTATTCGATAAAAGTTTGTTCAGCAGCTGAGTGCGGTGAGCCACGCACTCCAGTAGTATGGCAAGGTAATTGCAATGGCCTTATTAAAGTTCCAAGAAAACGCGTTCGTTTGACCCTATATATCTACGTGCTATGGTGTAATATTATCCATGGGGTTTACAAGTTACTAAAGATACCTAACTGCAGTATAGGAACCTCTCCTGGATTGTTGATTTTTAAACGTTACCGGACAATATTCACCGCGCAGATTCCGAATCTGCAATAATCGTTTGTCGGTCTCAATAAATAAGCGAGATATAGGCATTCAAAGTTTGCATACCTACTAAACGTCAACAAATCGGCCATATTGTTTCAGAAGTGGTGTCTGGAATATAGTCGATATATCGCGAGTTCTCAAATATTGATATTACAAAAATGATGGCATGCTCGTGAAAAAACATGTCTGCGATATTTTAAAAAATGAGACTATTTTCGAGGTCTTTTTTTATGACTTTGCGTTTTGATAACAAAAGGTATCCTAAAACAATAGAAAACTCTTACACCCGAATCTATAGTCCAGTATTGATCATTACTCGAGTACCGAGCAGTACCCAAGTAATACTTGAGTGGCAGCTTTCATTTTATAGTCGAGTATTAAGAAGGCGAGTACAGCCGTATTCACAGTCGACACTCAAGGGGTCCCTCAACTCAAGTGTGCCCTAACTTGTCAGATTACTATTCAGAAAACATACTTAAGTAAGCACTCAAGTAGGCTACTCGAGTGTGCCCGTAAGGGAGGCATCTTCCATACATTTTTGTATTCAGAGACAATACTTGAGTGTCGAGGAAGCTAAAATGGCCGACATTTCTTAAGTTTTGAACTGTCAAATTCAAGTGTGGTCTCGAGCTCACTTTGGCGAGTGCGCGTTGAGTATTCCACAAATTAATGCGTGTTTTTTGTGAATTAAATCCATGATTTCTATAACTCTATGGTTTATAATGATTTGGCCGATTTTATAAGCTGTATTTACCGCGTCGCACGCGTCGTTAGGTAAGGGATTTCAACAATCTCCTTGACTTCTACTCTCCTGGAGAGTTCAATAAACATTTCCGCCTCGCCATTCAAATGTTTTCTGATTCTGTTGGGTTTTAACGAAAACCGCGAATTTCCGATTTCGCCTGATGCAGTTAGTGCTGGCACTGCAATTCTTTGCCACCGGCAATTAGCCATATAATGCCAAACACAACTATTATTTCTACCCATATTTTTTGCTAATTCCTAGGTAAAGAAATTCTGCATCGAAATTCGGCGCGAACTAGCAGAAGGCAAAACGAAAAAGACGAAAGAGCGCATCGAGGAAATCGATCAAGAAACCGACAAGAAAAATACTCCGACGTCGAGCAAACGTCAGTGACAACAGCTGATGCACCGACGAGTTTTTTTCAACCATAGAGCACAATCATTTTGTTCAAAGACAACAAAAACTCTATAGACAGTGTAATAGAAATGTATTAGTTTCTAATTAGAAATGAATCCAATTGCTTGAGGGTCCCTTAAGTGCATACTCACTGAAGGGAGCCCTTAAGTAACGACTATGAATAGCAATTTTGAGGGTGGTACTTGAGTGTCACTCGAGTGAGTGTTCCCTTAAGGTGTACTTAAGTATCGACTGTGAATATGGCTGTAATACTCGAGTATTACTCAGAGCTGAGTATCCGTCTGGCGATACTTGAGAGCTACTTGGCTTGGAGCTGTTAATACATTTCGTTTATGAACGTTGGTGCAAGTGTATATTATTGTAATTAGGTATTATTTCGTGAAATGGCGGAGTTTCTACAACGTCTGGAGGAAATTTAGAGAATATTCGTAGTCGGTGGTACTGCAGCACGCTCTCGAGGACACAATTTGTTTTCTCCATATCAAAGTCCAAATAAAACAAAGTCCCAAATAAAACACAGAAGCCGATATGAGGACGTAACGCGAAAAATCAGGATAAATTATTCTTACGCGCGCTTTGAAAGAATTCATGAAGTTAGAATCGAACGGGGGGCGCCAGTTTTGCATGCGGCAATTTTGCACAAATGTCACTTTTGACAGTTCCAAATTTGTTGAGGGCAGATTTGCAGGAGGCAACCTTGCAGGAGGCAACCTTGCAGGCGGCAACCTTCAGTACAGTTTTTAAGTTTTTCTGTTAGGTTAGGTTAGGTTTTTCTTTCCCTAAAATCGAAGTGACATTAATTACCGGCATCCTTGTAGTGGATGACTTTTATACATCAAACTAAACATTAAAAAAAATGTTTTAAGTTTTTCTGTTAGGTTAGGTTAGGTCATTTTGACATTTGCAAAACTGCCTTCTGCAAGATTGCCTTCTGCAAAACTGCCGCTTGCAAGAATGCCGTCTGCAAGATTGCCGTCTGCAAATTTGCCTTCTGCAAGTTTGATGGGACCCAATCGAACTGTCAAATCGTGACGAGAACAAGTTAGCGTTTTTTTTTAATCACCGGCTATGAATTAAAATTAACAATTTAATTCATATTTTATAGAAATACAACAATAAAATGGGTATAAATACTCTCTGTAAATCTTCATCATAATTTTAGATGTAAAATAAAAGATTAGTAAGTAATTTGTTTTCGAATAAATTACGAAATATTTTATTTTCTCCATGTTTTCCTCTCTACTCGAGTATTACTCAGCTAAGTCGATGAACGATATTCGACTATAGAACGCATCCAATACTTAAGTACTACTTGGCACCTGAGTAATTTAGTTGAGTAAAGACTCAAGTAATGATCAATACTCGACTATAGATTTGAGTGTCAGATTCGTATACTTAAGTACTGCCTAATGCTAAATAAAAAAATAATACGCTGAAGAATGCCGTGAAAAATAAAATCAAGTAAACTAAAATTTTAGTAAAAAATAAAATTTCAAATAATCTTAAAAGGTATGTGATAATAATAATATAAAGAACAAAAACCATGCCAATCATAAATATATGGTAGGTGAATAATGTGTTAGGAATGGTAAGTTAGCTAGGAATAAAGCAAATTCGTTTTTCAGTTTCATTCCTTCCCTGGGTGATCAACCAAAGGTTTCTTTTTTGTTTATATTTATACCTTGAGTATAAATGCCGGGTAGGTATATCCTTAGTTTTATTGAACAACGATGGTGCCAAGTATAGAAAATGTCTCTGTGCATGGGTACTATTCAGTTTGGGCACTATGTGGTTACTATTAGTTATCGCTCGTGTTATAATTTTATGGGTTGTTTGCTGGTGCAATTCTTTATGTTTGTGATAATAGAGTATTATCGTTTTAGTACGTCAAGAACAGAGAACTCACGAAAAAGTTACTCAGACGGGTATCTCAATGGTTTTTTGTTGACAACTCTTAACAGCGCCTTCTGAGCTTTAATAAGTGGATCGAGGTGTGATAGTGCTGCACCGACCCCAACCAAGAATCCCATATGATATAATACTGTGTGCAAGCGCGTAATAGACAACTTTTAGTAACGGTTTCGACTTTACACTACGTAGAAGTTTAAATGGATGGATGAGTTTGCGAATTTTAGCCGCTGTGTTGAAGATATGGTAAGACCAGGTCAATCTATTGTCCAAAGTCAAGCAAGAATTGATAATCTCCTTTTTTGAAGTCGGTTAAAAAAGCTTACTTCATCATACTAATGACCCCTTTTTATTGAGCGCTGTATAATAATCAATGCTATTTGTATCACGAAAACGCTGCACGAAGAAAGTCAAACGATGAAACTATTACAAACGGTGGGATCTTGGGTAATACGTCATGCAGGCAATGGGTCTTTAATTCTCCTCCCCTTTCTCTTCCATCAATTTTTCAGAAAATTAGCATGTTTTTGACTAACATCATCACCGCCATTATTACTTAAATCATCGTCGACCGATAGCGATGAAAATTAGTATATATAGGCATTTGAGTCGCGTAATATTTTCGGGCTATTATCTTTATTGTAACTCGCCACCAGATGGCGTTGCAGCACATCGACCTTTACACCGCTCAACCGATCGCCATGAACTTTGGTATACTAACACTCGAATCTATAGTCGAGTATTGATCATTACTTGAGTCTTTACTCAACCAAGTATTACTCAGGTGCCAAGTAGTACTTAAGTATTAGATGCGTTCTATAGTCGAATATCGGTCATCGACTCAGCTGAGTAATACTCGAGTAGAGGGGAAAACATGGGAAAATAAAATATTTCGTAATTTATTCGAAAACAAATTACTAATCTTTTATTTTACATCTAAAATTATGTTGAAGTTTTACAGAGAGCAATTATACCCATTTTATCGTTGCTTTTCATGTAAAAAAAACGCCAATTTGTTGTCGCCCCGATTTGACAGTTCGATTCTACGAGTAACTTCATGAATTCTTTCAAAGCGCGCATAAGAATCTTCTATCCTGATTTTCCGCCTAACGCCCTCATATTGGCTTCTCGTTTTATTTGGGACTTTGTTTTATTTGGACTTCGATATGGAGAAAACAAATTGTGCCCTCGAGAGCATGCTGCCGCACCAACGACCACGAATATTCTCTCAATTTCCTCCAACCGTTGTAGAAACTCCGCCATTTCACGAAATAATACGTAAATACAATAATATATACATGCACCAACGCATATAAACAAAAAGTTTTGACAACTTCAAGTAGCTCTCAAGTATCGTCAGACGGACACTCAGCCCTGAGTAATACTCCAGTATTACTCGCCTTTTCAATACTCGACTATAAAATGAAAGCTGGTGCTTAAGTATTACTCGAGTACTGCTCGGTACTCGAGTAATGATCAATACTCGACTATAGATTCGGGTGATAGACATTTGAACACGCATAATATTTTCGCGCTATCAACTTTATTGTAACTCGCCGCCAGATGGCGCTGCAGCACATCAACTTCTATACAGCTCAACCGATCGCCATGAAAATTAGTATACATAGACATTTGAGCCCGCATAATATTTTCGCGCTATTCACTTTGTTGTAACTCGCCACTAGATAGCGCTACACCACATCAACTTATATACCGTTCAACCGATCGCCATAAAAATTGCTATACAAAGACCCTTGAGCCCGCATAATATTTTCGCGCTAATAACTTTATTGTAACTCACTACCAGATGGCGCTGCAGCACATTGACTCCTATACCGTTCAACCGATCGCCATAAACATCAGTAGGTATACATAGACATTTGAGCATGCATAATATTTTCGCGCTATTCACTTTAGTTACATTAACTCGCCAATAGATGGCGTTGCAGCACATTAACTTCTATACCGCTCAACTGATCGCCATGCAAATTGGTATACAACGACACTTGAGATTTACTTTATTGTAACTCCCTACAGATGGCGCTGCAGCACATCCCCTTCTATACCGCTCAAAAACATAGACATGCATAATATTGGCGCGCTATTTCACTTTGTTGCAACTCGCCACTAGGTGGCACTGCACCACGTCCACTTATATACCGTTCAACCGATCGCCATGAAAATTGGTATTTCTATATTTTATTTTATTGGAATTATCAAATTAACCATTTACAATAAGTATAATATTAAAACAAATTGCAAAAACTTTCCTCTTTCATTCACTGGCTAGGGCTGCCCAACTGGGATATACCCGTTCGAGAGCAAGCAATTTATATTTTTACATCGAGGGTCGATGAACCAACCAAACACAAATAAAAATTATTATTATTATACATATACATACAATAAGGGCCCGATTGCGTTTCTTTGTGAACTAAAACTAAAATTAGTCCAAGCGAACGAGACAGAGAAATATGTTAGAGCGAAATATGAAACGAACGATCGTCGATTAATACTACCTGCCGAACTTATACTCGTCCGAATAAATTCGAGCATATTTCGTGCGGTCTAAGATTTGACCTTGGCGCGCAGTTGACAACCGCTCATCTCACACTCCGCTCTAGCATACTGCCCTGTCTCGTTCACACGGACTAATTTCTGATTTTAGTTCACGAAGAAACGCAATCGAGCCCTAAGTATACATAGATATTTTGGAACCGTTAACGGATATAACGCGGGCAACGCCGGGTAATGCCATTAATACGCTATATAATCAATGGTTATAATATGTAAGATGAAACATTTCCACGGCCCAGTGGCACGGCACAGTGGTTAGGTCACCTGATCTTACAGTGTAAGTTTCCGGGTTCGATTCCCGGCTGGCTTACCGTTTCCGTTTGGATAAAAATAACGGAAATATTTTTATACGATTTTTCGTACAAAAATTTCAGACAATTATCATAAATTTCTTTTAATTTAAATATATAGGTATATATATACATATATATAGATATATATATATATATATATATATATATATATATATATATATATATATATATATATATATATATATATATATATATATATATATATATATATATATATATATATATATATATATATATATATATATATATATATATATATATATATATATATATATATATATATATATATATATATATATATATATATATATATATATATTTTTCAAATTGAAATTATGTTAATCACTAAATAAATGAAATGATAAAATAATGAAAGGGCACTTATCTGGTCTGTGGTGACCAGGAGTGACTCCACGCCTTCTTCTTCTCCTCACTCAGTGTTTGCTGGTGCTTCCTGCTGTGGCACTAGAACCCGATCAAAATGGCAGTCTTTCACAGCGGCACACAACAATGCGAGACGAGAATATATATATATATATATATATATATATATATATATATATATATATATATATATATATATATATATATATATATATATATATATATATATATATATATATATATATATATATATATATATATATATATATATATATATATATATATATATATATATATATATATATATATATATATATATGTATATGTATATGTATATGTATATATATATATTATATATTATATATATTATATATATTATATATATATATATATATATATATATATATATATATATATATATATATATATATATATATATATATATATATATATATATATATATATATATATATATATATATATATATATATATATATATATATATATATATATATATATATATATATATATATATATATATATATATATATATTATATATATATATATATATATATATATATATATATATATATATATATATATATATATATATATATATATATATATATATATATATATATATATATATATATATATATATATATAATATATAATATATATATATATATATATATATATATATATATATATATATATATATATATATATTATATATATATATATATCTTCTTCTTAATATATATAAATTACGTGTCACGTTGTTTGTCCGCGATGGACTCCTAAACTACTTAACCGATTTGAATCAAATTTGCACACAATGTGCAGTTTGATCCAACTTGAAAGATAGGATAGCTTACGTCTTAATTTATAGTCGCGATATTATTTTATTGCAATGTCTATTATTTGACATTCGCAATTATCTGTTAGTTCCAAACGATTTTAACAGATGGCGTTATCTATTGAGTAATCCATAGATGGCGCTGCTATGTTAAACCTACAAACGTCATAGTCGGGCAAGCGTTATTCTAAATTCAAAATATTGTGAAGGTAATACAGTGAAATTATTCCTGCTTTTTAATTATTTGTGCTTCATTGTTCAAAACTCTTTAATTAAAATATATACATGTAGGTAAGTATTATCACATAGTTATAAAAGTGGAATAACTGCAGTATAGGAACCTCTCTCCATTTTTTTTTCATTTTAATGCTAAATCTGGAAGAAAATTGTGTCGGTCGCTATAAATAAGCGAGATAGGCATTCAAAGTTTAAATTTTAAAAACAGGCCAAAATAAAAAATTAAGTAATTCACCACGCTATATTCGCCACGCTGATTCCTAATCTTCCATAATCTTTATTCGATCTCAATAAATAAGAGAGATATAGGCGTTCAAAATGTTCATTGCAATGTCAAGAAATTTGCGGTCATTTTGTTTGTACGTACCGTGGCCGACACATTCGGGTCCCATCAAACTTGCAGAAGGCAGATTTGCAGACGGCAATCTTGCAGACGGCATTCTTGCAGGCGGCAGTTTTGCAGAAGGCAATCTTGCAGAAGGCAGTTTTGCAAATGTCAAACTAACGTTTCGAGGGTCGGCATTTTTGCAGACGGCATTTTTGCAGAAAATGAAGTTAGGAGCAAAACATCGTATTTAAAATTTAGTGTTACCAGAGTAGAAATCGACAAAAGCCGCGTTTTCATATGTCAGGGTAGGGAAACCAGTCCACTTCTTTGAGTGTCCTCTCCATCGCAGATCTCAGCAATCAACTTTCGATTTTAGGGAAAGAAAAACCTAACCTAACCTAACCTAACAGAAAAACTTAAAACATTTTTTTTAATGTTTAGTTTGATGTACTGAATCATCCACTACAAGGATGCCGGTAATTAATGTCACTTCGATTTTAGGGAAAGAAAAACCTAACCTAACCTAACCTAACAGAAAAACTTAAAACATTTTTTTTAATGTTTAGTTTGATGTACTGAATCATCCACTACAAGGATGCCGGTAATTAAATGTGGAGAGGTAAAAATATTCACCACTTTAATTTACCCTGACATGATAATTTGCTACTTCTTTTTCTAAATTTAAAATTTATAGCATATGCTTTACTGCTTTATTTTTGGTTTGTAAAATAATATAAAATTATTTTATTTCGTGTAATCATGTCCTAATGCGCCATTCTCAAACGTTGCTAACTTCGGGTTTGTATGCAAGTTTGCTTTCTGCAAGAATGCCGTCTGCAAAAATGCCGCCTGCAAGGTTGCCGCCTGCAAGGTTGCCTCCTGCAAATCTGCCCTCAACAAATTTGGAGCTGTCAAAAGTGACATGTTTTGACATGAAAAAGTGACAAAGTGGCATGACAGGCAAGTTTGCCGCATGCAAAACTGGCGCGCCCCACACATTCGAGCATATCGTAATATCGATAACAATTACCGATATTACAGAAATTATAACAATTTGCAGAGTTTTAAGATTAACCGAAATATTTAAAAAAAAACGATCAAAAAAAAAATATTTTCGTGAAACTTTTAAAAAAGGGCACAAATTTTTATGTTTTTTTCAATATTTTTTTTTTTTTTTTTTAATTTTGCGGTAAATTTGAAAAAACGTTTTTGTCCACGGTGTTAATTTGATATTGAAGAAATTTCGTTGTTTCAGGTTACCTTTCGTCATCATCAACAGCCATTTTGTAAAAACACATGTTATTTACTAACAACTTTGTAATATACTCATTTGTTACAAACTTTAATAAAAATAATAATAAATTTTAAAATTAATTCTTTTGTATTGATTTTTGATTAATATCAACTGTACGAAAATTTTAATCAATCGTGTTGAAAGTCCTTCCCCTTTAAATCCCAATCCAGAGGATTTTTATACCAGCATTAACGTTTCCGTCTTCGTTCGTAAATAATAATTTCATTGTATTAATTAAGGGGTTACGGTAGTAGAAAATCTGTCATGGAGTTCGCCATATTTTTTTACAAATGGCATCTATTTAAAAAAGCATGGTGGTCCCCATGAATGATGTTCTCCTACCGTTCCTATTAAATAGTTTACTACAATGTAATATAACAAAAACCTTAGCCACAGCAACGCGTGGCCGGGTCTGCTAGTATATATATATATATATATATATATATATATATATATATATATATATATATATATATATATATATATATATATATATATATATATATATATATATATATATATATATATATATATATATATATATATATATATATATATATACTCTTTCTAATCTGGCATAAATCGAACCGTTGTTAACCTACCTACATAAACATTACATTCCTGGTAGATGTCATTCGTCTCAAAAACGGCGTTGCCATACTGACCAAGTATTAAAATCATCATTTGATTTTATTTTATTTCACAACATAAAATAAAAAATTAAAAATTTAATAAAAAGTAAATAAATAAATAGAAGATTGAATAACTTTTATTAACCAACTACTGATATCAATAATGGCTCCATATATACTCGAATGCAAAGGATGTAACCACGAAATCGATGATATCACGAAGCTAATGAAGTGTTCAACATGCAAAATGCCTTATCATATTCAATGCACAGACGTCAAGAAAGTTACGAAATCAAGCAGGACAACCTGGAAATGCCCAAAGTGCAACTCACCACCTCCCCTCGTGAGTCCTCAAACCGTCAGCGCTAAAAACGTATGCAGCAGTGACCCCAACATTTCAGTACGTTCTACAAGAGTATCTCTGAATCCAACTAGATCGTCCTTGCTATCCACAGAAAACCAGGATAAATTGATTAGTGAAATTAAAGCTTCTATAGCCGGAATGCTGGAGGATCGATTTTTAGACCTTCAGAATAAATACAAAGAGCTTAATAAGCAGAATAACGCAATACTGGAATCTCTAGAATTCATGACAAATAAACATGATGATATAAAAAAAATTATGGAGGTAATCAAAAGCGAAAGAGATGACTTGAAAATGGAAAATACCCATATAAAGAAACGATTGACATACCTGGAAGAAAAAATTGATCAAATGGAATACCAGAATCAGAGTGGGAACATAGAGATAAGGGGTATTCCAGAGAGACCCAATGAAAATCTGTTTGAATCTCTAAAATTGATTAGCCAGACTATCAATCATAAAATCACCGCCGAGGACATTATATCTACATCCAGGACAACTACTACTAACTACTCCAAGCGAAATCCTCGCTCTGTCATCGTCAAATTTTCCACCCAACTACAACGCGATACTTTCCTCAATTCGGTCAAATCATTCAATAAAGCTTGTAAAAACAACTCAGAGAAACTGAACACATCACACCTTAAGCTTACTGACGAACATCAACCTATCTATATATCTGATCTACTAACACAAAAAGCAAAATATTTACTGATGATGTCAAAAAAGTTTGCCAAACAACACAATTTTACATTCTGTTGGACCAAACATGGTAAAATATTCCTAAAGCAGAGAGAAAATGCAAAAACGTATACTATTATTAACGAAGACTCATTCACCAAGATTTTGAGTTTTTTTCGTAGTAATAGCCAAAATTGTTAACCATTATCTTCTTACGACGGCTGCAATACAAAAATATGGTCTAATTATCTTTTTTTCAATAAATCTAATTAGGTTATTTATTATAAGAAGAGCAACTTTTCATAGTATGTATTATTTAATATTACAGTTTCTATCATATATTTATGTATACTTTTATTATTTATACTCAACTTACTTAAATATATCCATTAATTTAGAAAATACTATTCGTTATCCGCCTTGTTTTATGATATCCTATAATTATATTTCTACATATAAACATGTCTATGATTTTATTTCGAGGAATTGCCTAATATTAATCTCCATAAATACTCAATTATTAAAAATGAAAATACCAATAATTAAGCTACAATTAGTGCAAATACTGCTCGATGGGTCGAAAATCAATTTATTCTATTTAAATATAAATGGCTGATTTCATCGATTGCTTAGACGACTATGAAAGCATCCCTTGTAAAGTCTTTGATTCAGTTAATAATTGTAAAAAATACATTAAATCCGAGAAACATCTTAAAATAATATCACTTAATATTCGTAGCATTAGGAAAAATTTCGATGATTTTCTTCTTTTACTGCACCAACTTAACAATAAAGTGGATATCCTGATTCTTACCGAATGTTGGATCAGTGATTTCTATGTACCCAAAATACTAAATGGATACAAATGTCACTACACAAAAAATGTTAGATTGCAAAATGACGGGGTTGTGGTCTACATAAAATCAGAAATTAGTGCTATAGTAACGGAAAAAATAATCGAGGACGCTAACTGCCTGCATATAATAATAAATAAAAACATTAATCTTTTTGCAATGTACAAGACGCCTAGCAAAACAAACATTTTTAACTTCTTAGAATCGCTAAACAATGTGCTGCAACAGTATTCCCATGATGGAAGCAGTGTAATAGTAGCCGGAGATACGAATATTAATATCATTAATAATCGGCATGCACAGTCAGAGGATTATCTCAACATGCTGGCCAAAATGGGAATGACAGCTGCAATCAACAAAGCTACAAGAGTAGATCGTTATCAATCCAGTTGTATTGATCATTTCATGGTCAGATCTAAACTACTAGTAAAATCATTTATCTTGACAACTTCAATCACAGACCATTACCTCACTGGACTCTGTATATCGAGAAACACAGTAAAATCTACCCATCCGATAGTCAGTAAGCCAGTCATAGATAACGTTAAGCTATTGGATTTAATTAAAAAATTAAACTGGTCTTCAGTACTAAATGCAAAAGAGGCAAACGTTGCAGCTAATAATCTCCTAAACATAATGACTCAATGTCTCAAAGACTCGTCTTCTAATAAGAAAGTCACAAAAAGGAAAGTACACACTAAACTCAAACCGTGGATTACGGAAGGCCTTCTTTTTTGTATTAAAAAACGTGACAAGATTCATAAGCAAACAAAAGACAACCCAAATGATATACAACTTTACACATACTACAAAAAATATCGAAACATATGTACAAATATTATTAAAAAAACTAAGGAAATATATTATAGCGATCAGATACGACAAGCTGGCGAAGATAAAAGAAAAATTTGGAAAAGCGTTAACAATATGGCCTCAAGACAAAAAATTAAACCTACTTTTGAAAAAATATTAATAGGCAAGGATTTAAAACACATGGAAACTCATAAGAATGATTAGTAAGAATGATATGTAAATTATGTCAATGAATTCTTCACAACAGCAGGACAGAAGTTAGCAAAATCAATACTACGTGATTCCCAAACTACAGAAACAGTTTTGGCTAACTTAATTGATGTTACTCTAAAAAAACATAAATGTTTTAAACTCCTACCTACAAACAAACTTGAAGTATCCAAGACAATCAATAAACTTAAAACGGGATGTTCACCGGGCATCGACGGTCTACCTGTAACTATTTTTAAGGAGGCATCTGATATTATTGCGGAGCCTCTGGCGCACGTAATAAACGTTAGTTTTGAATCAGGCCAGTTCCCCCGATGGCTTAAGTCTGCGAAAGTCATCCCAATCCATAAATCTGGCAATACCGAGGACATTAGGAATTACCGTCCAATCTCGCTGCTGAATATAGCTTCAAAGGTCATCGAAAAAATTTTTAAAAATAGGCTAACTGAATACCTTGAAGAAGTAGGATTTTTTTCACCAAACCAATTTGGCTTTAGACAAGGTCAGAGTACAAATGACGCCATAAATACCCTAAATCAATATATATCGGAAAATCTAGACAAATCAAAAAAGGTGACGGCGGTATTTCTGGACTTAGCTAAAGCCTTTGACACTGTTTCTCACGCCATACTAGTAAAAAAACTAGAAATGATTGGAATTGAAGGACCTTCACTGTTGTGGTTCCAAAGTTACTTGGAGATGAGACCGCAAGTCATTTCCATAAATGGTCATCTAAGTACTGAACGCAGCACTGTTTATGGTGTACCCCAAGGCGGCGTACTGGGACCACTTCTATTCCTCATATATATCAATGACCTGTGCAATATTCGATTAGACGGCAGAATAATAACATTCGCCGATGACACAGTTTTATTAGCCGAGGCAGATACATGGCATCAAGTAATAAATAAATCACAAAACAACATAAATTTGGTTAAAAATTGGCTTGACAATAACCTCCTTACTCTTAATTCCTCTAAAACGAAATATATCAACTTCAGTCTACGACACATCGACACAAGTTTACACTTACTAACAATTCATAAACCCACATGTGTAGGAGGGGGTGTGCCTTGCCTGTGCCCTAAACTTGAGAAAGTGAACGACATGAAGTATTTAGGAATCATTATTGATTCAAATCTAAATTGGTCAAATCAAGTAATGTCTATTACTGACAGAAGCAGGAAACTAGTTCACGTTTTTTGTGATCTCCGAAATATTTTACCAAAAAAAATTATTAGAATGGTATATATGGCCCTATGCCAAAGTTTGTGGATTTACGGCATAACTGCCTGGGGAACATGCACCAAAAAACTACTTGACACAGTACAGAAGGTTCAAAAGCTTCTGCTTCGCATAATTCACAAGAAGCCCAGGCGATACAAATCGGAGCTACTGTTTACTGAAGCTAAAGTCCTAAATATCCAACAACTTTTTGTGAAGAATATACTGCTTAATTTCCATAGAAACAAACACCTAAAACCTAGAAGCCAGCAAACGCGTAATACAAGAAATGCAGAAAAACAAAACTATCTAATTCCACATGTTAAAACGACGTTTGCTCAACGACAAATTTATTTTCTGGGCCCTAAAATGTATAATTGTATTGATGAAAAGATTAAAAACATAAAGATAATAAGTATGTTTAAACAGAAAATCAATTCCTGGATATTAGAGTTGGGCCCATCAAAATTAAACGACGAATTACTGAACATTGCTGTTTGAAAGGTTATGTATGTATTTTTATGTATGTTTGTATATATATAGGTATATATATATATATATATATATATATATATATATATATATATATATATATATATATATATATATATATATATATATATATATATATATATATATATATATATATATATATATATATATTATATGTATGTTTATGTTATTACATTATATTATATGTATGTTTATATATTTATGTATGTTTGTATATATTTATCTAATATATATATTTATAGATATTATAGCTAGTAAATATTTTGTTTAGTTATATGTAGTTACCTGATATGACGTGCTTATCATTGTCATTATACGTATTGTAATTAGCTCATCTAGATACAGGCCTTAGTTGACCTAGTTAGATGAGTTTTAGGCAGGTGCCAAACACGATGTGACGGTTTCTCTGAACTGTTTATGTTTGATTCTTGAACTTGTTTGGTATAATTAGTCGTAACCATTGTAATAAGTACTTATAAATAAATAAATATGTACATATGTATATACATATGTATGTACATATGTATGTACATATGTATAAACGTATACGTATACATACTCATTTTTTTATTGGATCAGTACAATGTTGTTTAATGAGAAAATTGGAAAAAACCAAAAAACATCTTTGTTTAGAAAAAAAAATAGTTTTTTTTTTATTTGAAAATATGAAGAAGTTGACTGTTAAATAACGGTTTAAGAAGCGTTTGAGCGCGCTGTGCCATCTAGCGATAGGTAATATAGGGTAAATAAACAATATTTGCGATATTTCACTTACCGCTAGTCAGTGGTTCCCAAAGTGAGTGCCGCGGCACCCTGGGGTGCCACGGAGAGATATCAGGGGTGCCGCGAGGCGCCCCTGATGTCTGGGTGCAAAGGCTCAAGATCTGGTTGACATCCTTGACATGTTTATGACGGAAATTAATTTGGAGTGGACAAAGTGCATCGGTGTGTGCACTGATGGTGCTCGATCAATGTCTGGTCGCTACAGAGGATTACGGGCGCTGATTCGCAGCAAAGCCCCTGATACTCTGTGGACCCATTGCATCATCCACAGAGAAGCACTCGCATCGAAATCTCTGAGTCCGCCACTGAATCACATCCTAGAATGTGTAGTAAATGTGGCAAACTACTTAAAAACTAGGCAACTTAAAGCAAGATTTTTCAAAAAACTATGCGAGGATTTGGGAGCCGAGCACACGTCCCTTTTGTACTACTGTAGCTCGCGATGGCTCTCCTGTGGCAATGTACTATCTCGTACGTTTGAACTGCGACAAGAAATTCCACTTTCCTGGAAGAAGATGATCATGTACCTAAACGTCAACAATTTCGCGGATGAAGACTTTCTGCTGAAACTGGCATACTTATGCGACATATTCGAAAAACTAAATGTCTTAAATCTGTCTTTACAGGGCCACAACATGCACATAATTAAGCTTGTAGAGAAGATTTCATCATTCAGGAAAAAACTACAAATGTGGAAGAGAAAAATGAGTGATGATGGAGGCAAAGATTGCTTTCCAATATTACAATACTACATGGTCCGTAGTGGACCTAAGGTTTCACATAACTTGCAGACCCTTTTCACAGAGCACATATTACAGTTAACTAACTAGTTTGTAAAGTACTTCGCAGAAGACCAAGTGGAGAAGTTTGCGTGGATCCAAGATCCATTCCGTGCTCAAGCTCCACAAGATTTTACTACGCAAGAAGAAAAAAATCTAATTGACCTCTCGAGCGACAACAGCCTAAAAACAAAATACGCTTGTTCGGATTTGACGGAGTTTTGGGTATCAGTCGAAAATGAGTATCCGATTCTAAGTGCAAAAGCTGTAAGGGTCCTCATTCCCTTTGCGACTTCATATCTGTGCGAAGCTGAATTTTCAGCGGTTGCTGTTATAAAGAGCAAATATCGCTCGAAAATAAATATGGAAACAGAAATGAGAGTAGCTGTATCAAGCCTTATTCCCTGATTCCAAAAATTGTGCAATGAGCAGCAGGCTCACGCGTCGCACTAAACACACACACCTCAAGAGTATGTGGAAGGTTTTTGTAATTATATTTGCATTTTCTTTGTATTTTCACGTATGTTTACCTACCAATAAATGTACTTGTTCATTTTAAATACGAGTTGTATTAGATTCTTACCTGGTTTCTTCTTCATAGACATACAAGTATGAAATATAGCTATCACAGATAGATATTATATGACTAGTGTGCCGTGAGAAAATTAAAATTTTCTAAGTGTGCCACGGCTTGGAAAAGTTTGGGAACCCCTGCGCTAGATAGAGCATTTTGATTACAGTTTTTTACACTATTTAAAAAAGTCAAATAAAACTTTTTTTTTTTTTAATTTTAGGTTTCTTCAAAAAAATTGAATACCAAAAGTTGCTTACCTCGTACTGTTTCACCCACTAAAAAAATGCCCGTATATGTATATACATATAGACATATTATATACATATATACGTATAGACATATAGGCGTAAATACATATACTTATATACATTCAAGTATATAATTATGTGTATATACGTGGTCCAATTTTAAATCGATTAGGTTTCGGTACGGCCCAGCGAGCAATCTTTGGTCCTCTACCAATCGACATTACCCATCGACATTTTGGCATACACAAAAAATGAAGAGAAGTGGTCAAACCACATATTAAAAAAATCAAGAAAATATTAATTTTTACAGACAGACAAAATTTCGGACTTTAATCTCCTGAAAAAAAAACCAAGAACACTATTAATTTTAACTAGGAAAAGAAATCTTAGCATGATACTTTTTTTATAATATACGGGAATGTTCTTTATATACAGAACATAAAATAATCTCGTATAATAATATACGAACGACCAAAACAAAAAAAAACATTCCTCGCGTTTATAATAAAGGTGTGATTAACAACACAGCCTCGTTTATAATTACAATATATAAAAAAATACGCACGTTTTTATATTATTTTGTATAATATATAATCAGTACGCATTTTATAATTATTAAGGAAAATGTATTTATTTACAAGTTATATCCGAGCTGCCTAAAGCGAGACACAGTAGGGATATGTGAGTCCGCGCGTCGAACCGTAGTCTGTTTTCGATCAGTCTTCATCGCAAGATTCCTCGCCGTGCGCCTCTTTCAGCATCGTGAAGAAGGACGTCAAGGACTTGATCATGACTCCGCGTCCTTCCTGCTCGTGGGGGTCCGCGTTTTGCTCCCACGCCAGGAACGATTCCGCCGAGATTATGTCATTTTCTAATAGGTGGTTGAAGAGCTGAAGCGTCACTCTCTGCGGGTGCTGGTACGAGTGGATCAGCTGTTGAATGCCCAGCAGGCACTGCAGCTCGCGTTCCTGTTTTTGCTCCGTATACGTGGTCAGTATTTCTCGGTACGCATTGAGACGATCGTCGGATTTGGAGCAGTAGCGCGGGACCGACTCGCTCTTTTCTCCCGGCGGGAAGAGGGCGTCTTTGCATACCGCTCTGGTGAGCGCGCGCAGATAGCCGCCGTCCTCTATGCCGGCGCCGATGTTGTCGCGGATCCAGTCGCGGACGTCGCGCTGCGCCGCGTCCTTCTGCAGCATCGCGAACACCGCCTCGCACAGATCCTCCGGCGAATGCTTATCCGTGAGGAACTTCACGTCGTTCGAACGCGCAAACTGCCCGACTTCCTCCTCGGTCATCCACGAATTTAACGTTAAACCGCTGTCTTTCCATATACTGCGCACCGTCGTTTGATCGTTTTCCAGCAACAGCTGCTTTATTAGATTACTTAAAAATAACCCTCCTTGGCGGGCTTCGATCACGGGTTTCGACCCGTCGTTCAGCGCGGCGAGACACGCCCCCGTTTTTAAATGCGGCACCACTAAATACGACAGCACTCGATAAATCTTCGGAATATCGAGCAGCAATTCCGGCGCTATCGATAATATTTTACTAGAAACGGCTCGGAAGAAAGATTCGTTCGATACGAGCCGCCGGTCGACCATCTGTCGGGTCACGACGCGCGTCATTTCGTGGTATTTCATCTGGGATTTATCGATGGCGTAATTTAGAAATTCTACTGCGCACGCCGCCATTTGGTTCGGCTGGAATTTTTCCCCTAATTCTTTCATCACGTCCTCTAGGAGGTGCAATTCGTTGTAGTATTCGTCCATGAAGGAGTGGATACGTTTTATCTGCGCTTCCGCGAGCGGCGCCGGCTCGTCCTTCCTGGGGCCCATCGACCCCGAGCCCGAGTTCATCATCTGTATGTGCATGTTCTCCTGATCCACGTCCTTCTGGATCTGGTTCATGGTCTTGGGCTTGGCCTCGGTGCGTCGCGGGACCCACTTGTTGTGACGCAGCTCCAGGACATCCTGCAGCATGAACCGAACGCGGCTGCTGATCTTGCTGTTCCGTTCCCCGATCATCCGGTCGATCGTGTCGAAGTAGCCTCTCCATTCGCCCCTCTCCGCCGGGGAACGCAGGCTTTCCTCGAGCCTTCCGCCGATCGTCGTCAACAGCTCGCACAGGCACTCGAGGGTCTCTTCCTCTTTGCTGTGCAAGAGTTTGTCGATGCATTTCGTCATGATTTTGACGGTGAGCATTTTCAAATTGAAGAGCTCGCCGATGAAACGTATGTTTCCGACGGACCGCAACCTTCCGGTCTTCCTCGTCGATGGCGCCGAGCAGCTCTTTCCGCTTCTCGTCGTCGGAGCATTCGGAGATGCGCTCGAGCGCCGCTCTCCGCTCGGGCGACTCCTGTATCTTCTTCTCGCACTCGAACTCGTGCTGACATTTCTGAATGATCTGATTCTCTATGGTCTTCGTTCCGAACGCGCCTTTGACGCCCTTCCCCCTCAGATCGAGGCACATCTTCGCGTACAACGCGGCGAAGCTCGGCTCGAATATCGCCTTCTCCCACACGAGTACGATCACGCCGCTGAGACGCTCGGCCGTGTCGATGTTCATGTCCTGGATCCTTTTCACGAGGGTGTCGTATTTCTCAGGGGTGATCTTATTGAGGATCCCGCGCACCTCTTTCAGGAGGTGCGCCGTTTTGTCCTCTTCGGTCGGGTTCTTTTTGAGACGGGTGGGCTTCCACTTGAGGGAGTTGAAGGTGTTGATGCTGCCGAAGGAGGCCGAGCCCACGGCGCCCAGGCTCCAGCCGCCCAGCGTCGGGCCCAGTTTCGTCTCGCCGATGTTCGTCGCCTTCAGTTGCGTCAGTTTGCGCGATTCGATGTTGATGGGGTTGCGGTTGCGCGAGGACTGCGACGTGGACCACTCGTCGTCGTTCCGGCCCGAGCCGCCGCGCCCGCCGCCCCCGCGCCGACCCTTGTCGTCCTTCCTGGGGCCCATCGACCCCGAGCCCGAGTTCACCATCTGTATGTGCATGTTCTCCTGATCCACGTCCTTCTGGATCTGGTTCACGGTCTTGGGCTTGGCCTCGGTGCGTCGCGGGACGTCGCTTTTTCGACTTTTCGACTTTTACACAATCGCACGGAATGAATGGATCAGTGGGCGGCCACTTCCATAGAAGGAAAATTTGTATGGAGGGAGGCACTGATCATATGAGGGAGGATAAGACTATAAAAGCGGCAACTTAACCATGCCACAATAACACGGACTGCGGTTGTCAGCCTGCGGGACGCGTCTGCCCACTTATCCGCGAGCTGTATCAATCTTTGCTCTGTCTGACCATCACATACTGCGCATACGCACGCACGCATAGCGGTCCGCACTCCGCCAGTGATGATGGCGTCAGTCCCTAATAAGTCTGTGATGGCGTCTGCTGTCAGATTTGTTTTCGGCGCGTCGGGTTTTGCTTGTTTGTCTCGTTTGTTTTCGCGTTCGTGCTACGGCGCAGAAAATTATCGAGTTGACGGTGGATAAAAGTTAGTCACTACCACAGAAAGCGTGTTGTGTGCGCAGGAGAGACAATGTGGCGGCATTTTTGTCTTGCTTTGGACGAGAAAGGTAAGTCATAGGTTTTTAGGCCAGTATTAATTATTTTTTCTATATTTTAAGCTTCAACGCAGTAAGCAAATTAGCAAGCACGCTAGTAAGGAAATTATAGCACATATAGCACAAAAACATAACGTATAGCACAAAAACATATATACAAATAGTGTAAAAAAACGAATATAGTACGGCGTCATAATAGTGATGAAAAAATGCTATTTCGTTTTTATCGATATCGATTTATTAGGGGCCGTTCACATATGTAATTACGTTTTTTAGGATTTTTGACCTCCCTCCTTCCCTATGTCAACAGACGTAATCAGCGCCCCCCCCCCCTCCCAAGATTACGTAATCAACCGAATTTCTGGAAAATGTGAAGAATTGATGTATTACTTTTAAAAAAGACTTCAGGCTTTTATCACATAAAATAAACACGTACGGGTTGGTTTGCACTCAAAAAGGGGTTTCTGTATCCGAAAACGAGCTATCAAAGTATGTGAATGCTACGGCCAGACAAGCTTCAACCAAAATTTCAATTATCTAATATTTCTAATTTTGCTACTGTCACATCGTCATTGGAAACGCTATATGTAAATCAACTATAACGTATTTACAGGTGTAAGAAATAGCTGAAACTAGTTGGAAATACTGACTTGGTGGATGTGCCGATGGTAAAACTGCACGAGTTGCATCTACATTGTCGGCAAAGGTGTATCAACCGTAAAACCTACCGGCTCAAAAAGACTGCCATTTAATTCTGAGGATCAACTGAAAATTTTCCCAAACCACGTATTTGGCAAGGAAAATATAAATATTACTTCGCAACAGGCTGACAACGGTAAGGCTTTTTTTAGTTATATTAAATAATCTTTTTTAAATAACCCGGAGACTTCTAATATTGGACTAAAAGTCAAAGAAGCAAAGTACTGCCTTGTCACCCATATAATCATCCACTACCCTTGCAAGCACTGCCTGTTCAGCGATATAATCATCCACTACCCCTCTCCTCTCTATAAACGAGATTGACATCGAATTGACTTATTATGTCAGGCTTGAATTTCAAGTTTATGGTTTCGACAATTTCATCTATTCATGTTTATAATACAAGAAATTGGAAAATTACACATCATTAATACAAATCGGGTAAAAATTCTGCTTATTTATCTACATTATTTTTGGAAACTATTATAGAGGTCAATTCTGGGATTATTCACGCTAAAAAGACTACTCTCTGAAAATCATGATCCTTACAAAATCAGAATAATAATAGAATGTGTGATAACTATTAAAGAGAATCAATGTTGTCATATAAATTTCAATGTAAACGATTATAATTTGCTTATATAGATGTTATCTAAATAAAAATGAGACGCTTTTACCGATATTTTTTTTTCAGAGTTGGCTCCAAGGAAAAAAAAATAATTTCTTAAGTGAGAGGACGAGATGTAGGTTATTGTCATTGAGAAGAACTACAAAAATGGTTGACGACATCGAATCACCAGTATTAAAGAACATAATAACTTCAGCAACGAAAAATGAACATCGCAAGCCCCGAGGAAGATGCTGGACAAGATTCAATATTGATATTGTACACTAATTGCAAACCAATTTGTTTATTTACTATAAATATCTTTTGTTACGTACATCTTGAGAAGTTTCCTCGCGAATATAAAACGATTTGTACCCCAATTGCATAAGAATATTTTTGTTATGTTACTAGAAATATCTTTTCCCATGTACGTCATGTTATGTTTCACTTTAACGTGAGCATTATTTACAGGTTGTGACGGTATTGGCTTTTCCGGCGAGAAAAACAGTCGGAAAACCCAATCTCGTTCGCGACATTCAATACGAAAACATGCCCTTTGATCCGCGAGCGGTTTGACAGTTCAGTCAGCGCGAGCGGCGTAGTGTCGGACACCGATTGAGCGACGGATCGACCCGTTATCGATCGTGCGATCATTTAGCGATCCGATTGTGTACGAATATCACATAAATAAAATAATTTCGAATAAATTCGGAATTATGTCAGAATATAATAATGATAAATAAAAGTAATATTCGATTGTTTTAAAATTTATTATTTAGACTGTAAAATATTTGGTTCTCAAAAATAATCGAAATATAGAATATAATACAAAAATAAATCAGGAAATTTATTGAGAATAGTTACGAAATTATTAGTTCGCGATAGAATTTCATCTCGTTTTTGGGCGGGAAAACGAAGTTCGTTGACCCGCGGATTACCTCGCAGATTGTAAAAGGGTGATTCGTTTTCCGGCCTTCAAGCAAACCACTTCAAATAATCAAGAGATCCCGAGGAAATAGTCGTCGAACCAGTGTTACGGATAACTCGGGATCTCTTGAAGGCGACCATCTCCGGCGTCTGGATCGGGAAGGCGACCAATCTCCGGCGCCTAGATCCCTGGAAGACGACCAACCTCCGGCGTCTGCATCGCTGAAGGCGACCTCAAGGGAGGCGATATAGGGCGAGCACAGCGTCGAGATCTGGCGGGTATCAACCTCAGCTACCCCCAGGTTCCGGGAACGCAGATCCCCGGCGAGAAGAACCTTTCGGGCTCAAGCGGTGCGGCTAAAGACGAGGGAAGCCGTCCCTACAGACGTCCAAGGAGTAGAAGCCGACGGAGGCCTCGCAGGCGCAGTGCCCGGACTGGGAGTACTCTCGGGGCTATCCCTCGTTCACACGTTTTCCCCCGGGATCGTCAACGTCAACGTCCTTTTATTTTAACGTTACATTTTTATCTTGTCAACGTTTCTCTATTGCCACTTTTATATTTTTATCTTTCAAACGCCTTTTTATTTTATTTTATAATTTTATCTTGACGTTTTGTTGTTTTATCTTTTGTACTTTTTTATAAATCGTTCTTAATTAAATTAACTTTTAAAACCTCAATAAACACAAACTATTACTGAGCTGATTGTTTCCGATTTCTCATTACGGAGCCGACCCTCGAGATCAGGTCTCTGCTCTTCACTAGTTTTGAGTTACCGGTCATAGATTACTTTATTCAATCTTCGGTTATCATATCGTTAAATTGGTCGATTTTAAGTGTTTCGCGAACGTACGATACTTACTCGGCGCGGTGAATATATTGCCGCGGCCGTTATACGAAAATACATACTAATTGACGTTTTCATACCTAAAATAACCCTTGTTAAAATCCAAAACTTTAAAGACTAAAATTCTTATTTATAAACGTCACAAGGTACAAGCATAATGTTAACATTTTATTTTGTTTATTACAATACAACTAATCATTTTACTTTTTTCCATCATATTTAGGTGAAATAATATGTAAAAATCGAGAATTTTCCTCCCGAATATAGTTTTTTTTTGTACCTAGTAGTCACTCTTTGTGGATTTATACCCCAATTGCATAGGAATATTTTTGTTATGTTACTAGAAATATCTTTTCCCATGTACGTCATGTTCGTCGTATCGTACCTACTGATGTTGTTTCACTTTAACGTGAGCATTATTTACAGGTACAAGCATAATGGTTCTCAAGCATAACGAATCATTTTACTTTTTTCCACCAATTTGGTGAAATAATATGTAAGAATTGATATTTTTTCTCGCGAATAATTTACGAATTATTCTCGCGAATAGAACACGTTATATTTCTCTAAATAAAATGTTTTTCTTTACTTAACACGTTCTCTGCCAGGGGGCACCGGTGACCGGCGGGTGCCCTAGATCTAGGCGCCGCGTAGGCCACCTCAGAGCAGACCTATTTCGAAACGAATTTATGCGACGTAGGACAGCTTAATCGTACATTTATCTACAGCAGGTGGCCTGAGCGGCGCCGCATATGCTATACTATGTTACCACGTTTTTTTAAAATTACGAAACCGTACGAGTAATCGAACCTTATTTTATACCAATTATGTTTTTAACCTAATGCATTCATTTTAACCAAAAAGTTTTAATGTAATTTTTCTCATTTGTTTTATGGCAGGATTAGTGAAATATTTTTTATAGCACACTTTTTTTATGGTGTGAATATTTTTTATAATATTTATTCTTTGTTAAAACCAAATATGCTATCTGTTAAAGTGCGTACCTACACCAATAAACAGTATGATTGGTGTGTAATTTTATTGTTTTTATTTTTATCGATTTACGTATCTGGGGTGGGCTAGCTGGTTCGTGGCGTTTTTATCGATATCGATGTTTCGGGGACGTAACTATCGCATTGACCCAGAGGGTTGCCATTCTGCTAAAACCAGAGTGTTGAAAAAAAAGTGTGACAAGACAATAAGTCTGTGGACAAGACACATTTTACACAAATCGAGACGGTTGGCTGCAATGCGAATTTTGTACTGTTGGCTGTATTATACTCTCAGGTACAATGTTCGATTCAAATGTCCTGAGTTCCGCATCTTATTTATATGATCAGTGGACGGAATGACAGATATGGATGGCGCAGCTGTCAAACGATAGGATCGCCGCGAACGCCATCTATTGAAAGTGGCCCATTTCCCAATATGACCAAATTCGAATTTTTCGATTTTCAGTTGTTTCTTTTAATTTTTCCTAAATATTTTTTTTTGTAAACCACCCCTGAATCAAGGCAAACAAAACAAAAAATAATAATTCAAATCGGACGAGTAATTTTCGAGATCTTGCGAGACTAACGCACGGCGATCCATCTTTATATATAAGAAGAAGAAGATTGAAGGCTCTAAAAACATGCTTCAAATCTGAAATTCAAAAAAATCATTCCATTAAGGAACTCATTGAATTATTGCTGATAAAAATCAATAGTTTTGCATCCAGTTTTCCGGAGGCAGGTAATAACAGCATGCTTTTTATTCTTGACCCTTTCAGTTACAACTGCAACTGCTGAAAGAAATTTTTCAAAATTAAAACTGATAAAAAATTACCTAAGAACTTCGATGGGATATGAACGCCTTTCAGACCTGTCACTATTGTCCATAGCGGCAGAAACTTTAGAAAAACTAAAGTCATCATCAGCTATAAATGATTTAATAAATCAGTTTGCCGAAAAAAACGCAAGGAGAGTGTATATTTAATTTGAATTGTAAAATTTTTGGAAAAAGTGACAGATAGATAATTATGATAAATAAATATTTCTTTTAATTTTATGCAAACATTTTTTTTTCTTTTCTGAGAAATCTTTACCCTTCCGAAGGGTCCCCAAAACAAATTTTTATACGGGGCCCCGCTAAGGCACGCTACGCCACTGTTCAACCAGCACAATCTTTTCAACTCTTGCCATGACCAAATGATGCCAGCGTGACAAATTTCACATCGAGAAAAATATTGGATTGATTCTTACATTACTATTGTGTTATTACGGTTAAATACAGAATAGGGGCCACCCACGTATAACGTAGTCAACGAGGGGGTAAGGGGGGTTGGAGCTGAGGCTTACGCTATATTACGTGGGGGGAGGGGGTTACGTAATCCCGTCCTGATTATGTAATCAACTTTGGTCACCGCGTCGCAATTTTTTGATCTAAACCTGCATGAAAATACCGCAGTTCCATGCTAAACATACCGCCCCCCCCTGCACGCGCGATGTGCGTAGATACTCCACGCGCTCGTCTGCGATTGAGTCGCCCGGCCCTGTTCCCGGAAGCGCTGCGTTCTGAAGATTGGGATTTGTAAAATAAACGAAAGAGTTTGAGATTTTGTAATTACTTTAAATTAATAAAGTACATTTTTAAAAGCATTAGGGAGAGGGGGTCCGAAAATCCCAAAAACGTGATTACGTAAAATGTGGATGGCATAACAATGTTTTAATCGTATTTTTTCTTGAATTACAAGGAATTTTGTTGAAACTCCATTACTTGATTATATGTATCAATATTTTCCTTACGGTTAATATGGAAATAATATTATACTGTAGTTTCAAAATGATTCATGTGTCCGACTATAACCGTGCGTGTACTACTAGGACATGCTGTCATGTTAGAAGCGAGATCCCAAGGTCGCGACATAATTACGACACGGTAACAACCGTGGCGCCAACACCGTTACGCGTCATGTAATTCATACGTATGGACCACAGTCCGAGTTATGTACGTAATTATTATTATTATATATATTTTTTTTTATTATTATTATTATTATTGTGATTGGTTGGTTCATCGACCCTCGTTTTAAATGTAAAAGATATAAATTGCTTGCCCTGGAACGGCTATATCCCAGTTGGGCAGCACTAGCCAGTGAATGAAAAAGGAAAGTTTTTGCCATTTGTTTTAATATTATAGATACTTATTGTAAACGGTTAATTTCATAATTCCAATAAATAAATAAAATAAAAAAATAAAAATCCTTGTTGAAAAATGCGAATTTCCGTGTATTACATTGTTATATTTTTCTCAGTGCAGCTCAACCGGATTAAGCGTCAGGGCGCTGTCGTGGAGGAATACCTACACACAGACAGACTTCCATATGGAAATGGTCTTAAAATAGTCGACGAACTGATCAATTGAATACGCTATATCAGAGGTTCCCAAACTGTATCAGATAGGTACGGAACCCCTAGTAAGTCGCTTACGTTTGGTGGAACCCTTTTCCGGGGGAGAGAGGGGGGGGGGGGGGAGGGGGTTAAGGTATAGCACTGCAGGCGATGTTTAAAAATGGTTATCACTTATTCAAGGAATTTTACCCAATCGAGGGCTTTAATATCGAAATGTCATGTCGCGTCATGACAAAAGACAAATCTGATGAAATCTTTAAAGAATTAGGTGTACAATACTAGCCTGTAATGAAACACCTTTTTATGAATCACCACACCACAATTGAAACACCACAGTTTAGGAATCGCTGCGCTATATAATCAATTTATTTATTTATTTATTTATTGAACAGGGAAAACATACAGCGCTACAAAAAATATTACAATTACATTAAATACAATATTTCTTACCGATGACATGCTTTCAACAATAGTTTTAGTTAGTTAAGTCTCCAATACGCACAGTGCATTCTGTGGGGGTTGGGAGGGGAAAAGGAAAGGAAAAGGAAGAAATGGGTATCAACAGATTTTAAGTAATAATGTGCAGTACAAAAAATTAGAAAAATTTACTGCATCATATAAACGGGAGCTAATGGGCCCTTGCTGAGTTGGCCACGAAGACCCATTCTGTTTCAGGGTCGGTCACACTCACGGGTCAACACCCATCCGATGGCCTCCACGCATGGGGTGCGAGCCTGGGTAGGACACTGGGTCAACCAGCCTCCCCTGGGAACAATCCTCTGGCGCTCCATGGACGGTCTGCGCACCGAGCGGCGCAAGCCAATCCATTGTGCTCTCCGACTAACAATCGGGGGAGTCTGGGAACTGTATTGTTTCCTATAGAGCGGGGGCAGTTGTCTACCTTACGGCGACTGCTCTTGAAATGACCACTGGCCATCCGATCCCGGTTCAGAGTCGGGCAAAGGACGCCTTGGTCCGCGACAGATTCGGTGCACTCCGTTTCACCGCTTCGTAAGGGAGAGGACCGCGCAAGCGACCTCGAACTCGGAACCAATCGAGAGACCGGAGAAATCTGGTCACAATTGGTAGTGAGGGCGCGAGTATCTCGAGCCCGCCGGGTTTATTCCTGGCTCACTCGCGGTAAGGCGTTGGACTCTCACGGGTTGTGGCGTAGCTAGACGTCGGATTTGTTATGTCCTAAGTCTTCTACGCTCACTGCACGGTCGATAGAATGAACAATCGTTAAAACGTCCTGCGGTGACGGGTTCGCCCGTTGTGGTTGACAACTCAATATGCATCATATAAACCTATCATATAAAGTTAAAGAACAAATAATGAATAACCAAATAGTCTTTAAGACATAAGTATCCCAAATGTGAAATGTCTATGTTGCATTTTCGATTAATTTTAAGTATATGCTCTGCTTAAATTTATTCTCTTTCATGTTAAATAGATCGATATTCTGGAAATGATTATCGTAAGTTGGCAGCGGTACATAATGGAGTTCTGGGCATACCTAGTACGGACGCGCGGGACTTCGAAGGTACGGGGAAAGCAAGCCACGCGTGGTGGTACGTGAAAAGATAGATTATGTGTGAAATACGGGTTGTCCACGTTGTTGTGAATAATTTTATGTAATTTATACGTTATCTAAATTTCCGCTTATTTTCCAGCGGCTTGTCGTACGCTGAAGGTCTGCAACGCCATGGTTTAGAGACATTAGAGGACCGGCGAGTAGTATCAGATATGTCGTTTCTACATAAAATTGTTCATACTGGGTTGGACAGTCCATACCTCCTGAGTAGGGTGAGCATACGAGCGCCTTCCCGACTCGCACGCGCTCACTCAACTTTTTACGTACCATGGTTCAACACTAACTATGGTTCCAATTCGTTATTGGCGCGCGTTATGCATGCATACAATGTATGCTTTAACGATATTGACATATTTAACCATCAAAATAGTCGATCCTTTGTTAAGGAGGTACGTGAAAAGCTGATTATCAGATCGGATTGAATTAGCATGTTCTTCTTCTTCTTCTTCTTTTATTTTGGCAATTCCGCTATACAGCAAGCGATTGGTGCCAGTTTTTTATCAGTCTTTCTTCTTAGTGCTTCCCGATGACTGGGGGATCTATGGTTAGTAAACCCCCACCTTGAACAATGACCAAGAACAGACAAATGACTTCACATTTACATGCCTTATAAAATGGAAATATTTCAATTCTACCATGCACTAACTACATGTCCTTTGGGAATATTTCCCTGTGGACATCACATTGTGGATATTAAAAGGACAGGATATTCTAATTAGGATGTCCCATGGGTGTGGATGTTTTTAAAATGGCTAGTAAAAAGGTTAAATTTGCCTCTTGAATTATATCGACACGTTATTAAGGGAAATAAACTTTGTAATGTTTTTATAAACTTTTATCGAATTCGATGCCAATAGGATGTCAATTTTTGTTGGAAGGCAGATTTTATATTTTACTAAGTTTGGAATAAATGATGGGTAGTTGTTGAGAAGGGGACAGTTAAAGAATATGTGATCTAATGTGCAATTGTGGTAGCCACAGTCGCACTGGGGGGAGGGCAGCACGTTTATGCGGAAGAGATGAGAGGGGGTGGAGCAGTGTCCTATTCGCATTCTGCAGATTGATGTTATTTCCTTCCGCTTAAACGGCTTCTTGTAGTACCATGGTTTAGAGGGAATTGTAGGGTTAAATTGGGAGTAGTGTTTGCCCTTGTTGCTGCAGGAGGAGAGCCAGGTCTTATTCCACTTTTCTTTCATCTTTTCTTCTATTACTTGAAAAATGTCTGATGCCGGGATTTTAATTTTCAGGAGAACTCCCCCTGACCGTGCCTCGTTTGCCATTCTGTCAGCGTACTCATTGCCTAAGATTCCGGAGTGCCCAGGGATCCACATCAATATTATCTCGCCCCCAGCTTCACTGATGAGGCGGTATTGTGATCTAATAAGGTTCTCTATGTGAGTCGGACGGTGCGATATAGAGGGGGAATTAAGCTTATCTAATAGGCTTTTCGAGTCTGTGAATACGACTCCTTGGGGAGACCGTTTAACCCGCATATATTCCAAGGCCTTGAGTACTGCGACGCTTTCTGCCGTGTAGATGGAGGCATTGCTAGGCAGCCTAAATTTAAGAGAGATGTTGAGATTGGAATGAAATATACCCACCCCCACGTACGTGCCCGCCTCGGCCTTCGACCCATCCGTGAAGAGGAGATCCCAGCCGAGGAACCTGTCTGCGACCATTCTCGCAAAGGTGCTATTATTCAGTGGCGAGGGATCCTCACCTGCGGGGGTCTTTGTTATTCCTGAGTCATAACATATGGTAGGGTGCTCAAACCTTTCAGGGAAAGGAAGTCTGAAATCCGGGAGGATGTGATCTCTCTGAATAACCTCTTTAAAGTGATGCAGTTTGCGATGGCTCCTACATAGAGCCGAGACTTTGCTATTTGGAGAGCCTTGGGAGAGCTCACATAGGAGCTTTAGTTTTGGCACTAAAGGGTGTTTGGACAGTTGGAGCCTCTTGATGTAAAACTTGTCTGCCAGGAGCTGGCATCGAAGATCAGTGGGAGGCTCGCCAGATTCTACGAGGAGGGCGTTTGTTGGGGAGCTTCTCATGGCGCCAATGACACATCGTAGGCCTTTGTATTGTAGGGAGTTCAGTTTGTCTTGGAGTTTTTTGGTTAAAGGGTAACAAATGAAGGAGGCGTAGTCTAATTGTGAGCGGACTAGGGCGTTGAACAGAAGTTTAGTGGTGAAAGGGTGTGACCCCCACCAAACTCCGCTGGTTGCTCGGAGTATGTTTAGTGCTCTCTCTCCTTTGTTGACCACTTGGTCAATGTATGAGGTCCATTGTAGTTTGGCATCTAGTGTAACTCCTAAGAATTTGGCATGAGATTTAATTGGGATGACTGAGTGGTTGAATTTGATGTTTAAGGGTGTCGGGGTTCTCTTGCGGGTGAAAACTACAGCATTGCTTTTAGATGGGGAGATTGATAGTCCGGAGTCGTTGAGCCATGCCTCCAGATCCTCTAGGGCCTCTGAGACTTTCCGGAGGGCAGTAGGTATGTTTTGTGAGGAACTATATATCACAATATCGTCCGCGTATTGTAATAACCTGCAGTGTCTCAAAACCACCTCCTCCAAACCTCTGGTGTAGAGGTTGTAGAGGATAGGGGAGAGCACACTGCCCTGTGGGAGGCCCCTGAAAAGGGTTCTTGAAATGGGTTCTGCAGAGGTCATAATGTTAATCTTTCTTCCTTTGAGGGTTGAGATGATGAATGTTGAGAGTTTGTCCGGGACCCCCAAGTACTGTAGCCTCCTCTGGAGGAGTGGAAGCAGGACATTATCGTAGGCGGCTTGCACGTCCAGGAAGACCGCAACTACCGATTCCTTCCGTTTGAATGCCAGTCTTATATCTGTGGTGAGAATCGCCAGGTTGTCGAGGGTGCCTGATCCACGACGGAATCCAAACTGTGAGTTTGCTAGTTTGGCTGAAGTTTCCACGAACCATTCTAGTCTGTTTTTGATTATGTGCTCTGAAATTTTGCACAGGGTTGAAGAGAGAGCAATAGGGCGGAAACTTTTGGGGGAGGACGGATCACAATTGGGTTTGGGGATAGCGATGACCGCTTGGGACCTCCAGGAAGTGGGAGATATGCCTTGATCAAAGAACCCGTTCAGGAGATCTAAGTAGTACCCTGTGATGTTAGGGCAGCAAGAGGGGATGAATGCGTAGGGAATAAGGTCCTCGCCTGGGGCTGAATCTCTAGCCTTGTTCAGGGCGGCATCTAATTCTACCAGGCTGAAGGGGGAAGACATTTCGGTATGTGAGGAAGGATGCGCACTAGGGAGGATTTCCGGTTCTGTGTTGAGCTCGTCGCTGCCGGGACAATATGGGGGGGCCAGGCAATTAACAAATTGGTCCAGTGTCTCTCCATGTACTGGGGGGGAGGAGTTAAGGTTCGAAGCTCTCCTGAATCTTTTGACCATAGCCCAGACAGTGGAACTCGGAGTATCCGGGGAAAGGTTGGAGCAGAATTTTTTCCAACCTTCTCTTTTTTTACTTGAGAGGAGTTTTCTGGTTTCCTTGGCTGCGATTTGGTATGAGTTGTGATTGCTAGTGTTCATATCACTCAGATAAGTAGAGAGGCAGAGTTTCCTCCTGCCAACCGCTTGGTTGCACTCAGCATCCCACCATGGAGGAGATTGTCGGACTGGAATTTTGGGGGTTTGTTTTTTGAAAAACTTTTCAGCCGCTGATAATATGCAAGAGGACAAGGAGGAGTAGCACTCCTCTAGGGGGGTGCTTTCGAGTGGGGGGAGGAGTGTTGCTGCGTCGTTTAAGTGAGCGCAGAAATCCGAGAAGTTTTTTTCCTTATTACTAAACTTAAAGAGTGCACGACGGCTAATGGTGGCTCGATTAATCAGAGTGAAGTGAGTATTAATGAGGATGGGAAAGTGGTCACTACCCAATGGGTCATCCAATACTTGCCAAGTACTGTCTATTTGGAGGCACGGGGAGCATATCGAGACATCAGGGGCCGAGGAACGTTCTGATGGAAGTGGAACCAAGGTGGGTGAGCCGTCGTTCATGATGCACATAGAATGTTTATCCATCATATTTATCAGGGCATCTCCCTGTCGGTCAGAGAGCGAGCAGCCCCAAAGTGGGGCATGCGCATTTAGGTCTCCAAGAATGAACACAGGCCCGGAAATACCTCCGAGGGTCCGGGACCACCATTTTTCCGTAATAATCGTCCTGGGGGGAGCATATAGAGAAAGAAATGTGCACAATTAGCATGTTCATACAAGCACTCACAAGCACATTCGCACTACAGATACACACCCACACACACATACACACTCCATCACACAAACACACACCAACACCCATACACTCGCACATAGCGATTTTAAATTCTTTTTGGTTTTCTTTGTATTGTATTGTTTAGCATATTTTATAATCCTTACATAGCAAATAATTTAAAACATCATTGGCTTTACTACTGGTATATATTATACTTATACGTTATTTTTTTATGCTGTATGTTTTCAACAAAAAAATAATATAAAGTAATACAGTATTCAGTATTCAATTTATTTATTCAGAATATACAATAAAAGCATGAATTATGAATTAAAGCTAATTATCGCATATTAGAATTCGTCAGTTTAAATGTAGATATAAAACGATTAAAGCATAAATATTAATTCGACAATAGCGTTGACTAAAGTCGGCTTTACACGGCAGACAAATAAAATTTAAAAAAAATAGAGCTGAATCCATGTACATGAGTATACATATAAAATAGATAATTATTATAAGAATATTAATAGTCATCAAGCACTTTATACAAAAAATAAGCACACAATAGGAAGTATCAAAACAAAATTGGAAAACACAACGTATGTAGGTATGATCAGGTATGTTACATTAGACATTGTAGTCTACATATTAAATATTAAATTCATAATATTATTATTAAACAATAAGAACTAAAATGAGGTACCTGAAAGTTACATATTAATGTTATTCCCATTTGAAGGAATTGGCATGCTCAAAAAAATCACCCAGCTTATAGAAAGCATGTGTGGATTGTAGCTTTTGTTTAATAAATCTAATAATACCATGTCTGCCGTGGTACGTCGGTTTGAAGTGATTCATTCTCTTCTCCATCAATGATGTTATCAAAATGCAGCACGAATAAAGTCAAACGATGGAAGTGTTACAAATGGTGAAATCTTGGGTAATCCGCAATACACGCGAAGGCTCTATAATTCTCCTTCCCCCTTTTTCTCCATCGATTTGTCAGTGTTAGCGTGTTTTTGACTGACATCGTCACCGCCATTATTCTTTACATTTGGGGGGTGATTCCATAGTCAGCTGACTCAGTGACCTTGCCCCCTAAAAAGCGATCGATGTAAACCGAACGCCCTCTTCATTCATATGCACGTTTCGTATTTTCTACTTTACTGCCTGCAAGGGCGGTCCTAGCCTTACATTTTGGGGGGGGGGTCACCGTTATGGACTTAAAGTTTTTTGATCGGACCAATACCAAGTCCTAACCTAAAAACTCAGATTGACAATATTGAATTACTTATCAGGTTTTTAATCCTTCAGGTTAAAATAATTGAAACATTAAATAGTAAGTCAATTATTTAATATGTAAAATAAAGACGAGAATTACAATACAAACTCTAATTTGGTCTTTGAACCCTTTGAATATCTTGTAATCACAGCATCCACATCAACATCAATGTCCCTGTGAATGTTCAGGAGAGCTAGACGGACAAGGCGTTCTTCTCCCATGGATGCTCGGAGCCAACTTTTAACGCGACGCAGAGTTGAAAAGGTCCGTTCTCCAGTGGCAACACTTACTGGCAATGTCGCAAGAATCCGAAGCAGGCAGTTGATGGATGGGTACAAGTCATTGTCACATTGTTCAATTATTTGCATCAGACAAGTGAGAATGGCTTGTTTTGGGGCAGATTGTGACAGTCGCTTCCACGTAGCTACCCACAATTGATATTCTGCAATAACAGACAAAACTGGTACCTACTCCCAAAAGTCCACTGTAAGCATCGGCTACCTCTCGTAAAACTTGTATGTCGTCATCGCTGTAAGAGGTTCGTGGCAAGAGCACATTCAAATTGAAAGTTTCATTATGTCTGGAGACAGGCGATCTTTCAAATCAATTATGACACTGTCTAACAATGGCACATACATTACTCTGCGGAAGTAATCCTAGGTAGAGTTAGCCGGGACATTTGCACGCTGCGTTTGACGAGATACTGTTCTCGGCATCTTAATAACACTGTCCAATTCTGATGCTACCTCAGTAATTTCTGAATAAAGTTGACTAAATATTGTCTTCGCATTTAGACTCTTGTAGATTTGTAAATAAAACTTAAAGTTCCCCTTTAATATACAATAATTTATTTATGGAAACAAGTGTATTTGCAGAAGGGGCTTATTATAAGCCATATATATTTAAGATTTTGGGGGGGGTCATGACCCCCTTGACCCCCCCCCCCCTCCCCCCCTCTGGGACCGCCCTTGACTGCCTGCAGGTGATGTGAAAGTGCTGGAACCGATGCACTATGCGGTATTTAGCCACAAACCTATATTATATTACTTTATTATGTCATTAATCAAAATTAGTATTTTTAATCCATGTTTCATTTAATTTTCGTCGTGTCCAATTGACGGCTAAAGATCGCTCTTGGACGTGTCAAAATAATTGGGTTAGGTAATAAGTTTCGTTACTACTCTTTACTGAATATACATAGGTAGTCAAGAATTAACCACTAGATTGTCAAACTATAAATATAAATAATCAAAATAGAAGCCTAATATTTGAAGTAGTTAGTAATTCGAAAAGATACGTAGTAAAATTATTCATCGTAATATTCAAATTGTCAGTAAAATGTTAAATAGGTAATCAAATTAAATCTACGTTATGCATTTTAAACGAAAAGTACAGATATAAGACCATATAAAATAATCAGACAATAAGGCTCTACTTTTTTAAGTAATTTAAATGGGCACAATATTTGAAAAATCGTGGCCCTCAAATTCGGCCAGATTATAGAAAGGGTGGCCTATCAGCATCTCCTTGATGTTTTTTTTATGTCCTCCAGCTGTTTAAATTTTGTAGGGAGTAGATTATAGAATTTAATGCTAAGGTACAAGTAGCTTTTCTGTACTTTTGCCAGTCGTATTCAGGGTACTCATAAAAGGGAGCTACCGCGGGTATGATGCGAATGAATGTCTGCATTAATTGGTGTTTCTGCTAGGTGCTGTCTAGACATTAAACACTGGTATATGAACGCCGAATACAGTCATTACCCTTGCGTTGCTGATTAATTTAAAGTATTCGGATACCCAGATAGGCAATACATAACGTGACATATATTACCCAGCACTGAGAAGTTCTGGCATCTGGAATTTCGTTTTCGCTTTGCACGAACGTGGTCGTTTTTTTCTGCACTCGGTTGTGAATGAAATTGTGTTGTATTTTTTTGCATCTTCTGTGATTTTCGTTGAAAAAAATCGTTATGTACATTCAAGTTCAAGGTATGTATATTAAATAAAACAAATTCATATGTGTTATATAATTACATTACTATCTATTTTTATGGTAAGAAAAACGCTTAAAAAGGGTTTGATTTCTTGTAAATTAATTAATTTATTTATTTAAAGAAATTCGCATTTTTTAAACTACAACTAGAGTGGTCAACTACAACGGGCGAGCCCGTCACCTCAGGAAGTTTTAACGATTAGTCGTTCTATCTCCGAGCGAGCGCAGAAGACTTGGACAAAACAGTCCACCGTCAAGCTCCGCCACAAACCCGTAAGAGCGAGATAGCCAGGAGTGCTACCCAGCGGGCTTACACTCACGCCCTTAATTCCAATTGCGACCAGATTACTCCAGTCTCTCGATTGGTTACGAGTTCGAGGCAGGGCCGGCAAGTCCATATAGGCAATTGCCTAGGACGCTCGTATTTTGGGGGGCGGCGCGGCGAGGCGATCTGGTAGCGTATGTATCAGAGCATATCTGCGACACGACCACGCGAATCGATGAACGGTTCGAACGCGCGTTCGAATAAGGGTGTTTGTTGCTGACACTTCCCGTGTCTGTGGCCAGTGGTGAGCGCAGTTTTTCTAAATTAAAGCTAATTAAAACGTATCTGCGCTCCACAATGACCCAAGAAAGACTTGTGGGGTTGTCGACTTTATCTATAGAACAAGAAATAGCTCAAACAATAGATTTAAAGGAGATCGTTTCCACTTTTGCTAAAATAAAGGCAAGGAAAATAAAACTTGCTTGATTTAATCTCTAATTAGTCTTTTAAATATATATATATATATATATATATATATATATATATATATATATATATATATATATATATATATATATATATATATATATATATATATATCACTCCATACAGCTAAAGAAGCTGGATATATTCTCTTCTTAACCGACTTCAATAAAAGGAGGAGGTTCTCAATTCGGTTGAATGTTTTTTTTATTTTTTTTTAATGTTTGTTACCTCAGATCTCTGTCATTTTTGGAGCGATTTGGAAAATTCTTTTTGTATTTGAAAGAATATACTTTCAGATTGGTCCCATAGAATTTTTTTCAAAATTGGTTCAGTAGTTTGATTTTAAAATCAAAATAACTGGAAAATAGGTGCAAAAATTATTTGAAGTCGGTTGTATTTTTTAAAAATTTGTATTATAATTATATATAAGTAGGTAAGTCATTCTGTGCTCTAATGATTTGATTAAAAATTACACAATTAATGTTTCGTGATTTTTTTTAATGGGCGCCATACCTAGTCTTTTGCCTAGGGCGCCAAGTTTCCTCGAGCCGGCGCTGGTTCGAGGTCGCTTGAGCGGTCCTCTCCCTTACGAAGCGGTGAAACGGTGTATACCGAATCTATCGCGGACCACGGCATCCTTCGCCCGGCTGTTCACCCAGGATCGGGTAGCCGATGGTCGTTTCGAGAGCAGTCGCCGTAAGGTCCGCAAACCACCACCGCTCTATAGGAAACAGTACCTACTGCTTCCAGACTCCCCCCGACTGTTAGTCAGAGTGCACAGTCGATTGGCTTACGCCGCACGCTGCGCAGACCGCCCAGGAGCGCCAGAAGGTTGATTCCTAGGGGAAACTGACCATAAGGCCAGAGTCCTACCCAGGCTCGCACTTTATGCGTGGAGGCCTATATGGTCATTCATATATAAGTGTAATGGAAATAAATACCCTTTATCTGACCACGTCCAACATTACGCGCGTAGATGAGACACAGGCGAAGCCGCAGGCATATCTAGAATTACCGATGCCGTGACTTGAGGCAATAAGCATGCATGTAACCTCCTAGATAGCTAGCTAACCTATTCGTATTGTTTCACACAGAACAGCTATGCGGAGGCGTTACTAAAGCACCACCACTGCAAAGGTCACGGCTAAAAGGTTATTTTTAACAGCTTCACTGTGAATGTTGACCTATAACATTCACTTGCAAGTCGAGATATAGTCGTGGGTGACTATTACCATAGTAAAATAACACCAGTAGGACATTCGAGCCCGTTTTCGAAATAAGTACCTACGCTTCGCTGAACTACCAGGGTTGCCACAATAAATACACAATTGACAAGTAGTGATCACATTAAATCAGAAATGCAACTCTTTATAATTATTATGTAGGTATGTTTATGTATTTTTGGTTTATAGATTAAGAGTCGGTTCCCAAAATTGTACCGTAACAGAATATATGAGTTAGTACTGACTTTGTGTCCAATTATAGTCCTTATTCTTTGAGGAGTGATGTTTAGCATATCGCTGTGATATTCTAACACAGGATAACACATAGGATAACATAGGATAACACAAACAATTACTGTGAATCCTCGATAAGAATTTTAAAGATGTAGTACGCAACGCTGTAAAGTGTTCAATATGTGCGCGTAAGTGGACTTTATATCGCGAATACCTTTGAAGCATACCTCAAGAAAACGTTGATTCAGTTTGCCAATAGGAGAGCAAGAAATATTACGCTAGCATATGAAATTTTTTGCCAAGCAAGTAGCGGTATTAAAGATATTGTACACATGGATGACAATACCTACTTCGTGAAAGAGAAGACTTATCTGACGTCGTTGACTGTGAAATGGCAACATGTGACTGGAACCTTGAGCCCTTATGGAAGTGGGGGTCGATTTTGTCAATATATCTGTACTGTAGAAAGAAAATGTTGGACTATTATTACCATATCGCTACATTTGAATGACTCTGATCGTCAACAATTTGCAAAATTTGGGAATAACTGCAGTATAAGAACCTCTCTCCAATATATATATATATATATATATATATATATATATATACCGTCGTGTGGGGTTAATTTGCTCCCGAACTACCTACTTTGCCCCAAATGTGTATTTAGTTTAATACCGCCATTATTTCTTTAAACGGATAAATATGTTTAAGGTGTTTGCATTTTCTTGAACGTTATTACACTGGCAACATTTTTTTGTCCCATCACTACACTTGACTACATTGTCTATGACAATTTGCAGCTGTTTTCTTGTTGTAGCGCGAAATGCATGACAAGGTACTCTCAAAATTTCAAGTATTCATCTAGTTGTGGGAACTGCATGGAGGAAGTGTGCTTTTGTTCTATCCTGTACATAGTTTTTAATAACATAATATTACTTAATCATAATCGAAGTCGCAAGCGTTTTTTATTATTCGCTAGATTAAAAAAGTGAGGTTACTTTTCTCCGATTTGGGGACACTTTGCTCCGTGGGGCAAAGTCGCCCCCAAGGCAAATTTGTTGTTTCAGTATAAAAATCTACTGGAGCAAAGTCTACTCCCCATACTAATTTGTTATTCAAAGATAATATTTGTAAAGGCTAATGTAAAGGCACAAGTTCTAAGTTTATTAAAAACTGAATTATTTACAGATATGCCACGAACGTACAAGAGGACTCCAGGCAGCAGGCGCTATAGAGACTATACTGACGCGACCCTTGCAGTATGTTTGCAAGAACTGACAAATGGACAGATACTCAACGTGCAGCCGAAAAAAAATACAGCGTTCCTCGTCGTACCCTCCTAAATAAACTGAAGTCTTATCACAACAAGAAGCCGGGTCATCAGACTATATTCAGCCTAGATGAAGAGAATTCATTTGTGACTTGTATGATGCGATTCAGCGACTACGGATTCCCGGTCGATACATTCGACCTAAGAATGATATATTTTTTTTCAATTTTTTTTCAATTTCAATTTATTTCCAAAAAATCTTAACAGATTGTAGAAACTTAATATTTAGGTTCATTTAAATTACAGTATATTAGTTCGTTTTTACAATATTTAAATTTATCACCACGTACATACAGTTACTTCTTTATTGCTTTTAGTATATTAGTCAAATCATACCTAAGCAAATGTGGAAGGACAGTCAAGAACTTCAAAAACAATACACCGGGGATAGACTGGGCCAGATCCTTTTTGAAGCGTCACCCGGAAGTTGTCCAGCGTTTTGCCAACAACATAAGAAGAGAGAGGGCTGCTGTGAACGAAGAAGTGCTACGTAGCTACATTGAAAATTTAAGTGAAGTAATCAAAGATGTTCCACCCCAAAATATTTGGAACTTTGATGAAAGCAACTTAGTAGACAACCCAGGTTTGAAAAAAGTTATGGTAAAAAGAGGCACAAAATACCCTGAGATGATAAGAAATTCCTCGAAAACTTCGATTTCCCTGATGTTTTGTGGGAACGCTCTCGGAGAGTTACTTCCGCCTTATGTTCTATACCGCTCTACTTGCCTGTGGAACACGTGGACCGAAAATGGGCCAGCCAATTGTCGCTATGGAAACAATTCTAGCGGATGGTTCGACTTTGTAGCATTTACCGATTGGTTCGAGGGCTTATTGTTGCCAAGACTGAAAAAACTTTCCGGTAAAAAGGTTGTCATCTGCGATAATTTATCCACACATATAACTGTGGATGTACTATAACTATGTCAAGATCATGACATTGAATATGTGTGTCTACCTCCTAACAGTACGCATATTTCGCAGCCACTTGATGTGGCGTTCTTTCATCCCATGAAAGTTGCATGGCGAAAAATACTTTCAGAGTGGAAAGAGACAGCTGAGGGCACGAGATGCACAGTGTTACAAAAACAGCATTTTCCTATGCTTTTGAAAAGGCTCATAGACGCATTGGAACCAAACAAGAAGGAAAATCTTATGGCAGGTTTTAAAAAATGTGGCATAGTCCCAATAAACGTCAATGAAGTTCTTTCCAGGCTTCCTGCTCGGTCAGGTAATAGTCAGGTCGTCGAATCCTCATTTACAGAATTTCTGAAAAAAACAAGGAGTTTATTGACAATGACCAAAGCAAGGAACACCCGAAAAAAATTGAATGTTCAGCCTGGAAAAAGCGTCACCGGTGAAGTGGAAACCCTACTCACACAAGGTCCATCCACTTCGAAACAACAGACTTCTCGCAAGAAGACAAGGCCAATGGACAATGCTGACAATCTTGCATCAAGTGATGATGAAAGTATTAAAATTTCTCTAAGAGACTCCTCTGACCTCGATGACAATTTCCTTGATGATGACCTCGATGACAATTTCCTTGAGGAAAATGCAGAACCTGTGAGCATTCCTGTAATTCCAAGAAAAATTGGACAGCACGTTATTTTTATGTACGAAGGGGAAAAATTCCCAGGGAAAATTCTGGGATTTAATGAATCAGGGGCCACTATTTCGGCAATGGTGCGATCCAAGAAATCGTGGAAATGGCCAGAACAACCTGATTGCCTTTTTTATCCATGGTCAGACATCAAAGAGCCGATAAAAGAACCAAAAATCATTTCTAAGAGAGGGTTCTTTGAAATACCGGAGCTAGAAAACTTGTGGGGATTTTAATTATTATTGTAAAGAGAATTCAATAAACGTTTTTGTGAGTTAAAGGTTTTTTTTCCTTTACTATAATAAAAAAATATATTTTCTTAGTAAAAATATTATCTCTACATGTGCTAACAGTACCATGACTCAATGACAAATAATTTGAGACCATATGGGAGAGGTTTCTTTACGCCAGCGTTTTATTATCTAGGTAAAACTACGTCCAGAAATTCGTGGGGCAAAATACCCCCACCAAAGGGTAGACATTGCTCCAAAATATAAAAAAATATATATGTATATATTTTTTTAAATAGGTACATACACGATCGAGAATTGTATAGATAGACTCACCCTTCAAGTCATAGATCAATACATAAATTAGTAAACGGATCAAATTCGCCTGAAAATGAGATTCCCAAAATAAACTTTTTGAAATGGAGCAAAGAAAACCCACACGACGGTATATATATATATATATATATATATATATATATATATATATATATATATATATATATATATATATATATATATATATAGACTAATAGATTGTTTCATTATAATGCTAAATCTAGAAGAAAATTGTGTCGGTCGCTATAAATAAGCGAGATATAGGCATTCAAAGTTTAAATTTTATATGTAAACAAACAGGCCAAAATAAAAAAATAAAAATTCACCACGCTGATTCCAAATCTTCCATAATCTTTATTCGATCTCAATAAATAAGCGAGATAAAAGGCGTTCAAATTTTTCATCCTAATGTCAAGAAAGTTGCGGCCATTTTGTTTGTACATGAAAACGTTTTTTGTTAATATTTTAACAAAAAAAAATGTATTATAACCTGTGATTAATGACTGGGACTTACAATAATATTAACATCCATAAACCTCATTGTATTATTTTATTTCAAATAGTAGTAGTTCTAGCTATGGCTTTGCATTTTGTCTATTGTTTTTAACAACTTATAGATTAATAATTAGAAATCTAAATTAGTATCAGAAAAGCTTCATAACAGTTTTACACTAGGTATTTATGGTTTTATAATAGCATTATGTACAGGTCTCTCAATAACAAACGGAAACTTATAGATAGTTTTTCTGTTTTTAAAACCCTTCAAAAACACATAGAGTACTTGATATTGGATTATTGTTTTCTTAACTACGGTCCAAAAGACACTTTTAAAATCCCCAAATTAATAAAGAAACCTCAATTTTGCGCCCCCCAAAATTTTGATCCCTAGGTTGCCTATATGAATAAGCCGGCCGTCTGGATCACACCCTTGAAAACTCAATCCTTCACAGGTAGAAAGGTACAAAACAAATAAAAATGCCAAAATTGTATTTCCTAAAATTTGAAGTCTTTATTATCTTAAAGCGACATTATACAGTTATTGTAATTTATAAATTCATTTCATCGGTTTTTTATAATTTTTTTTTGAAGATTTTTCACTTTTTGGTACGTTGTATTCGTGCCTCTGCGCCACGCGGCGCGAGACTACCTCTATAGAGTATCGTTATAATAATATAATTTATTGCTAACCCCAAAAGCTTAAATTTTACAATACGATAGGTTCCTCGAGTTTATACAAAAACGGTTTTTCTCATCATCATATAAGGCAACGGGACTAAAAATTGCATTATTTTAATATATCACTTATTGTCCGCGGCGACAATGGCGATTCCGTAGAAAAATAGGCTTTTCCGTATCAAAAAAGTCCAGGGTATTTTATATTTTATACAACGCGCGCGCGAGCAGCTGCCCTCGCGCCCAACGAACTCTGACATATCGACTCACTAATCTCAAACAAACGCAATTATTGTTGTTATATTAAACTTTCGATAATATATATAAGTTAATCGAAACTGGGTGCAAAATCGCTCTTTGTACTAAACGAAAAAAAAATGATGTACTGTGGAAATCGCCTCCGATTTGAGCACGAGTAACCACCAGATACAACACCTTAATAAGAAGAAAGTGAACAGTTAAAATATCCAATATAGTACAACCTTGATATAACAAATTCCTCGATGCAACGATGTTTTAAAAATCTCTTTAAATTTGCCATAAAATACAATACGCATATAATGCGTTAAAAGCCTTGATCGCAAAATTTTGATCCTCGATCCTCGAAAACCCCAGTATAAACCTCGAAAACCCCAGTATAACATAAAAAACACCTTTACGCAAATGTCAAACAGTGCATTAAAACAAAATTAATCATTTCTCGACACGTACATAAGAATTGACGCGAGTGATTCGCGACATCAGGTCAGTGACATTGTGTCTGTTGCGTCGGTACTGAAATAGTAAATTTAGTCAAATATAGTATGTCTACAGTATTACAAAATAGACTTCTGTGGTAAATATTCGTGCGTTTTAGTTTGTAGGCATGTAACACTCGATTTAGCAAACCTCGGTGTTACGAATGCCTTCATATAACATTTTTTTTATATCTTTAAGTTGGTTATATCGAGGTTGTACTGTATATACGTCTCGTTCATGTTCTTAAACAAATATGATAAATTGCAAAGGACAACGGTATCAATTTTATTAGTGCTCAAAAAGCAGGAAAGCTAGATTATCATACACTCGTCCATGTAGACTCGATGGGCAAGCTAGAGACTTAAAAACTAGGGAGCATAGAGAACCTAGAGAAGACGAGAACCTAATAACTCGTCGGTGGTGCCTAGGAAACTGAATCTTAAAGCTCCAAATCATCACTATATGCATAATATGCCGAATCGTTATGGAATACTTTTGATTGAGCATGGATCAGTCTGCACTTTGCAGGACGCAGGACTACAAAGAAGTTACAGACTAACTTCTGTAACGTACAAGTTACAGAAGTAAACCGATAAGGCGAGATCCTTCATCGGTAGCACAAGTATTCAAAACATACATCTAGACATAGAAACTATATGCAATGATCATTAAAATGAAAAAAAAAACAAATATTCAATCAGTCAGTATCAAAAGAACATCAATACACATCACGTTAGAAACTGAATCAATACACAGAGAAAAACTTTCAAAAGAGATGTTCAAATTCATACAGTAGCATTCTAATCAGCCTACCTAGATCTAGATCTATCCTATCTAGGAACTTACGCTTGACATACATACCCAAGAGACAAAGACAACCTATCTAGGTCTAGATCAGCAGGAATGTTCACTTGACATATATATGCAAGAGACAGACGACCTATCTAGGTCTGGATCAGTGGGAACTTACTTTTGACTTACATAAGCAAGTGACAAAGACAACCTATATAGGCTTAGATCAGCGGGAATGTTCACTTGACATACATATGCAAGAGACAGATGACCTATCTAGGTCAGGATCAGCGGGAACCTACACTCGACATACAAATGCAAGAGACAAAGACGGCCTATCTAGGTCTAGATCAGCGGGAACTTACACTCGACATACATACGAAAGAGACAAAGACGACCAATCTAGGTCTAGATCAGCGGGAATTTACACTTGACATACTATGCGAGAGACAGACGACCTATCTAGGTCTAGATCAGCGGGAACTTACACTCGACATACATACGCAAGAGACAGACTACCTATTTAGGTCTAGATAAGCGGGAATTTACACTTGACATACACACACGACACAAAAGACTATAATAACAGAGCAAATACAAAAATAGCATTTAACCCTCAGAAACGCTGTCTTCTCGGTGGGTCGCTCAAGAAACAAACAGTTTGGAAGATGTGCTATGGACTCATCAGATTGTTTTCAAAACAGGTAAACCTGTACTGACCTAGGACGATTTCCACAGTGTTTTCGTCATCAAAGAACGATTTAACTCCCAGTATTGTACAAATTTGTATAATTTGAGTTCAGCAGTTAAACAAGCTACAAAACCGCCAGATTAATTTGTGGAAAGAGATAATGAGTCAAAGACAGACACTTGAATACAACACCAAAAATGGCTGACAGCGAGCACCAAATCTTCAAATATCAAACGTTTATAGGTCTAAAATGTAGCTCATCTAACTGCCCCCCTAAATTATTGAGGCGATTTAAAGAGTGGGCTCGTGTACGAAGAGTTTGAGGATTGATAGTCGTAGCGAAGGTCAACTTACAGCGAAAAATTGCCTGAAAATTCGCTAAAAAAGACCAAACCCCAAATTTTTCGCACCACAATACCAGCCCACCCATGCACAATCGATAACAACACAATTCTTAAAACTAGAGATTTAAAAAAGACTGTACAGGGCGCTTTGATTACACGATTTTTAGAAACCTTAGACGACTACATTTACAATGCATTTTTATTATTTTTTCCAAACACATTCAGACGCCTCATGGTTTCTTAAAAAAAAACGATAAAAGTCAGATTATTCCAGTTTTTATTCTCAAATTATGAGTTGAATCATGCATTTTACAATTTAAAATTAATTCGCATTAATGTAAAAACAACAAACTAGCGACACGATTTTTCGTACAAAAATTTCGGACAATTATCATAAATTTCTTTTAATTTAAATATATATATATATATATATATATATATATATATATATATATATATATATATATATATATATATATATATATATATATATATATATACATATATATATATATATGTATATATATATATATATATATATATATATATATATATATATATATATATATATATATATATATATATATATATATATATATATATATATATATATATATTTATATATATATATTTACATATACATATACATAGACAAATACATGTATATGTATATACATATGTATATACTATATATGTACATATGTATATACATATGTATGTACATATGTATGTACATATGTATAAACGTATACGTATACATACTCATTTTTTTATTGGATGAATCAGTACAATGTTGTTTAATGAGAAAATTGGAAAAAACCAAAAAACATCTTTGTTTAGAAAAAAAAAATAGTTTTTTTTTTATTTGAAAATATGAAGAAGTTGACTGTTAAATAACGGTTTAAGAAGCGTTTGGGCGCGCTGCGCCATCTAGCGATAGGTAATATAGGGTAAATAAACAATATTTGCGATATTTCACTTACCGCTAGATAGAGCATTTTGATTACAGTTTTTTACACTATTAAAAAAAATCAAATAAAACTTTTTATTTTTTTTATTTTAGGTTTCTTCAAAAAAATATAATACCAAAAGTTGCTTACCTCGTACTGTTTCACCCACTAAAAAAAATGCCTGTATATGTATATACATATAGACATATTATATACATATAGACATATAGGCGTATATACATATACTTATATACATTTAAGTATATAATTATGTGTATATACATGGTCGAATTTTAAATCGATTAGGTTTCGGTACGGCCCAGCGAACAATCTTTGGTCCTCTACCAATCGACATTACCCATCGACATTTCGGCATACACAAAAAATGGAGAGAAGTGGTCAAACCACATATTAAAAAAATCAAGAAAATATTAATTTTTACAGACAGACAAAATTTCGGACTTTAATCTCCTGAAAAAAAAACCAAGAACACTATTAATTTTAACTAGGAAAAGAAATCTTAGCATGATACTTTTTTTATAATATACGGGAATGTTCTTTATATACAGAACATAAAATAATCTCGTATAATAATATACGAACGACCAAAACAAAAAAAAACATTCCTCGCGTTTATAATAAAGGTGTGATTAACAACACAGCCTCGTTTATAATTACAATATATAAAAAATTACGCACGTTTTTATATTATTTTGTATAATATATAATCAGTACGCATTTTATAATTATTAAGGAAAATGTATTTATTTACAAGTTATATCCGAGCTGCCTAAAGCGAGACACAGTAGGGATATGTGAGTCCGCGCGTCGAACCGTAGTCTGTTTTCGATCAGTCTTCATCGCAAGATTCCTCGCCGTGCGCCTCTTTCAGCATCGTGAAGAAGGACGTCAAGGACTTGATCATGACTCCGCGTCCTTCCTGCTCGTGGGGGTCCGCGTTTTGCTCCCACGCCAGGAACGATTCCGCCGAGATTATGTCATTTTCTAATAGGTGGTTGAAGAGCTGAAGCGTCACTCTCTGCGGGTGCTGGTACGAGTGGATCAGCTGTTGAATGCCCAGCAGGCACTGCAGCTCGCGTTCCTGTTTTTGCTCCGTATACGTGGTCAGTATTTCTCGGTACGCATTGAGACGATCGTCGGATTTGGAGCAGTAGCGCGGGACCGACTCGCTCTTTTCTCCCGGCGGGAAGAGGGCGTCTTTGCATACCGCTCTGGTGAGCGCGCGCAGATAGCCGCCGTCCTCTATGCCGGCGCCGATGTTGTCGCGGATCCAGTCGCGGACGTCGCGCTGCGCCGCGTCCTTCTGCAGCATCGCGAACACCGCCTCGCACAGATCCTCCGGCGAATGCTTATCCGTGAGGAACTTCACGTCGTTCGAACGCGCAAACTGCCCGACTTCCTCCTCGGTCATCCACGAATTTAACGTTAAACCGCTGTCTTTCCATATACTGCGCACCGTCGTTTGATCGTTTTCCAGCAACAGCTGCTTTATTAGATTACTTAAAAATAACCCTCCTTGGCGGGCTTCGATCACGGGTTTCGACCCGTCGTTCAGCGCGGCGAGACACGCCCCCGTTTTTAAATGCGGCACCACTAAATACGACAGCACTCGATAAATCTTCGGAATATCGAGCAGCAATTCCGGCGCTATCGATAATATTTTACTAGAAACGGCTCGGAAGAAAGATTCGTTCGATACGAGCCGCCGGTCGACCATCTGTCGGGTCACGACGCGCGTCATTTCGTGGTATTTCATCTGGGATTTATCGATGGCGTAATTTAGAAATTCTACTGCGCACGCCGCCATTTGGTTCGGCTGGAATTTTTCCCCTAATTCTTTCATCACGTCCTCTAGGAGGTGCAATTCGTTGTAGTATTCGTCCATGGAGGAGTGGATACGTTTTATCTGCGCTTCCGCGAGCGGCGCCGGCTCGGGCTCGGGCGGCGGCGCCCGGGAGCCGGCGCGCGTCGACGAGTTGGAGCGCGAGTGCCCCCCCCCCTCCCGCTTGGCGGGCGCCGGCGCCGCCTCGGGGTCTATGGACTTGAGGGAGTTGAAGTTGTTGATGCTGCTGAAGGAGGCCGAGCCCACGGAGCGGCTGGCGGCGGGCTTGACGTTGGCGCCCTGGCTCCAGCCGCCCAGCGCCGGGCCCAGTTTCGTCTCGCCGATGTTCGTCGCCTTCAGTTGCGTCAGTTTGCGCGAGTCGATGTTGACGGGGTTGCGGTTGCGCGAAGACTGCGACGTGGACCACTCGTCGTCGTTTCGGCCCGAGCCGCCGCGCCCGCCGCCCCCGCGCCGACCCTTGTCGTCCTTCCTGGGGCCCATCGACCCCGAGCCCGAGTTCATCATCTGTATGTGCATGTTCTCCTGATCCACGTCCTTCTGGATCTGGTTCATGGTCTTGGGCTTGGCCTCGGTGCGTCGCGGGACCCACTTGTTGTGACGCAGCTCCAGGACGTCCTGCAGCATGAACCGAACGCGGCTGCTGATCTTGCTGTTCCGTTCCCCGATCATCCGGTCGATCGTGTCGAAGTAGCCTCTCCATTCGCCCCTCTCCGCCGGGGAACGCAGGCTTTCCTCGAGCCTTCCGCCGATCGTCGTCAACAGCTTGCACAGGCACTCGAGGGTCTCTTCCTCTTTGCTGTGCAAGAGTTTGTCGATGCATTTCGTCATGATTTTGACGGTGAGCATTTTCAAATTGAAGAGCTCGCCGATGAAGCGTATGTTTCCGACGGACCGCATGCGCACTTTCCGGTCTTCCTCGTCGATGGCGCCGAGCAGCTCTTTCCTCTTCTCGTCGTCGGAGCATTCGGAGATGTGCTCGAGCGCCGCTCTCCGCTCGGGCGACTCCTGTATCTTCTTCTCGCACTCGAACTCGTGCTGACATTTCTGAATGATCTGATTCTCTATGGTCTTCGTTCCGGTCGCGCCTTCGACGCCCTTCCCCCTCAGATCGAGGCACATCTTCGCGTAAAACGCGGCGAAGCTCGGCTCGAATATCGCCTTCTCCCACACGAGTTCGATCACGCCGCTGAGACGCTCGGCCGTGTCGATGTTCATGTCCTGGATCCTTTTCACGAGGGTGTCGTATTTCTCAGGGGTGATCTTATTGAGGATCCCGCGCACCTCTTTCAGGAGGTGCGCCGTTTTGTCCTCTTCGGTCGGGTTCTTTTTGAGACGGGTGGGCTTCCACGCGTTCTCCGACTGGTTCAATTTGACGTCTTCGTGCAGCGAGAGGGAGACGTGTATGACGCCCGGTTTCGCGTTTTGCATAGGGCTCGATTTCGTTTGGCTCCTGCGCGTGGAGATCACGCCGCGTTGCGACGAAGATTTACTCATCGATATTGATTCGTTTTTGGGGGCGTTTCCGTACGGGCCCGTTTTGCGCGGCCGCAGCACCGATTCGATGCCGTCGAAGTCCGATATATTGGGCTCCGTTTTAGAGCTCGGCTTGTTCTGTAAGCTCTTGAGGAAGTCGCAGTCGTAGCGGCGCTTCTCGCCGTTGACGTGAGCGACGACGCGAACGGCGGGCTTCGCGACGGGCTCTACGTCGTTCGCTTGAACGGGGACGGAGGGGCGCGACAGCGGGAGCGGTCCCCTGCTGATCGTAAAAGTCTTGAGGAACTCGTAGTCTTCGTATTTATTCTTCGGCGGCGGAGGCGGCGGCTCGACGACGGCCGGGGCGGGCGGCGGGGTCGGTTCCGCGCGGTCGATCTCATCGATTGTCGTCGCGGCTTCCGCCGAGAAATTGTAGTTGGGATCTTCGATTTTTTTCGGTTTTGTGACGTCGTCGACGTTCGGCGGTGACGGGACGACGTTCCTATTCGAATCCGAGTTCGAGGTCGAATTGGAGAAAGGCGGTATCGAGAAGGGGAGTTTTCCGACGGGCGCTAGAGTCGGGACGTCGTCCTTCTTCTTTATCGATTCGGAGTTGTTGTTGTTGTTGGTGTCGTTAGGGACGGGGACCGGAACGGGAGCGACGGGGACCGGAACGGGGGCGACGGGTACCGGCGGCGGAACGGCGACGACGGCGGGAACCGGAGCGGGCGGCTCGGTCGGCGACGGCGACTGCGACGGCGAAGACGAAGGCGAAGGCGATCGCGGCGGCGTCAGCGGCGGCGACGCTTCCGATTCCGTCGCTTCCGCTTCCGGTTCCGGTTCGGGCTCCGGCTCCGGCTGCGGCTCGGGCGCGAGTTCGGGCTCCGGTTCGACGGTCGCGGGCGCCTCCGCTTCGGCGACGACCGCCGCCGGCAGCGGCTCCTCCTCTATCTCGATCTTGGTCTCGAGCGGCGGCTCCTCGACGACGGCGACGGCGTCGGGCGGCGGCGGCGGCGCGCTCGGCCGCGGCGCGCTCGGCCGCGGCGGCGCGTCGGGCTCCTTGGCGGCGTCGGAGACGAGCCGCGCGAACTCGCGCGCGACGTCGGAACCGCCGGGCGCGCGCGGCCGGTCGGCGTCGGTCGGCGGGGGCGCGCTCTCGTACATCTCCTGCGTGACGTCTTTGCCGGTGACCGGGTCGACGATGGCGACGGCCTTCGGGCGGCGGCGGCGCGCGCCCGGCGGCTCTGGCTGGCGGCGCGGCGGCGGCGCGGCGTCGGCGCGGCGTTGCGGCGGCGGCGCGCGCGCGTCGGGCTGCGAGGCCGCGGGCGCGCCTCCGCCCGGCGCCCCTTGCGGCCCGAGCGGCTGCGCGAGGCCGGGCGCCTGTCCGGGCGCCGGCCCCTGCGGCCCTTGCGGCCCGCCGCCCGGCTGCGCGCCCGGCTGCTGCGGTGGCGGCATCTGCGGCGGCAGCGACCGCGCCGCTCCGCCCGGCGGCTGCGGGCTCATGCACGCCGGCGGAGGCTGCTGCTGCTGAGGTTGACCCTGCCGACGAAACGCCCAACGTCATCTCGGAACTCGACAATATACGCGGATAAACATAAAAGGCCGTTTGAAAACTTTCCCGACCCGAGAGAGAACGCCATCAAACCGGAAATTAGCATTGGGGACGAGAATAAACTCGATGCCGATATCTCGACGTTTGCCGGTCGGGAGATTCTCCCGATGCGTCGCCAGCCGAGACCTTCGACGCCAAAGTTCACAGAGCTCATATTTTCGGAAACGGCCAATTACGCGAAAACACCGAAGAAAACCCATTCGAGAAGCCATTCCGCGAATACATCGAAGTGGAAATGGTGGATGACGGTGTGGAGACTTATATACGAGAACGCCCGCAGCGCGATCTATTCAGGCCCGACCCGCGAGTAGAAAGAAGATAAAGACGCCCACCGAGCCGAAAAGATGGAGGAACAGGGTCGATCGATCGGACGAAAACCACCCCATCTCAAGGACAAATCATCGATGAAGGACTTCAATCGTTCGTTAAGTTTTACCCGATATTAAATAACGCCGACGCATAAAATTGTCGTTGTTATTTGAAGTAAATTATTTGTACACCGGTAAAAGACCAAAAGATTCCGCCGAGAAAGAGGGCCGAATCTCCGAACGCTCGATAATATTAGGACATTTCCTATGAAATTGTCGATTCTCAATACTGGCTACTTTGAACTGACATCGTTCTGTTTACAACTATGGAAAAACAAAAAAATCGCGGTATTTTCGAATAGCAGTTCCGCCGTGGCACCAGCGCTGCAGATACAGCTCGAAGAATCGATGTGTTCGGACCAGCCATCACTAACGAACACACGGTGCATTTTTGGTTCAAACGTTTCCGTTCTGGAAATTCCATTTTAGAGAACGAGATAGTGGAAGCGGAATCATCACAAACCACGTCAGAGTTAGCAGCAGCCTTTGGTGTAAGTGACAAAACATTTGTGTCAAATTGAGAAGGTTGTGAGAGTTGCCACCCTTCACTAGACTCCAATTGATTGTGAGCGGAGGGTGGATCTCATCGTGAAGTTTTCTCCGTGAATGAAAGTCGTGGATGTCGAAGTAGAAGTATTTAATCAGAAGGTTGAAGTGAGTCGCCAGTTCTTAACGCCTTGATTGTTATTTCGCCGTAGTGTATTAGTGTGGGCGCGAGGTGAAGCCGTAGTAGTGTGTCCGAAGTGTGTAGTCGAGGAGTGAGGCTTGACGATCGGTATCGCAGGTAATACAGGTACTGCTTGATAATAAAGCGTAGACGCGGTAACTATCCGCCAAGGAAATGATATCGATTGATTGAAATGTACTACGTTTTATACCGTGAGCGGTGATGTAATAGCTATGAGTGGGGTGCGACATGGGTATCGATCAGAAGAAATGACATGAGTCATCGCTTGACTGTGCATAAATTGCCGAATTTAGTTGGAAATTAACTGCAGCTGACTCGTGTAGATTTGAGCGAGTTTGCGGTTTCCATTCTGTGGAAATTACTTTTTTGTTGTGGGTATGTTGGACCGACAGGGCTCCAACAAGGTAAAAAAAACTCGAAAAGTGGGTACGGCATAACTTGAGTGAAGCCCATCAGAAAACCCATCAGAACTTTACTAAACAGGCGCAATAATGAAGGGATTCTGATTCTGATTCTGAAACTCTTCGTCACTTATCGTACTCTCCGGACCTTGCTCCAACTGATTTCCACTTTTTCCGACAAAGTTACATTTGCCGTCTACAAACGCGACGGGGAGACTATCTTCTGTTTCAGCGCGGTATAAATCCATTTTTTCTTTTTTTCTCTCAACTCATAAATATTTACGAATTTATTTTGTTTCATAATTTAGTTTGTAAAATATTTTTCAAATCATTTCGAACGGCGTAAGTTATAATCGGCATAAAACATGTTTTTTAAGAATTATGTATCTAATTATAAGTTCATGCTGTTATCTTACCTGAACATATAAAATAAAAAAACTTTAAAAAAATAACCTCTAAAGGCTTGAACCGATTTAGAAGTGCGTGGTATTGTTAGAATCGTTATGTCATATAGTGTCATAGGGTAACGTAACTGTCCAAATATCAAGTAAGTAGTTGTCTAAATGTCCAAATGTCAATACGTTAACATAAATATATCGATTTTCGTGTCAAATGAATGGTCTGATTGAGTAATAATAATGATATTAATATGGTAAATGTCACTTACACCCATTCTTAGATTCCTAGATATTAAGGTTTATGTCGGTGACCCGGATTCATTGCTCCCGATTGTAAATAAAACGATCGCACATATGCGGAAGGAGTACGCACCGGATAAAAGGCGTACGGCGGCTGCTGTCCGGGCGTCTGGTAGACGTAGGAGTGGAATTGCTGCGGGTGCTGTATGAGGCGCAGCTGCTGCGGCGCGTACTGCGGCTGGTAGGCGCCGGGCGGCGGCGCGAGCGGCCGCTGCTGGCCGTGGCCGCTCTGGTAGGCGTGCGCGTGCGCGTGCGCGTGGGCGTGCGCGTGCGCGTGCGTCGGCGGCAGCGCGCCGCCCGCGCCCGGCACGCCCGCGCCCGCGCCCACGCCCGGGTACATGAGGCCGCTGGGCGACGAGAAGACGAGCTGCGCGGGCGGCGCGGGCTGCCCGTAGCCCGGGTGGTGGTGCGGCGCCCACGACACGAACGACTGCGGCAGGCCGCGCGCGAACTGCGGCCGCGGCGGGCCCTTGGCGCCGCCGCCCGCTCCCCCCGCGACGCCCGCGCCCGCCGGGTAGCCGTGCGACGCCATCCTACCTCCTCCCTCCCTCCCCCTCTCTACTGCGAGCGACTCCGCCCTTCCCGCTGCGTCGGCCGCGACGCTCGCGCACCCATCTGCTCCGAACTACCGCCGCCTGAAACGATCCATCTCAACCCTCAAAACGATCCATCGCACCTCTGCACCTAACCTAACGAACCAAAAAATCCGGACAGGTTCTGTAGCAACTGAGCGTTGGGTAAATCGATTAAATTTTTCAATCGACTTATCAATCACGATTGATTGAATGACGACTAATTTAGTCGTGATTAAAGTTAATCGCGATTGAAATAATCATGACTAATTCAATTAGTCGTTAGTCGTCAATCGTTAATCGAGACTAACTTGCTTTTTAGATGCCACCCGACAAATCTTTCTAATCAACAATGTGTTTCTTTATAGTGTTTCTTTTATTATTATTTTTACTTTTATTTTTATTCTGTGTTTGCATGCATTTCAATGTTAAAATTTTTCAATTGTAAATTTCGCTTGTATGCAATTGTTCGCTTGTATGCTTGTTTTTTTTTTAACTAAATAAATGGGTTCTCGGGGTGGTACGGGGGGGGGGCTACCTTTCTTTACCCCCCGCGCGTACCAGCTGGTACGCGCGGGGGGTAAAGAAAGGTAGCCGCGTGTCGTTGCATGACATCCCGGGCAGATAAGACGACCACCGTCGTTATAACTGCCCGGGCGGTAGGTGGGTCGTCGTTATAACACCCTCACCTGCCGCCTTGAAACCACTAATTCTTTCTAATATATCTATTGGTTGATTGTACTTAGATTCTCACCGGTTTAGGCCGGATAGACCGACCGACCGGCAGACCGACCGACCGGCAGACCGACCGACCGGCTGACCCACCGACCGACCGACCGACAAACTGAACGTCCGACCCCGCGAAAAACTTGCAAAGTTGACCTCTGTCGAAAAATCAATCGCGATTTTTAGTCATGATTACGATTGTCGATTAATCAATCGTTAGTCACGATTGACGATTAAACGAATCAATCGTTAGTCGTTAATCATGATTAATGTATTCAATCGTTAGTCGGCAATGGTTAGTCGACCATATTTTGCCCAACCAACACTGGCAAATGATCACTCTAATCGTGGAAGAAAAAGGCGTTTTTTTGTTACGGGGAGCATCTGTACGGAAGCTCTAAAACGACAAATGGCACGATCTAACTAAAAAGTATAGTTACAAATCCTTAAATTTTCAAATGAAGATATAGGCTGCCGACACACTTTGTAGTCTAGATATTATTTGTACATTCGATTTAAACAGTTTAGGGCACTCCCGGATCGACAAGAAATATGATTAAAATAGTGTTGGAGAAATTTTCAAAGTCAAACTTTAATGCCTTTTTACAATATTGACGAATATTTTTTTATACGCTCCAGACTGTTTAGCTGTTAAGTTGATTTTTAAGACAGTGTTAAGTTGATTTCTAAGACAGGTTTAATTTATGTTAATTTATTAATTTTAAGACCTTCTTTCCTCGTTCACTTCTTGATAAATATGACAAAAACGCTACAGAATTTCTGTTTTTAAAAAAATTATTGAAAAATGTTTTTGATTTAGAAGAAGTAAGAACTCCTTGATTTTTGTACATTTTACAATAGTTTTTGTTAAATAAATGGCAAATAAATAAGCTGTGTTTTTAGTTTTTAGAAGACTTATATATGTATGTTGATTTTTGTTAATGTTATTAAAACATATTTAAATTAATAACAATTGTATTGTGTTTTTCCTGACTTCCAAATTAAATAAAATACTAATATTTTAAAAAAAATCTAAAAAAATCTGATTTAAATCAAATAAATCCGATTTAAATCAAATTAGTCCGATTTTTTTTTTTTTTTTTTAAAACATGATTTTTATCAACCCTGGTTTGCATGTTACCGAACGCGCGGCTACTTGCGGCCGTTTTGAGTAAATTCGAACCTGATAATAAAAAATACTCTTTAATATTATAAAGTTGCGTTTTAATTGCTCCCACTGGTAAAAAAGTCTCCTTTAGAATTAAAGTAATGAATGTCTTTGTGGTTTTTAAAATGTTGTAAAGTAAAAAAAATGGGGGGGGGGGGGGATGAAAAATAATTATTTTAAAATTGGGCGGTAGACGAAATAAGTTTCAGAGCCACTGCACTGATCGAATGATTTACTTGGGAGCTAATGGGCCCTTGCTGAGTTGGCCACGAAGACCCATTTGTTCAGGGTTGGTCACACTCACGGGTCAACACCCATCCGGCGGCCTCCACGCATAAAGTGCGAGCCCGGGCAGGACTCTGGACTTAGGGTTAGTTTCCTCTAGGAATCAACCTTCTGACGCTCCTGTACGGTCTGCGCACCGTGCGGCGTAAGCCAATCGACTGTGCACTCTGACTAACAGTCGGGAGAGTCAGGAAGCAGAACTGTTTCCTATAGCGCGGGGGTGGTTGCGGACCTTATGGGTGAACAGCCGGGCAAAGGATGCCGTGGTCCGCGATAGATTCGCTATACACCGTTTCACCGCTTCGTAAGGGAGAGGACCGCGCAAGCGACCTCGAACTCGTAACCAATCGAGAGACCGGAGTAATCTAGTCGCAATTGAAAGTAAGGGCGAGAGTGTAATCCCCCTAGGTTACGCACCTAGTTATCTCGCGGTTAAGGCGTTGGCCTCTTACGAGAATGTGGAGGAGAAGTCTTCTGTGTTCACTTCACGGGAGAGAGAACGACTAATCGTTAAAACTTCCTGAGGTGACGGGTTCGACCGTTGTACTACTAGCTTGATTTACCCTAATTATATGCACATATTTCTACATAGTTATGCTAATGCTAATTTAAGCTAATAGATTTTTTTTCATATTTATGCTAATGCTTTTACATAATTATGCTAATTTAGCCTAATAGAGTTTTTCTTTTCGCTGTTATAGTATTTATATTATATATTATTTTAATTAGCTCGCCTCGATAAGTCATTACTTAGGTTGCCAAGTAGTTTATTTTATTTATTTATTTATTTAATTAATTTAACAATTAATTTACAATGCATAGGTCTCACTAACAATCAATAAAAAAATATAGTATTAAAATTAAAATTAAAATTGAACACGGCCGATATGAGCATTAGTAGGTATGTACTGCTGCTGCCCAACTAAGTGCCAGGACTTGTTCCAGGGCAGCGAGCTCTCTAGTTTTTAGTTCACATATATTCGTTTAAGTTTCAAGTTTTATTCGTATTAGTTTAAGTTTCAAAGATTTCTTAAGTATTTGCTGTTTGAGTTATCTAATTTTATTGAAAAGTGGTTTGACTAAGATGCCACTGCAATAAGAATTACAAGAAAACTAAGCAATTTGCGCCATCGGGACATGGACAGAACGAACCGGAGCGTCATTTTAAACCCATAACAATAAAAACGCAAATTCGAATTTTCAGCGCGTACGTGGGTCTCACATATACAGGTTGAGCTTTAACTCTTGGAGTAAATGGGTATTTTCATGGATGCATCTGTCTCTTTTGCAGGATTTTCGGCGACTTCGACTTAAAGTACTATAACTACGAAACTACTACACCAATCATAAAAAGAACAACTGCACAATGATTGCATTGAAATTTCGAATATAGAATATTGAAATATCATTTTGTAAAACAATTAGATAATACTGAATAAATATGAGAACGTCAAAGAAGTGAAAAAAACGCGCGACCAGATTTGGTCGACTCGTACTCAACGGATAATTGTTTCGCGACCAGATTTGGTTGACTCATACTCAACGGGTTAATCAACTGGCATCCTTGAAAGGGGGGGGGGGGGGGGGGAACAGTACGAGCAAGTAAGCAACTTTTAATAAAAATTGAGAGAAAATCAAAAATATATATATTTTTTTAAATCTGAAAAAAATATTTTTTTGGAAAAATAATATAAAAAGTGTTGAGCACGATGCGTTATCTATCAGTAGGTAAAATATCGCTATTTGCGATATTTTACCTACCGCTAGATGGCGCAGCGCGTTCAAACGGTTGTCAAACTTTTATTTAACAGTCAAGTTCTTCAAATTCTTAACTATAAAAAATATTTTTTGAGCATTTTTTTCCGGTTTGTTAAAATTATATGTTGTCTAATTGCTCGTACTGATTCACCCCTTTAAGGATGTCGGTTAATTAAAACTCACCTGTAGATCGATGATGTAATAATGAAACGGTGAGAGAAAGTTAAACCTTTTAAAAATGCTTTTACTCCCCTTATATTCTCAACCATTTAAAACATTTGTCGACAAACGTAGCTTATTTAGTCTCGTAACAAGTCACTCAACGGTTTAACCCCTCAAGCGGCGAGTGTAAATCTTGACAGTCACCTGTCATTTCTAAGAGTTAAAGTTCAAAAATATAGCACTTTAGAAAAACGATCATAAGAAAAAAAACTTGATGGATCATGAAAAGAAGAATTGTGGAATGATCGCATTGAAATTTGAAATATAAAACATTGAAACCTCATTTTGTAAAACAATTAGATAATCATGAATAATTATTAGAAAGTTGGAGAACCGAAAACAAAAACACTTTTTATCTCAAAATACGAAACCCTATCTAGAAATTGTGTACGTTATTACATGCTTTACCAAATATATTAGTTAGTTTTATTTATTTTCATACATATATCCGAAGAGAAGCTAAATAATATCCGAAGAGAAGCACAGATCCGAGCAATGGCAGCACTCGACTAAGTGCCCCCAGAATACAAACAATTATATTAGGGATTCTAGACTGCGAGAAGCACGACTGAATAATCGTATAATGCAGAATTTATCCGTCTTTCTCACACATATCTAACAGGGGGTGGTTGCACTGTGATTTTGGTGTAAATTCAGTTCGTTGAGAGCGCGGGTTGTCGCGCCGCGCTCGTACCCGTTTTGAGACGTTACTGAGCATTGACTACAATACATCGTACCCGATTCGGGACGTTACTGTCTCGAGGGGTTTAAATGAATTGAAACCCTTTCATAGCAGACACATTTTTCATTGAGGAATTTTACCAAAATACTAACAAAATTTCTAACTCTTTTATAGGGGATAAGTTGTTTAAAAAATCGTAATAAAATATATCACTTTGACTCGTTTTTATCAATACTCCTCCGCGTATTACTCATACGATATAGAAGATCTTTAAATAAAGCTTTAACCACATAAAAGTTTAGACTTTTAATTAACTATTCGAATTCGCGGTAGGTTTGTATAGTTTCAAAGTCTTTTACGCTCATCTCACGGGAGACAGAACGATCATTATCGTCAAAACTTCCTAGGGTGACGGGTATGCTTGTTGTAGTCGACATCTACAAGTGATTGATTATATAAACCCAATGATAACAATAATAACATTCAATTATTAGTGCCTTCTATTGCATTTTTTAATATACGGAGATAGAATGCCATCTATTAGTCTATCTGAACTGAAAGTGCGTAATTATTATTATTTTATTTATTATTATAATTTTTTTAACGTAGATTAAGAGATAATTTGTTTCTTAGTTATAAGTAAAATGCAGGACTATTTTGTTTAAACTCTTATTCTAATTTTTACTATTTTAAATTGTTTTGTTTTTTTTCTGATTTGATTTTATTTGCCGACATTTTAATTTTCCACTTCTAACTTTAATTTAATTATTTAGTTTAAGTATTTAGTCATTTTAAATATAGTTTTGCAATTCTATTGTTTTGTGCATACATGGAATATATGCCATTTTTATAAACACGGTATTGTTACAAGCACATTCAAAAATAAATGTTTACCTTAGAACAGGTCCCGGCCTAGTTAGGTGACGTTGCCACTAGACTATGCGATGTATTCTTTTTTTCTGCTATTGATTCAATTTTGTAAGTATTTTTACGCGTAATTCCTACACTGAAATTGTTTTTAATATTTGCATTACTTATATAAATACATAAATAAATAAATTTAAACCGGTATACTAAATTAAATATGTTGTACCACGAAAGTGGCCCTATTGAACATAATAAAGAAGATTACTCAATTTTTTGGAACGACGAGTGCCACATTTACGTTGCGTTTCGTAGTAAAATCCTGGTTGCCAAAATGTAGTACGGCGTTGATCTACCTAATACGCTTAATCAATGACATTAGTGAATATTATTTTGCTAGAACCTGTCCAGATTTTTTGAAAACATAATTGAGACTCCCAGACATTCGAATGGTGCGTTTCGTCATTGAGAAAAACTGCAAAAAAATAGTTATTTCTTCTCTTTCGTCGTGGCACATCAGAAGAATGTCTGGTAGTCTTAAACAATAATATAATTTACCTTATCAGATCCTTCAAAAAAACGTATAATAACACTTGACCAAATACAGATTTCTTGGAGAGACACTTAAGAGACGTCCGACCGTCGCAGGAAACGCGAAAACGCTGACCTTTGCAATGCGTAAAGGATTGCTAAAGGACGTAAACAAACCGAAAAAGAAAGTTGCAATTGCGAAACGTGTATTATACATTGATTCGAAAAACATTTTAATCTTAACAAACAAAATAATCAAAGCTACTGATAATGTTAGCATAATAAATATATACACATATAATACGATCGAAACATGAACTTACGTATTGCATATTTTGTAGAATTCGGCGTCAAAAACAATAAATGATGAAATCGCGCGTAATTAGCACCGCGGTAAGAAGAAGAATCACAAATACGTCATAAAGTCGTCAGCTGATATATCGCGACAAACTCGCGCGAACGCATCGCGATTCGTGTAGTTTTCGTCCTTGCTTAACTCGATGAGATTTGAATTTCGAACGCACGGGTTTTAATATCGCTTTCTTAACTATTCCAAATTCAAATTTTCTCGACGGACTGACTCGAAGTTCTGCGATTTTTATTCTCGGAGTCAATCCGTCGAGAACATTTTTAATTTAGAACGGGAAAAGTGAGATTTAAGCGCGACAGTTTTCCAATATCATATTTTAATTGTTAAAACTTTTAATACCGTCAAATCTTGGATGTCCGCATTTTTATTTTATGTGAAAGTAAAATATTTCGATCTATATTTTGAGTCGAATTCACGACTCATTTTTACTGCATTTTTACTGCGATTAATCGATGAGTTGTTTCTTCATCGATTGATCATCTAGCACCGCGGGAAGAAGAAGAAATGACAAATACGCAATATATTCGCGCCAAACTGGCGCGAACCATCGCGACTCGTGTAGTTTTCGTCTGGTTATTGACTGACTGGCTTTCATATAGAACTCGATAAGATTTGACGGGATTTGAATTTCGAACGCGCGGTTTCTAATATCACTTTCTTAACTATTCCAAATTCAAATTTTCTCGACGGACTGACTCGGAGTTCCGCGATTTTTATTGTCGCAGTCAATCCGTCGAAATATTTTTTTATTTAGAATGGGAAAAGTGACATTTAAACGCGACTACACATTTTGTTCCAATATCATATGACTACAACTAGAGTTGTCAACTACAATGGGCGAACCCGTCACCTCAGGAAGTTTTATCGATTAGTCGTTCTATCTCCCTGTAGTAAGCGCAGAAGACTTGGACAAAACAGTCCACCGTCTAGCTCCGCCACAAACCCGAAGAGGCCAACGTCTTAACCGCGAGATAGCCAGGAGTGTTACCCAGCTGGCTTACACCTACGCCCTTACTTCCAATTGCGACCAGATTACTCCAGTCTCTCGATTGGTTACGAGTTCGAGGTCGCTTGCGCGGTCCTCTCCCTTACGAAGCGGTGAAACGGTGTATATCGAATCTATCGCGGACCACGGCATCCTTTACCCGGCTGTTCACCCAGGATCGGGTAGACGATGGTCGTTTGAAGAGCAGTCGCCGTAAGGTCCGCGACCACGCCCGCTCTATAGGAAATAGTACTGCTTCCAGACTCCCCCGACTGTTAGTCAGAGTGCACAGTCGATTGGCTTACGCCGCACGGTGCGCAGACCATCCAGGAGCGCCAGAAGGTTGATTCCTAGGGGAAACTAGCCCTAAGGCCAGAGTCCTACCCAGACTCGCACTTCATGCGTGGAAGACGCCGGATGGGTGTTGACCCGTGAGTGTGACCAACCCTGAACAGAATGGGTCTTCGTGGCCAACTCAGCAAGGGCCTTAGCCCCCATCATATGGCTACAAAACTACAACAATAAAAAGACGATTGTATTACCCCAAGACTTTCCCGGCAAGCAGACAAGCCCTTCCCCCGCGCGCCAACCAATCCCCCTTGATAGTGATTGTGTCAAATGATTATGATCGCAAATGTAGTATTTGTGTAGTATTTTTGAAAATATAAGTATATCAATCGCGTGTCAGCAAGACATTAAACTATTTATATATTGTGCAGCATGGGATGCACTCGGTTTAATTCTCTTCATTGAAGCATCTTGTGATATACGACATTTTTTTGTTTTCTTCTCAGGCGCAAGAACAAATAAAGCGGATGATTTGCCGACGCGTGAACATGCCACGTACAACTGTCCATGAGAAAAACACGGATTTACATTTTGTATGGGAAAATGTTTTTTCCTTTATTTTAATATTTCGTTAACTTTCCAATTTTCGTTTTTAATAGTTATTCTGCTATTCGGGACGGAGACAAATACTACAAATCAAAAACCATGAAAATCGGTGAAAAGTGTTCGAACAAACCCTATATAGATTTTGATCAACAACTGATTTTGATAATCTTTTGCTATAAATACCTAAAGATACTTCTCATTGCCTCGACACAGGCCTAAGGCCAAGCGAGGTAGCAAAATCCATGAAAGTGGACTTTTTTCCTACGTCTAAGTATTAACATTTAATAGTACTGAAATGTAATATTCAAGAATATTATAAAAAGAGATTTAAAATGGTCGGAGATTTTATAATATACGGCGTGACGCATTTCCGCGTTCTTCGTGACCTTCCGATCGAAACAGAGAACTCTAGAATTAGCATGGGAGCAATATTGAAGGTGGTTCGTTACTCACTGGTCGCATCTCGCGGAGCCTTTGTCCGGGTGGCGGCTACATGGGGTGTAGGGGTTGGCCGGGAAGGCAACTCGCGGTCGCGCGCGGCAGCGGCGGAGCGGACACCGACGTTACACTGCCGGACGAGCGAAGCGCGGCAGCGCGCGCCACTGACTGGGGCGCCGCCGCGGCGCGCCGACGCGCCGCGGCGCAGGATCCGGCCAGCGCGCGAACCCCCGGGCATCGTCTACCATCGCCCGATTACTAAGAAGCCCACAACTAGCTACAATCCAAATGTAAGCGACAACTGGAGCTGTCAACTACAACGGGCGAACCCGTCACCTCAGGAAGCAATAATATTTGATCGTTCTGTCTCCCGTGAGGTGAGCGTAGAAGACTTGGGACGGAAACAGTCCACTGTCTAGTCAAGCTACTCGCCCGTACTTCCAGATTTATCCGGCCTCTACACTGAGAAAAATATAACGCTGTAATATACGGAAATACGCATGTTTCAGAAGAGGTTACGTATATAACATGACGCGTAACAGTTAGTTACCATGGGAGCTAATGGGCCCTTGCTGAGTTGGCCACGAAGACCCATTCTGTTTCAGGGTCGGTCACACTCACGGGTCAACACCCATCCGATGGCCTCCACGCATGGGGTGCGGAGCCTGGGTAGGACACTGGGTCAACCAGTCTCCCCTGGGAATCAATCCTCTGGCGCTCCTGGACGGTCTGCGCACCGAGCGGCGCAAGCCAATCGATTGTGCTCTCCGACTAACAATCGGGGGAGTCTGGGAACTGTATTGTTTCCTATAGAGCGGGGGTAGTTGTCTACCTTACGGCGACTGCTCTTGAAATGACCATTGGCCATCCGATCCCGGTTCAGAGTCGGACAAAGGACGCCTTGGTCCGCGATAGATTCGGTTCACTCCGTTTCACCGCTTCGTAAGGGAGAGGACCGCGCAAGCGACCTCGAACTCGGAACCAATCGAGAGACCGGAGAAATCTGGTCAAAATTGGTAGTTAGGGCGCGAGTGCCGCCCGCCAGGTTACATACCTGGCTACTCGCGGTAAGGAGTTGGACTCTAACGGGTTGTGGCGTAGCTTGACGGTGGATTGTTATGTCCCAAGTCTTCTACGCTCACTGCACGGTCGATAGAACGAACAATCGTTAAAACGTCCTGCGGTGACGGGTTCGCCCGTTGTGGTTGACAACTCAATATAGTGTAGTTACCATGTCATGGGCATAGTAACTACACTGCACATTCATAACGGCGCACAACAAGATCTTGCTTTTACTATGACAGCATGTTATTACATACGTAATGTTATAGTCAGTTAGAAGAATCATGTTGAAGCTACATTATACCGTTATTTTCGTATTACCCGTACGGAGCATGGTTAAACCTAATATAAACGGGTAACGGAGTGTCAACAACTTTCCTTGCAATTCTAAATGGACAACTTACGATTGAAACATCATTATCTTTACTAATATTATAAAGAGGTAAAGTTTGTGAGTTTGTGAGGTTGTAGGGAATAATCTCTGGATATACTGAGCCGATTTTGAAAATTCTTTTACCAATAGACAGCCACGTTATTTCTGAGTGTCATAGGGTATATATTAATCCAAAAAATTAAAAGACTTTTTCGTGGTAGTCGGATTTGCAAAGTAAGTCGGAGAAAAAATGGTCGAATGAAAACGTTTCTTACAAACGCTGCCTCAACGATGAGAGCTATGATTGAGTTCTAGAGAAAAGTTGTAGAGCTTGATAATGCTTACAAAAAATAGAGACAGTGAAGTTTATGTCTAACTTTAATATTTAAGTCACAAAAAGTAGTTTTTTAATATTTAAAAAAAAATCGTTAGGTCACGTTTATTGGTCATATTATCAAACAATTATAAATTGTTATAAAAATAAGTAAATTTATCGTCTCAAGTGTTAAAAAAGACTTTTCCCTTTTACTGCATATAATTTCCCTTTTACTGCATAAATGGTTAAAGAGATAATACGACATAAGTATGGAACCGCGACCGTATCTCGGGTTGAAACTCCTGAAAGACAATATATTTTATGTAGTACCAAATAATAACATTACATCTAATATAGTATACAGAGAAGTTTTGAACAATTGAAATAAACATAATTTATACAATCATAATCATTTCATTCACTCATTTGAAACCCGGTAATATAGCCAAATTGGCATGCAAATACATAGGTACATACATATGCAGTAAAAATATAAATAAATCATAGCACTCAGTACTAACGGAGCCACACTCATAATTTCATCACAAGTAAAAATGTTTACCGCCCAACGAAGTGGGCCCGGTCAGCTAGTTCTGTATAAAACCGTAATAACAAAACGGCATTGTAGGAAGAAATCCAATATTATTCTCAAATAGAGTTGTCAACTACAACGGGCGAAACCGTTACCTCAGGAAGTTTTAACGATTGGTCGTTCTATCTCCCGTGAAGTGAGCGCAGAAGACTTCGACAAAATAGTCTACGTCTTCTACGCCGCACGGTGCGCAGACCGCCCAGGAGCGCCAGAAGGTTGATACCTAGGGGAAACTAGCCCTAAGGCCAGAATCCTGCCCGGGCTCGCACTTCATGCGTGGAGGCCGCCGGATGTGTGTTGACCCGTGAGTGTGACCAACCCTGAACAGAATGGGTCTTCGTGGCCAACTCAGCAAGGGCCCATTAGCTCCCGAATATTTTTCTCAGTGTGACTGATTACGGGTTCGAGGTCGCTTGTGAGGTCCTCTCCCTTGTGTAGCGGTGATTCGGTGTCTTCCGAATCTATCCCGGACTACGGCGTACTTTGCCCGGCTGTTCACCCGGTATCGGGTAGCCGAATAGTCGTTTCAAGAGCGGCTACCACAAGGTTAACAGCCACCACCGCACTATAGGAAACAAAGCAGTTTCCAGACTCCCCCGGCTATCTGTCGAAATTCACATTGCGCAAACTGTCCAGGAGCGCTCGAAATGCGATTCCTAGGGGAACTGGCCCGCAGGCACAGACTCCTACCCGGACTCGCATTTCTACTTGGAGGCTGCCATCCATCTATCTACACTCTACACTCTAGATGGGCGCTTACGGGTTCAGTGCAGTTGGGCTATTACGAAACGCTTCGTTTATGGGTCGGCCTAACACGGGTGGACACTCATGCGGTAGCCTATACGCAGAAGTTCGAGCCTGGGTAGGACTCTGTGCCCTGTGAGTCAATTTCCCCTGGGAGTCGTTTATCAACGGTCAACAGCACAGACACTAAATTTTGTATACGCATTCAATTATGATAGCCCGTTATAAGTTTCATCATGACATGGCTGCTGAGCCCAGGGTTGGCTCCCGACGAGGGAACTCCTCATCTGTCAACAACAGTCACGAAATTTTGTATACGCATTCAATTATGATAGCCCGTTCTAAGTTCCACTAGGATATGGCTGCTGCACCCAGAGTTGGCTCGGAACAGAGCATTTAAATAAAAGCATGGTTTTAAAAACGTGTTTTTACTATTAACTTATAATTATAATTACTTGTCTGCCACTGGGCATTAAAAAATACTAGCGCGAGCTACTGCTGTCAGTAACAACGCGGGCCGCATTGTATTATGCTGGCCTGCATCGAGCCAGCGCGCATCGTTCATTGGTCCACAGCCTGCGAGGGGTGGGGGATGTTGGCATAGAGGTGGGGGAAAGGGGATGAAGATGGGGTCATCATACAATGCTACCCCCCGTGGAAACTGGTGAACTAGGCCAACGCCGTGTCGCTAAGTGCTCAGTGTGCTTCGAGCCGTCGAAGCGCGAACGCTGACCGGTTGCGCTTGGCCATTAACGACTGAAATCGCAGATTCGTACAAAAAAAAACTAAAGTAAACTTTCAGATCTATCGATATTTCTTGATCTATAAACGACGTGTGATTTATAAATGACACCCGACGTTTCGGCGATGTTGGGGCCGTTGTTGTTCAGGGTAGACTGTAGCTTCTCTTAAAACAACATTGAAATTGAAGCGAGCGACGCGACGACAAGAGTCTTAAAAGCTGAGATGTGGCCGCAACATGGGTGCTACTCCGACGCAAATATTTTAACGTTTGAGAATTTTCGCTAACCTCCACCCCGCGTAACGCTCGACCGGAGGCGTTCGGCGAGACGTATCCCTCTGCTTCCTTCCCCTGCATCGCACTGCCGCTCGAGAGTGCGTTTACTGCTTATGACTCGGGAAGATAATGGGCCCTTGCTGAGTTGGCCACGAAGACCCATTCTGTTCAGAGTTGGTAACACTCACGGGTCAACACCCATCCGGCGGCCTCCACGCATGAAGTGCAAGCCTGGGTAGGACTCTGGCCTCAGGGCTAGTTTCCCGTAGGAATCAACCTTCTGGCGATCCTGGACGGTCTGCGCACCGTGCGGCGTAAGCCAATCGACTGTGCACTCTAACAGTCGTGGGAGTCTGGAAGCAGTACTGTTTCCTATAGAGCGGGGGTGGCTGCGGACCTTACGGCGACTGCTCTTGAAACGAAAATCGGCTACCCGATCCTGGGTGAACAGCCGGGCAAAGGATGCCGTGGTCCGCGATAGATTCGGTATACACCGTTTCATCGCATAGTAAGGGAGAGGATTGCGCAAGCGACCTCGAACTCGTAACCAATCGAGAGACCGGAGTAATCTGGTCGCAATTGGAAGTAAGGGCGTGAGTGTAAGCCCGCTGGGTAACATACCTGGTTATCTCGCGGATAAGGCGCTGGCCTCTTACGGGCATGTGGCGGAGCTTGACGGTGGGCTGTTTTGTCCAAGTCTTCTGCGCTCACTTCACAGGAGGAGTGACGGGTTCGCCCTTTGTAGTTGACAACTCTACTATATTTTAAAAAGGCAATATAGTCGATCGATAAATAAATTATGTGCTTTACAGGGAGTGTGACGTTTTTCCCGACGTCCGAGATTCTTAAAAAACTAAGAATTGGTACACGCTTTCTTCATCTTGACCCTGCGCACAATTGAACGCATGCCAAAAGACACTGTCACTTCAAAGTATGACGCCAGAAATATCCAATCATAATAATAATTGTTTTGCAGTTACAAATGCCACTAGATCTAAGTTTCTAATCTATGTAGGTGAATCAAAACGACCAAAACAGCAAATTTTCATTTTAAAAAATGAGAAAAACCATTTTTTTGTTTTTTTTTTTAAAATTAAAAATGATGTTTTGAAAAATAGCATAAAAAGTTTAGCGCGTTGCGCCGTCTAGCGGTAGGTAAGGGGACGTTCAAGTATTACGTAACGCAGTTTAGGTGGAAGGGGGGTCTTGTAAAATGTTACGATGCATTACAGGAGCGAAAGGGGAGTTCGAACAACGGTTACGTAACATTGTTTTATTTTTTGTATTTTAAGAGATTAGTAAAAAAAAAGCTAAAATAGGAGAATGCATGAGAAGAACAATGTTGGATGATAGGGCCAAGTCAGGAAGCGGCACAATTCAATGTAAGATTAGTAGTAAACGTTTATTAAGGACCAATTTGAGCCCATTTTAACACATTTTAAACTTAAGCATTATGTGATTGTTTATTAAATAACAATATGAATAAATAAAATAAACAATATACGCATGTATTGCGAGTAATGGTCACTTTAGGGAGGAAGGGGGTACAGAAAACGGGAAGGGGGTACAGAAAACGTTACGGCGCGTTACATGGGGGGAAAGAGGGTCAAAAAGCTTCAAAAATTGCGTTACGTAATACTTCAATGCCCCCTAAAATATCGCGAATATAGTTTATTCGCGATATTTTACCTACTGCTATAAGGCACAGCGCGGTCAACGCTTCTCAATTTTTTTTCAATAGATACGATTCCTGACGTCAAGTAAGCGATGTGATTCATAGAAAGTAAAAAGAAATTAAAGATTTTCAGTTCAAAAAAGTACAAACGACAAACGAATACCAAAACTATTATATTGATACTTGCCCTGCGGTCCAACTATCACGATAGTTAATTTTCCATAGACCCGAGAAAAATATCGGAATTGGGCGGACACGCGAAGAAATAGGCGGGGTCAATTTGATAGGGTTTGACCAATAAAAATCTAGCGTTGACGGAGCGTGAGGCACGATTCCACGTCTGCTCGCGGCGGCGTCCGGGCGCATACTAAACTTTTTAACGCAGCACTAGCACAGAATAACTATCTTCGTGCAGTGGTGGCATAAACGCTCTCACGTTTTAATCAATTGTAATTACTTTAGGGCCTAAATAAAAAATGTGGCTAAGCGCGACACTAGAGAATTAAATAGTCAATATAATAACATTAAAGTAAAACACACTCACCGCTTACATTGTAGGAGTAAACGCGCCTGATGGGCCGTTTACACTCTCGCGCGAGGCGCGAGGCGAGACGCAAAACCATATACGTAAACAAACAGAACAGAGGCGAAGCTTCTAGCAAGTAGGTAAACATTTTGTACGCTCGTTAGAAGCTTTGCCTCTGTTCCATTTGTTTACGTATATGGTTTTGCGTCTCGCCTCGCGCCTCGCGCGAGAGTGTAAACGGCCTATGAAAGTTTTCGAAATTAGTTTAAAACCTTAATGTCCAAGGCAATGACCAACTTTTTTGAGTTACTTATCGAGGGATTCCCATAGAAACTTTTTAAAACAATACTTACATTTTTTTAAATAATAATAAAACTAAAATGAGTCTGATATGGTATTTCCCAGGTATTTTTTATTTTATAAAAGAAACCAGTTGGTAGGTATCCCTAGTCTTGGCAAAGTCAAATGCTTAATACAAGATAATGTGTTATACCTTATGTGGTATAATAATTTTTTCATACAGATTGACTATTTTTTTAAACGGAAAAAAACAATTATTAAATAAATTTACAATAAAAATATAAGGTCCTTTAAAGAACTATTTGAGGTGCTAAAATACCTAAGTAGGTATAGATGAAAAATACAAATAGTCAAAATATAAAAACGAATAGTCAGTTATAAAATAGTCAAATCAGAAATACCACAATTATAAGATTACAAATAGAATTGTCTCAATAGAAATAGTCAATACAAATTTTATTAATATAATCCATCTCCGATTATCAAAATGATTGGATATATAGTCAAGAAAACAATTACATATAATGTATTACAATAAAAGTAATCATGAAAGATTAGGAAATTCAATACTGTCAAAGTCCCTAATAGAATAAATTGGGTTCTTGATAAGAATGTCCTGGACCTTTTTCTTCAAATGAACGTCTCCAAGACTCCTGACGCACAATGGAATCTTATTATAAAAAAGGTTGGACTGGTACAGGAAACTATTTCTAACCTTACTCAGTCGTACTTTGTAAGGACGCAAGTCTTGTTTATTCCGAGTGTTATGCGAATGAATATCCGATTTTTTTAGAGTAGTATTGATGTTTTTTCTTGCATACATGATATTATCATGTCACCTTAATCACATTACTGAGAATGTTAGACGAAATGACGCATTAAGTGTAGGAAAGCCTACCTATTGATTATTTATTTTTTATTTATTTATTTATTTTTAGGAAAACCAACAGCTAATTATAATTTAACAAAAAGACGGAGTAGGATAACAGAAATCCAATTAAAAGGTTTTCATGTTTAAGTAACGTTGTAGAAACATATGTGATCTTTCAATTAAAGCTATCGATTAAAAATACATCAAAATTATTCAGCAATTAATGCTAAAGAATTCACTGTTCAGCCGCTGCCTAGCTGTGTTAATACTCGGTACAGAAAAGATCAAAGTCAAAGCGTTTAATCGAATCATTGAAATTGTCACTTGTTCGCCACAGAAATGCATTTTGCCTATAGTTGGTACCAGCATGAGGAACATGAAGAGCAGGGTTAAATCTATTGAGTTTGGAAAGAACACGGAGATTAATTTTATTTAGTAAGTCGGGACAGTTAATATTATTAGAATAAAATTGTATTGTATTGTTACTGCATCTGACTGGGGTATGTAATTGCGGTGGGGCGTTCGCCGATAGTGGAATTCCTGGTGACGTGAAGCAGGAACCACCAAGGTCAGGGCCAATCACCATCACTCTGACGAGCGCTGACGACGCACCAAAGCGGACACCCCCTGCAGATATACGTGGGATACTAAGAAAGTTGTAAGAATAAAATGAAATAAACTTTTAGACAGTACCGAATTACCCAAAAGGCCAAGCAGGAACTGAACTCCATGCGATAGGGGATCATTACCATCATATTTTTAAAGTTGTTTCTAATAGATAAAAAATCATGGAATTGAAATTCTAAGAACATATTTAGTAACCTTGTTATAGTATGTCATACATTAATGATAACGAAATTAATGTATGGCAGTATGACAACGAAACACGTATCCTATTAGGACCTTGCATTAAAAACTTCAATTTCCTGAGAAATACCTTAACTTATATTTCTAGTCATTTACCAAATTGCAAAATACTTTATGTCAAAGCGTCATCAATTTTGTAGGGTACCAATAAAAATCCAGCGTTACGTAACACAGGCTGATTCCACGTCAGGCACAGATTCCACGTCCGATCGTGCCGGCGATCTGGTGCACACTAAAAACTGTCTTTGCGAAGTGGTGCTATAAGGGTGTTAATGGTAATGCATATTTAGCGTAAGTCTCAGAGCGCTCTCACGTTTTAATTAAATGTAATTAATTTAGGGCCTAAATAAAAAATGTGGCTAAGAGCGACGCTAGAGAATTAACCAGTCAGTTTAATGAAATTAAAATAAAATACAAACACCGCATACATTGTAGGAGTAATCGCGCCTGAAAGTTTTCGAAATCAGTTTAAAGCCTTAATGTTTAAGGCAATGATCAACTTTTTTGAGTCTAAATTGTAAATTGGTTTCTCATCGAGGGATTCGCTTAGAAACTTATTTTAATTAATGCTGTACATTTTTCAAAAAAATCATAAAACTAACATTCTTCAGATATGGTCGTTCCCATATATCAAGATGACCTCGAGAAGCTCTTTGCAAGTTCTATTGCAATAAGAGCTCGGCAGTATCCCATGAAGAAGTACATCAGCATGACACAAGTATTAAAGCCATTACCTCCAACCGATAATACCACGTACGAGCAGTGGCGTGCCCGGGGTTGGTGAATGGGGCAAGCCCGACATACCTTTTTGTGTTTTTTTATAGTAACAAAAAGTAGTACCTCTTTCCTCTTCAATCTTCAATTTGAAATTTACTGCTTGTGTCGTAGATTCAATAAAGCACACTGAAGGCATACTACTGCTAGACAGAATTTAACATACACTTATCAGCAGTCGAATACCTCCGGTGGCTTTAAGAAAAACCGTTTTATTTGCTTGAGCGAGTGACATCGAGTTAAGAAGTTGACCCTTGCTTGTATGAGCTGTAAGACTTTTTTATAAAAAAAGGGAACAAAACTCTTTTGCTCAAAACTCAAAGATTTTACTTTGTCTTCGCCGATTAAAAGTCGTACACATAACTCGCCACAAGGGACAATTTCCTCCATTGTTTATCAGGCACTAAAAACCACAAATGAATTGAAATTACACAATAAAAAATACCGTGATGTCAGTCGCACAAACCTACACTAACTACAGTCAAGTGAAGTTCGCGCTCATCGTCTCACGTTGCGACATTTGACACGTTCGCTGTCACCTTCATGGGCAAGCACGGCTTTGGTTTCCATAGTAAAATCCTCTATATACTTATAATTGTTTTGCGTAATTTGCCACTGGTTAGAGCGAGAGGTACACTGATTTTGAAAGCCACATTGAAAGCCCACATGTGCGAGCGAGCGAGAGGACACGTCGGTACACAGCTGCAATCGCACGCTGCTTTATCGACGCCGCGGCTATAACAATTTCGTCGCGTGGAGCGAGCTCCGTCCGCTAGATAGCACTCGTTAGATAGCAAATTAATTTATTTTATTGTTTTTTTTTACGAATTGTGTTATTAATTTATTTAATTGTTAATTACGAAGAATAGGCAAGCCCGGCTTTTCGGCTTATATGAAGAGACCGCCACTGCGTACGAGTACGACCAAGTTCCAGGCGACTAGTCTTTACAAAGGACTTGAGCTTTTTGTAGACTCTGGATATTGGCGGACAACCCTGGACAACGGCGGTTGCAAAATTGCCGAAACGTAAGGTGTTATAAACTTCACGCGTAAATTATGGAAGCCTATTTTTATATCACTTATGGAAGCCTATAATTATGGAAGGATATTTTATCCTATTTCGAATTATGGAAGCCTACGATGAATCGTTTCAGGAACTAGACATATTCTCAATGAGCAAAAACGAGTTTATCAGAGCGGTAATAGACCAGACCATAAAAGCTTGAACAGAATACATACCTGTGCAGAATCACACACTCTCATATATACACAACTATGACATATATGTATATGTAGATGTACTTACACACACCCATTAACCGCACATCACAATCACACATATAAACACACTCATCCTACTTTATCATACACACTCACAAATCGCGAGAACATGATTATATAACATAATATATAAATATTATTACACAACATCACGCAAATGAACTGTATATTATCAGGAGACTATTTTGGCCGTAATATTGTTATTAATATTTATTAACTTAAGACACGAGCGCTGTTTTTCTCATTTGTTGGAATAAAATAAAATTAAAATAAAATAAAGCCTCAAAAAGTTTGGGAGTCGCTGCATTAGTGTTTCGCCTGCGTCTCTTATCTGAGCACGCGGCTCTTTCAAATGTCCGAAATCTCCGAAAATGAAAGAATGTTGATAGCGAACGAAATGGACGCGACGATAACGACCCACAATCGGTCACGACTGACTCCAGACAATGATAAAGCAATTTTAAACAAACGACGAATCATATCTTTAACAAATTCCGTGTAAGTACACTGAGAAAAATTTTACGTTGTATACACGGAAATACGCATGGTAAAACAAGGATTATATATATATATATCACGCGGACTGTGGTCCATACGTATAAATAGCAAAGACGCGTAAGGATGCTGGCGTGGCGGTGGTTACCGTGCCGTAATGTTAAAACAGTGTTATTTCACTACGTCGCGACCTTGGGTACTCGCTACCAACACGACAGCATGTAGTAGTATACGTACAATTATAGTAGGACACGTGAATCATGTTGAAACTAACAGTTTTATGTTATTTCCGTATTAACCGTAAGATCTCGTATCTATCTGGATCCCGTATCTACATGTATCTATATGAATAAATACATTAACCACAACTAGAGTTGTCGACTACAGCGGGCGAGCCCGTCACCTCAGGAAGTTTTAAAGATTAGTCGTTCTATCTCCCTGGAGTGAGCGCAGAAGACTTAGGACAAAAACAGTCCACCGTCTAGCTCCGCCACAACCCCGTAAGAGGCCAACGCCTTAACCGCGAGAGCCAGGAGTGTTACCCAGCGGGCTTACACTCACGCTCTTACTTCCAATTGCGACCAGATTACTCCAGTCTCTCGACTGGTAACGAGTTCGACGTCGCTTGCGCGGTCCTCTCCCTTACGAAGCGGTGAAACGGTGTACACCGGATCTATCGCGGACCGCGGCATCCTTTGCCCGGCTGTTCACCCAGGATCGGGTAGCCGATGGTCGTTTCAAGAGCAGTCGCCAAAAGGTCCGCAACCACCCCCGCTCTATAGGAAACAGTACTGCTTCCAGACTCTCCCGACTGTTAGTCAGAGTGCGCAATCGATTGGCTTACGCCGCACGGTGCGCAGACCGTCCAGGAGCGCCAGAAGGTTGATTCCTTGGGGAAACTGACCATAGGACCAGAGTCCTACCCAGGCTCGCACTTCATGCGTGGAGGCCGTCGGATAGGTGTTGACCCGTGAGTTTCACGTAAACCACAAATATTTCATTAAGGGTGACTTGCACCAACCGGGCTGTTAACTTCTGCTAACCGTGGTTAGCTAGCTAATCACAATAAACAATTTGACAGCCGGTTAAATTATGACGGCTTGCACGAAATGTTCGGAGCCCGCAAAAAACATTTTTGAGTGTTTGAACATAACCATAGACACAACTGAAATCAAGATTGCTCGTCCCAGCCAATCACAGCACAGTTCAAAATGGCGGACGAGAGGTTCTCAGCTCATCAGCTGTCAAACTACAACACGCATTTGTCTCGCTTTCGGGTCTTTCCTGATTAACATCAGTCATATAGGAAAACGTTTTACGAGTGCAATAACCAAAAATAGAGAAAAAACCGCGCGCCGGCGACGCGACCAAATCTAACCTCGAAAATTGACAACTAGCGTTTGACAGCTCGCTAACTGCTGGTTAGTGGCGCTAACCGGGCACCAGGGCTCGGTTAGGGAATTTAACTGCAGTTAGTTTAACAGCATGTGCAAGCAGTTTCAAGTATTTAACTGTGGTTAGACTATTTAAACGCGGCTCTTAACCGAGCATGGTGCAAGTCGCCCTAAAACCCGAATAAAAATAATTATAACTACAATAGTTCAATTTCTGTAGTGGCAGGCGTGTTTTTTATTATTTTTATTATATTTACTCACGTTGTTACGGTTTTATACAGAATAACGATGTTTCAATCGTAATTCTGTTGAATTACAAGGAATTTTGTTGAAACTCTATTAGGTACTCGATTGTATGTATCAACATGATCCTTACGGTTAATACGGAAATAATAATATACAAGAATAGAATAGAATAGAATAACTTTATTGTGCTATAAAAACATAACTTAATGAATATTACACTGGTTTTATAAAAAAGACAATTAGTGCACAAATGGCGGACTTATCGCGACAGCGATATCTTACAGTCAACCATTCGATAAAATAATTCCTAATTATCACCTTACAATACACAAGGAAGTAGTAAAGTTAAATTAAAAATAAACTTATACAAATATATGTCAGTAGCTTATGCTAAGGTTGTCCAGGGAAGGATAAAGGAGAGGTCAAGGTGAGGTTAGTGGCTGTGTAAAAATAAATGTTTCTTCAACAACTTTTTGAAAGTATGCAACGAAGGTGCATATCTGATAGAAAGAGGGAGCTGATTCCATAAACGAGCAGAATGGACTGAAAAAGAGTGCGTGTAAACAGAAGAATGATGTATCGGAATGGCGAGTGTGTTATCCCGGCTTGATCGAGGTGGAAGACCGTGGCCTCCCAAAGGGTGGAAATTCTCCTTGAGATAGGAGGGTGAAGTGGGGTTATTGAGTATGTTGTAGAGTAGCGACAACGTATGCCAATTTCTTCGGTCGCGAATAGGAAGCCAATGAAGTTGCTCACGAAAGCAGCTAACGTGGTCGAACTTTCGCAAATTAAAAACATACCTGAGTAAGATATTTTGCAGACGCTCCAGCTTATTCAAAATAACCTCACTCAGTTAAGTATAGGAGTAAGAGTGTGGACACAATCATTTCTTTATGTGACATGGGGAGAAATTTCCGAAGCCGCCGGAGACTATGAAAACCATCGAAAATGCGACGACTTACTTGGTTTACTTGATCTTGCCAAAAAAGATATTGATCTATTACAATTCCAAGGTTTTTAACATTTTTGGTATATTCGATAATTTTTCCATTTACACAAATTGGCCGTAATGATGAAGTATATATTTTTGTCAATTTTTTTTGCCGCCTATTTACCGCCTATATACCGTAGTTTCAACATGATTCAAGTGTCCGACTATAACTGTACGTAAACTACTACATGCTGTCATGTTAGAAGCAAGATCCCAAGGTCGCGACGTGGTGAAATAACATTATGTTTAAACATTACGACACGGTAACTACCGTCAGGCCAAAACCGTTACGTATCATTTTAATTCATACGTATGGACAACAGTAATGCTCGTTAAAACATACTCATTTCCGTGTATTACATAGTTATATTTTTCTCAGTGTAGAGCGGCAACTTCATAGGTAAGAACCTTATATTTCAACCCTTGAACATTTTTCTTTGTAGGGGGTGTTAGTGCACGCATAGTAATGTATAATGGTGGCTTATTCAATGAAGGCGACTTTGCATATAATTACATAATTGCATACATACGAGAGATCGGTCGCCCGCGAGTGGTCGCAACGGAAAAACCACCGATCGCTAGTATTAGCATTGCAGCGGTTAAGAAAACATGAGTGGTGAGGAGGTATTTCGTAGGACCGTAGAGCATCGAAATAGTGCATGCATAACGCAATTAGAGAATCGATCCGATTCGTCCGGGGCGAGAGGCAAAGCTATGGTGGCAAGTGGCAACACAGAGCCATCATGACCCATTTCCGCATCCTCCGCGCGACAGAGACGCGCGATGGACCGTCGCAGAGGCCGTCTCGCTCGCGCGCGGCCCCCACGTGTCGCCGCACACTGAGTCTACAAGGGCAAGGCTCCGCCGACCAAACTGCCCGGGTAAAATAAAAAAATCGATCGAGTGATAGTATTACTCGCGCGCCGAGGATTCCGCATTTTCTGAATATGGGGGGGATATAAATCCACACAAAATAAAATAGAAATAGAGATGTAGCAAACTTATATATACCGCGAAAATAGCTCTCGAAATCTCTCCAAATCTATTCAAACCCGATACGAAGTATCAGGAGATCATGTTGCACGAGGAGTCTATTCGATATTTCGCGGCTTCAACGATCAATCCACGCGGGTAAAATGAAAAAAATCGATCGAGTGCGTTTTACTCGCGCCCCGAGGGTTCCGCACCTTTCGAATCGGGTTCTTGCTAAGAACAAATTCCACACAGAATAGAGATTTAGCAAATTTTATACCGGGAAATCCACCTCCTCGAAATCCGTCCAAATCTACTTCAAACCCGATTCGAAGTATCGGGAGGTCATGTCGCACGTGGAGTGTCGATTAGATATCTCATACGCTTTCTTTCACAAGGGTTCAAAAGGGCATGGTACACCGAGAGAGCAGTAGGCGCACTCTCGAGCGACATGGCATTGCAGGGATAGGGTGCGAGGGAAGTGAGCAGAGTGGTACGCCTCGACGAACGCCTTTGTTTATCGTTACGCGAGTGCAAAGGATGGCGAGTTTCTCAAAAGTTTGAACATCTGCGTCGGCGGAGTAGTAAAGTAGTGGCCATATGCGAGCCCTTGGACTCGTGACGTAGCTCACTTCGATTTCAATTTTGTTCTAGGAGACACTACTGTCTGGTATAGTGTGACGCCAGAATAAATAGAAATAGATTTAGCAAAGTTTTACCGTGAAATCACCTCCTCAAAATCCGTCCAAATCTACTTTCATCCTGATTCGAAGTATCAGGAGGTCATGTTGCACGAGGAGTATCGATTCAATATTTTGTACGCTTTTTTGACAAGGGCAAGGCTTCACCGAACAGCCCACCCCGGTAAAATGAAAAAATCGATCAAGTACGAGTTTGACTCGAGCGCCGTTGGTTCCGTACCTTCCGAAAAGGGTTCTTTTTATGAAAAAAAATCCACACAAAATAACTAGCAATAGAAGTAATCTCTTGATTGCATAGTTGAAATCCACCCAAATCTGCTTCGAACCCGATTCGAAGTATCGGGGAATCATGTTGCACAAGATAAAATCGATATGAAGACGGAAATAACAATTTTGAACCTCCCTGAGCCGATTAAGATCATATCCAGATTGGTATGTCTGTGTGTGGGTATGTATTCCTCCAAGATAGCACCCAAACGCTTAATCCGATTGAGCTGAAATTTGGTATACTGGCATCATTTGCTCATGGCAAGAGTTGAAAAGATTGTGGTTAAAGTCGGTCCTGCCCGTGAGCTGCCCGAGGCTAGCCGAGAAACGACCCGCGTGGCCTGAGGTGCCGCAACGGCACTCAGCCGGGTTCTATCGTCGGTTGAAGGAGGGCGCTCATCGATTTTATCTTTAAAAAAATAGTACCTTCGGCGCGCACTGCATTACTACATTCGTGGAACCCCGTGTGCGAATGGAGAGGGTCGTCGAACCGCACCGGCGTGCGATCCTGCATCGGCTGCAACCCACAAAATCGGCAGGGCTGACGAGAAACTAGGGCACGGCGCAAGCCTCCCCCCGCCCTTCCATACAAAAAGCCGCATGCAGTCTAGCCAGCCAGACCGACCTCCTCGCGCATCATGCTCTCCTGACAATTCGACCACAATATAGACCCCTTTCTAGGGGTCTACATACTAAACCCACCCTTTCATACAAAAACGTCGCATGCGGTCTAGCCAACCAGACGGACCTCCTCGCGCATCATGCTCTCCTGGTATAAAAACTAATATTTATACCTCTAATATCACATAATAAGTAGATATTTTACTAAACAACTCTGGTTGCTAAAAAATCGGTTGTGTCACCCCAAGAATTTCCCGGCAAGTAGCCAGGGACTTATTTCATCTGAATATTCATTTCATAAATAAAGTCGAAGAGCAGTTGGTTAAAAATCCTATTAATATGAAACGCAACGCAATGAAAATTTGAATTTCAAACGTCTCAAATAAACATTCGATTTAAAAATGAAATTGCAAACGCAGATCGCTGTGACCCTTCGAGAATTCGAATTCACGATCATGCAACGCAAGCGTCGGCGCTTTTAAGGGCCTTACTATTTATTGAATATATGGCAAAATTTAAATATTATTTGCGTTGCTTGTATAAGAGATATTCCAGCCAACAAGATTTCGGTTCAACAAGGCACCTGTGTACCGAATTTCAAGCCTCGAAGATTTTCCATCCTACAATTTCGAAGATATCAAGCCTACAATTTTTCGAGATTAAAGTACGACTAGCGCCCCCCCCCACCCTCCCCGTGGTGGACCGATTTAAACCGGATATATCCGTCATCTAGATTCTTTTAGGGCGTTCAAAATACTTTCCCTCCTGGTCGATCGGTGGACCGGGAATGTCAAATACATCAAATGACGCATCCACGTAATGCCAATCCGTATTTTGCAACCTGATTCACAGCTCAGCGACACATGAAATCATGGAAGAGGCAAATGATAATACAATTACATAATAATTCGTTATGTTGGTATTATTGAAAACGGTAATGGCGCGACGCAACCTTGAACCGCGCGTGTTTGTCCGCTTTCTAAATTAATTATATCGTTTCGCGGTTCAGGTTATCGCAATTGACATATTATTTCATTAGTCATTATAGAGGTTTATTTAGAATGGTTCAACTGTGTAAAACGTACTTTTGGGATTTCGAGCTATTTGCAGGATTTGAAAAATTCATCGGAAATTTATCGTTATGAAGACAAAAAATGATGTAATCCACTCTGTTCAGGAATGAATGATAAATTACATTACATTATATTCGTATCCGACTGGCGACTTTACCGCTCTTAGACGTGTTACAATTTACTATAGATATTATATAGATGCTACTTTAAGTAACAGATAGTTATTTGCAAAATACTAGTTTGAGTATCTTACCGACAAATATTATTCTTAAGGCGATATGATACCTGGGAACGACCATATCTGAAGAATTTTAGTTTTATGAGTTTTTTGACAAATATAAGCATTAACTTTAACAGGTTTTTAAGTGAATCCCTCGATAAAGAACCAATTTAAACTTTGGACTCAAAAAAGTTTCTCATTGACTTGGATATTAAGGTTTTAACCTGACTTCGAAAACTTTCAGGCGCGTTTACTCCTACAATGTAAGTGGTGAGTGTGTTTTATTATAATTTAATAATATTGACTGGTTAATTCTCTAGAGCAGCACTTAGCCACATTTTTTATTTAGGCCCTTAATTAATTACAATTAATTAAAACGTGAGAGCGCTCTGAGAGTTACACTAAATATGCTTTGCCATTAACACCCTTATACCACCACTGCGTAAAGATAGTTATTCTATGCTAGCGCTGCGAAAGAGCATTTAGTATGCGCCTAGTAGCCGGCGCGAGCGGACGTAGAATCTGCGCTTGACGCTTTGTCTACGCTGAATTTTTATTGGTCAATCACTGAAGGGAGTCAGGGAGTTAATGGGCCCTTGCTGAGTTGGCCACGAAGACCCATTCTGTTCAGGGTTGGTCACACTCACGGGTCAACACCTATCCGACGGCCTCCACGCATGAAGTGCGAGCCTGGGTAGGACTCTGGCCTTATGGTTTTTGCATGGGAACCAACCTTCTGGCGCTCCTGGACGGTCTGCGCACCGTTCGGCGTAAGCCAATCGATTGCGCACTCTGACTAACATCTTGAGGTGTCGACTACAACTGGCGAGCCCGTCACCACAGGGAGTTTTAACGATTAGTCGTTCTATCTCCCTGGAGTGAGCGTAGAAGACTTTGGACAAAACAATCCGACGTCTAGCTACGCCACAACCCGTTAGAGACCAACGCCTTACCGCGAGATAGCCAGGTATGTTACCTGGCGGGCGGCACTCGCGCCCTAACTACCAATTGTGACCAGATTTCTCCGGTCTCTCGATTGGTTCCGAGTTCGAGGTCGCTTGCGCAATCCTCTCCCTTACGAAGCGGTGAAACGGTGAATACTGAATCTGTCGCGGACCATGGCGTCCTTTGCCCGCCTCTAACCCGGGATCGGATGGCCAATGGTCATTTCAAGAGCAGTCGCCGTAAGGTACGCAGCCACCCCCGCTCTATAGGAAACAATACAGCTTCCAGACTCCCCCGACTGTTAGTCGCGGAGTCGGGCAAAGGACGCCTTGGTCCGCGATAGATTCGGTGTACTCCGTTTCACCGCTTCATAAGGGAGAGGACCGCGCAAGCGCCTCGAACTCGGAACCAATCGAGAGACCGGAGAAATCTGGTCACAATTGGAAGTGAGGGCGCGAGTATCTCGAGCCCGCCGGGTTTATTCCTGGCTAACTCGCGGTAAGGCGTTGGACTCTCACGGGTTGTGACGTAGCTGGACATAGAATTGTACTGTCCAAAGTCTTCTACGTTCAATGCAGGGCGACAGAACGACTAATCGTTAAAACGTCCTGTGGTGACGGGCTCGCCCGTTGTAGTCGACACCGCAAGATGTTAGTCGCGAAGTGCACAATCGATTGGCTTGCGCCGCACGGTGCGCAGACCGTCCAGGAGCGCCAGAGGTTTGATTCCCAGGGGAAACTGACCAGGGCCAGAGTCCTACCCAGGTTCGCACCCCGTGCGTGGAGGCCGTCGGATGAGTGTTGACCCGGAGTGTGACCGACCCTGAACACATGGGTCTTCGTGGCCAAGTCATCATAGGCCCGTTAGCTCCCCTGACTAACAGTCGGGGGAGTCTGGAAGCAGTACTGTTTCCTATAGAGCGGGGGTGGTTGCGGACCTTACGGCGACTGCTCTTGATACGACCCGCAGCTACCCGATCCTGGGTGAACAGCCGGGCAAAGGATGCCGTGGTCCGCGATAGATTCGGTATACACCGTTTCACCGCTTCGTAAGGGAGAGGACCGCGCAAGCGACCTCGAACTCGTAACCAATCGAGAGACTGGAGTAATCTGGTCACAATTGGAAGTAAGGGCGTGAGTGTAAGCCCGCTGGGTAACACTCCTGGCTACCTCGCGGTTAAGGTGTTGGCCTCTTACGGGTTTTGGCGGAGCTAGACGGTGGACTGTTTTTGTCCTAAGTCTTCTGCGCTCACTCCAGGGAGATAGAACGCCTAATCGTTAAAACTTCCTGAGGTGACGGCCTCGCCCGCTGTAGTCGACATCTCTAGTTGGTCAAACACTACAAAATTGACCCCGCCAATTTTTTCGCGTGTACGCCCATTTCGGTTATTTTTCGGAGGTCTCAAGTCGCCTTAACGTGTAACCTCCAATCGGAGGTCGGCGGTCATTATGGCCACTTGGGCCCGTGATGTTGCGGCGCGGAACAACTCGGTGGTGCTTGAGTTGAACCATTCAACGAGGTTTTGTAGCCAGTGGGTTCTTCTTCCGCCAGGTCTTCGGCGGCCTTTTATCTTTCCTTGCAGGATTAATTGGAGAAGGTGGTATTTGTTACCACGCATTATGTGGCCCTTGTATTGTAATTTCCTTCTCTTTATGTTATTCAGTAATTCTAATCCTCTGTGCATTCTTTGCGTGTGCAGCAACGTCTCATTTGTGGCTCTATCCGTGCAAGATATTTTCAGTATTCTCCTGTAAATCCACATTTCGAAGGCTTCTAAACCTTTTACACAAAGTCTGGGTTAGTGTCCACGTTTCTACTTCGTGCAGGACTGAAAATACGTAACATCGCACCAGGCGGCATCTAGTGGAGAGTTTGAGACTACGGTTGCATAAGAGTTGGCTCATTTTGATAAACGCAGCTCTAGCTTGTTCGATGCGACATCTGACTTCCACACTATGGTCTTCTTGATCTTGATTTATATTAGCTCTCCAGAGGTTGGTTCTTGATATGGAGGGTGGCAGCTGACGATGTACGTCCGACAACCATGAACTTGGTCTTCTTGATGTTTATATATGAATTGATCGACTCGATTAAGCAGTCTTTGTAGGTCTTCAATAGAACTGTAACGGCCCTTAAGTACCGTTACATGCAATCAACAAATGCATTGATTTCCAGTGAAATGTACTGACACAAATTCAGCTATTATTCTACCTCGTGCAGCGATGAATCAGCACGATGAAACAATACTTTTACTCGGAATAGTTTGGATTGCATCATTTGTCGGCCTATATAAACCGGCGAAAAAGCAACCAAAGTATCATTCCTCGAGTGATCACGTCCCCTAAGACAGCGACGGCATACCTCGGTACCCCGGCTTCTTGGTTTCCCCCAAGTTAGTGACGGCATACTTCGGTACCCCGGCTTTTTGGTCACCTTTCCTTCGTCCTTATCGAGACGAGAAGCATCAGTCTGCATTCCCACAGACTCGAGCCGTGCCCAGTACGAAATACTAGGAGCACAAGTACAATCCTTCTCCATACACCCTCGTAGCTTCAGGCAGATAGCCAATACATTCGCGTCAGCATAACCTATTCGAGAAGCGTTACAAACTCGCAATATTTAACTTACAATAAACACCTTCTGATATACTTAAAATCGAATTTTAATACGGAGATAACCCACAAGTTGACACCACCACCTCACACCGAATAACTTGGAGTCTAGTGAGGGGTGGTCCCTCACAGAACTAGCAAGGAGAATAGTATCATCGGCGTATCGAATGTTGTTGAGGGGTCTCCCATTTAACACGATTCCTTCAATTGCGTATTCGAGGGCTTCTGAGAAGATATCTTCAGCATATAAATTGAATATATAGACAAATAGACGATCTATATAGTATAGACAAATCTAGAATATATAGACAAAATTGACAAATAGAAAATCTAATTTGAAATAATCGTGAATTGCTAGAATCAAATCATTTAAACAGTCAACATAAAAAATCAGTAACTAAAATCTATATATATATAAATATATATATATATATATATATATATATATATATATATATATATATATATATATATATATATATATATATATATATATATATATATATATATATATATATATATATATATATATATATATATATATATATATATATATATATATTATATATATATATATAAAACAAAGTCGGGTTTGTTCGAACACTTATAACTCGAGAACGGCTGGACCGATTTTCATGGTTTTTGATTTGTTGTATTTGTCTCCGTCCCGAATAGCCGAATAACTATTAAAAACATTGGAAAATTAACGAAAAAATAAAATGAGAGAAAAAATATTTTCCCATATAAAATGTTCATGGGTTTCGTAACTGTCAAATATTTAATGTTCATCCCGTCGATACGGTAAACTCTCCCATCAAATCAAAGAAAGTATTTAAATAAAGGTTTCGAATCGACAAGATATATCCACAATAGTCGGACCACAATTATTACATAGTTTAATTCAATCATGTCATGCTGACACGCGATTGATATACTTAATTTTTGTACTTTTATATTTATTTTTGTGTTATTATCTTTAAGTTCAGCTAATCTGTAAAACGACATTCATTGACCGTTAGGCGGTACGAAGTTCGCCGGGTTAGCTAGTACTAAATAAATATTCAAAAAATGGTAGACAAAAATTAAAAGGGCTGAATCGTAAGAACCAAAACTGACTAACCGACTCCTGTTTTTAAAGAAACTTGCAAAGCTTTAAAGCAATTTGACAAGATGTACAGAAAACCGAACTCAAAAAGATAAAGGTGATAAAATTAAATGTTGCAGGGAATAGTCAGAATGCATATAGCTGGGGGAGAATATCGGGATGAAACCAGGGGTGAGAGGGATGATGGTCGACAGGAGGAGGGATGGGAACCGTCGGGAATCGTAGAGGGTAGGGGGGGGGGGGGGTGCGTCGCCCCCTAACCCAGTGACCCAACTCGGCAATTCCCCGAATGTCCCGGTTTTCCCGATTTCCACTGCGACCCACTATTCATTGTCAGTCTAGCTTGCAGGCGAAATTTAAATTACAATGACTCAAATATACCATGATAAAGCGCGAAACGTGCTAAGGTAAGGATATTCGTTAGATAAAACCGAAAAACGACATTACGTAATCTCACTGTTGTAGTAATATAACGAACTATTTATGTTTAATTTTATATATGCATTAGTAGATTAGGTTTATTTACTTTCTCGGCCCAACAACCGAAGAGGAATAGTAGATTGGATCACAAGGGAGCAAAATAATATTTTTACGGCGAGGGCGCTTTTTTTAATCCAGAGCGAAGTGAGGGATTCTAGAGTAGAATCCCGAGCGTAGCGAGGGATTCTTTAGTTGAATCCTGAACGTAGCGAGGGTTTCAAAAAAGCGTCCGAGCCAAAAATATTTTGCGCCCGAGTGATATACTCTACTTTTCATCACCCTCTATGAGAAAATAAAAGGCGCCTCATATTTTATTGTAATATTATTATTTAATAAAACATAGAGTATCAACTATATTGAAATTAAATACTATCTAATAATAAAACAACTAAACACTTATATTTACATTTGAGACTTTTTCGCAATTATGAATATTTATTGTTACAGTTTTATTAGGAATTGAGGTTGTTGTAGATTTCATATTCTGCGTGTTTTACGTCGTTATTACAACTGACTGTTGATTTTAACATTGACTAGGTACTCCAAAGAGTGGATGGTTGTTTAGTTGTGGCTAAGTACTGGAAGTAGCCCAAAAACACAGATTCTGAAAAATTCTTGGCGCCTCTTGCATTTCTCCATTCAATAAAATGTCCATAGGCTTTCATATATTTCTCCCGGGATTTTGCAGGTAATAGATAATATAATCAATCACATTTCTTGCCTCAGTTCTAATACTTTCAGGAGTTGAATCTATATTTTCACTGTCACTTCAAGAACTAATTTTTCAAAGATGAATTTCTTACAATCCGTGAAAATTGTCGAAAACGCGGGCGACAAAAACAATTGACGTTCGCACGTTTTTACTTTCATTTGTTTTTCAGCGGCGGCGCGACTAGGGGCCGTCGTACCAGCCAGTTTTTATTCAAATAATATTTGCGTTCGATTCTTCGGCGATGAAGACTAAGATGTTCCAAATTCAAAAGGGCGCCGCAAAGATAAATTGCGGCGCACTTATTCAAAAAGTGAGCCGCAAAGATAATTGCGGCGCACTTAAAGGCGAACCAAGTCGTCCTTTTCCTCATCTCAACTCATCCTTTCAGATGGGATGAAAAAGTATTGTGAACGCGCAATGTGTACTTTCCTATTTAAGGAAAGTATTGTGGACGCACTTCGGTGTGTCTGTGTGTATTCTCCGACGATAGCGCCGAAACGCTTCATCCGATTGAGCTGAAATTTGGCATGGAGGCATCATTTGGTCATGGCATGAGCTGAAAAGATTGTGGTTGAAATCCGACCACCCAGGGTTGGCTCCCGACGAGGGAACTCCTCAACGGTCAACAGCAGACACAAAATTCGAAAAGTCGTAGTCGTAGTAAAATTAGAAAAGTCGTGAAGTCGAAAAAGTCAAAAAAGTCAAACAAGGCGAAAACGTCGAAGTCGTTTTTTGAGGGTTAAAGGGTGGCGCTAGGTTGGGAAGAGGGGGGTTGTGGTAGGATTTATGATATGAATATTGAGATGAATTAAGTTCCTAGCTACTTGACAGGAAAGTCTTGGGGTGACAACCGATTTTTTTCGAGATAAAGACGGTAATATAGAATAGAATAAGTGCTATAAAAACATTACTTAATGAATACTACAAGGCAATGCGGGAAGAGGGTGCGACGGAAGTGGGGCCAGGGGTAAGTCATGTCGCGTCCTTAGGCCCATAGTTACGGCGCTGTGGGCTGTGACGCGCTGTGGGTGCAGTTTGTGTCCGCTCTTACTATTACTTTTTTGTGGAGATTTACGAGTCGACGCCATATGATCTTCTCAGAACAAATCGGTAGCATAATAGCATCTGCGTCGCCGGGGCACCGTAAATGTGGCCGGGACGATGCTTCAAGAAGAAGACGAGTAATTATATTACTATTTGTGGTAGTTAAGATTCCTGACGTCACTTGCTTCGATTTCAATTTTGTTCTAAGAGGCTCTCTAGATGATCAAGCATGCTTGTCAAGCATCGCGTCGCGTGCAACAGGAATTCACGTTAATTAGACGTAATTGATTGATGAATGACGTGACTCCCTAGTATAAAACTACAAAATAAGGCATTTTTGGTTAAAAAAAATATATATTTGCATATTTCCTGCGGTTTACGATTCCTTCCCAGCCCGCGACGCGATGCTTGACAAACATGCTTGATTGTCTAGGGAGCCCCTAAGAGAAGCTACTGTCTGGTATACTGTGGATTAGTAAGTTGATATAAGTTTCGGATTCGTCCAGAATATCCTACAAATAACTAGCATGGATTGCCCGTTATTTTTGATTGTTATTACCTTATTGTTTTAATTTGAGATACGATACCGTATTGTCATGTTTAGAACGCCATATATTTCACTACTGAAAATAAGAGACGATTAATCAATGTTTATAACTATGAGTGGCATCTACTTGTTGCGTTACATAGTAAAATCCTAGCTGCTAAAACACAGTGCGGCAATGAACGATGTATCCTTATAACAGCCTGAGGTGTCGGGTTCGCCCGTTGCAGATGACAGCTCCAAAGTAAAATTAGTTTTTTTGCAAGATATTGCGACGTGGCAATAAAAGGTCGCCTTTTTGCGTTTTATTTTTTAAGGCAAATAAAGAGTTTATTATTGTGATTATAACCCAAAAACAAAAATCTGCATTCATTAGGGGTTCCCTAGAGGATCAAGCATGCTTGTCAATCTTCGCGACGCAGGCTGGGAGGGGATCGTAAACTGCAGGAAATATGTTTTTATATCAATTACGTCTAATTTACGTGACTCCCTGGTATAAACTACAATTTTAGGCATTTTTGGTAAATATTTTTAAAAAACGAATTGCATATTCCTGCGGTTTACGATGCCCCTCCCAGGCCGCGACGCGAAGCTTGACATACATGCTTGATCGTCTAGAGAGCCCCTAACAAGAGTAAACTTCGCCAAAATGGTCATTATTTGCTTTGACCGAATCAATTTATCACTAGATCAACTATCTAGAAGTAAATGTAAACAAATATACAAATCTACAATAGAACTAAGTAAATAAACAATGCAAAATAGACAATCAGAAATAAACATGATTTGTTATGAAATGGCATAATAATATTTGTTGTTGTTTGTTAAACCTTGTTTGTGTGGCTATTTATTTGACTAGATAAGCTGATTATCTTGATATTTTATGAATGAATATTTCTAAACGCAGCAATTTACTGTTATCTATTTACTGACTAGGCTATGCAGTTGGACTTTAGGGCTGATTTACATTGAGCCAGTTACTGACTTCAAACTCAAAACCAGTGCTGACCCGGTACTGTAATTGTGTAAATAGATTTTAAGTCAGAACAGCGCTAAAGGCTTTACATTGACTCAATTACTCACTTCAAATTCAATACCGCTGTACCCAGTACTGTCATCGTGTAAATTGATATCAAGTCAGTACAGCGCTGTCGCATCAGTGCTGACTTCAATAGCAATACTGACCAAGTGTAAACGCCGAAGTCAGTAGCTGGCGCTGCATTGTAGGGCAACGTCGAGCCGTATGGAAAATTTTAATTAGCAAAAATGATGCATTTTTATACGACTGCCAAAAAAAATGGTATGTGATTAGGATTGATGTGTGTTCCGTTTCTTTATTCCACCATAACTTTTAAACGCTTGAACTGATTTAGAAGTGTATGGAATTGTTAGAATCATTATTTCAACCCGATTGTCATAGGGTACCTAAAGTGCTTAAATGACAAAGAAATAATTATCTTAATGTCCAAATGTCAATAAATTAGGATAAATATATTATAAATATATTTTGTTATCTTAGATCTTTCCTTGACACAACCGTGGTGCTCTAGTGGGACTCCCAAAGTGAGCTAGCCTTAACACAGGGGTGCCTAGCAAGGCGGGATCGGCTGCTCTTTGCTTAGCACAATTGAAAGGTAATCATTTGCGTTTAATGTATGTGCTATGTAACCTGGGCTCAGACAGATGTGTATATAACTTTAAAAGTATACAACGGCATTGTCTAAATTGTCATTTCATTTTCTGTTGTGCTCATGCATTTGAATGTATATTTAAAATTTAAAAAAATAAATAAAAAATATAAATAAGTATAGTAACAAATGAAAAATCTGATGGGAGTAGGTACATTTCGGAATTATATATGTATATGTACGGATAAATACACAAACCACATTGGATTCTAGAGGTCGAAGCAGTATAAATTCCCTGAAAGTCTCAGATACACAGCCCTTCTTCCATATATAACTCTACTCTCAGAATCAACTGTTCCATGGCAATCAAATATCCCAAAACACCACGAGTACAAATTAAATAGATACCATGATCTTGCAAATGCCGTCACACGGAACGGCTTCACTGTTCACCTTCACGCAGTGGAAGTTAGCGCTCGTGGCCTGCCAGCCAAATCACTGTTTCACCTCTTTAAAGATCTTGGTCTTTTCAGAAAAATAATCAACTCTTTCCTAGAAAAATGATCTAAAACCGCGATTTCCGCATTTCAAATTCTATGGCTTCGAAGGGGGAGTGAATGGGTGGTAAGGTTCTCTTACAAAACTTCTAATAATTCTAAATAAAACAGTTCACTTTGTGTAAGGGCAGTCGTGTTTTTTAATTTTTTAAATTACTGTTCTTGTTTATTCCCGACTGACTTTAATAACCCCTTGGTTATGGCGACATTGTCCCATTGTCTCCCATAGAATGAACGTAGAGATTTTGTTGACAGCACAATCCACAGTCAAACTACGTCAATAACCTGTAAGAGTCCAACGCCTTCCTCGGGTCACCAGCGGGCCAAACTCGCGCCCTTACTACCAGATTCGGATGGATCAAAAGTTTGTGGATTCGATGGGACACCTTTTGCGGAATTGGGACGATTGGTGCACTTTCCGGCTTGCTAGACAAGCTGCCCATTTTGCGAATAACCAGGGAGAAGGTTAGTTGTCAATCTGACGTCATCTATCCTTAAAACGATCCGTTGGCTACCCGATCCTGAGCGACTATGATGAGGATAGAGCCCCTCAGTCTGCAATATGTTCAAACTAAATTACCGCTGACGTCAGGTAGAAGCAGCGCAAGCGACCTAGAATTTGTAACCATACTGGAGGAAGGAGAAATCCAGTCAAATCATGTAGTGAAGGTGCGAGGTCAGCCTGCTGCGAGCTAATGGGCCAAGTGCAGTTCAACCACTATGACCCATGTGTTAGGGTCGGCCCAACTCATATGTTAACAACCCTCTGGTAGCCACCATGCAGAAGTGCGAGCCCGGGTAGGACTCGGTCCCCGTAGCCCAGTTTCCCTGGGTATCGCCCTTCGGGTGTTCCTGGACGGTTTGCGCTCCGTGCGGCGTCAGCCAATCGACTGTAGATTCCGACTGATAACCGAGGGAGTCTGGAAGCGGCTTTGTTTCCTAGAGAGCGGGGGTGGTTGTTAACCTTGTGGCAACCACTCTTGAAGCGACCATTCGCCCGATACCGCGTGAAGAGCCGGGCAAAGGATTTCGAGGTCCGCGATAGATTCGTTTGACACTGAATCACCGCTACGCAAGGGAGAGGACCGCGCAATGAACAAATTACAAATTATTTATTGAGTTCAAATTATGAGTAGATTCAATATACAAAAGTCTTAACCTAACTAGGCTGCTGCTTGATATCCTAAGAAATCTATAATATTATATTTATATAAATAAACAAAATCATACTTAATGTAATAGAAATATAAATAAAAAAAATAAAATACAAACGGAGCTGCCATGGAATTCACCGACCAAAAATCGGGCCCATCATATATAATTATTATACTTCTGGGAGGTGAAGGGTGGATTCCGGAATAACGACCGGCTGTGGTAGGTTTAGGACAGCTGTCTTGCCACATGTGAGCGTACACCTTACCACCCATTCACTCCCCCTTCGAAGCCATAGAATTTGAGATGCAGAAATTGCTGTTTTAGATATTTTTTCTAGAAAGGAGTTGATTATTTTCCTGGAGAGACCAAGATCTTTAAAAAGGTGAAACAAAGATTTAGCTGGCAGGCCACGAGCGCCTACTTCCACCGCGTGAAGGTGAGCAGTGAAGCCGTACCGGGTGACAGCATTTGGGAGATCATGGTATTTATTCAATTTGTACTCGTGGTCTTTTGGGATATTTGATTCCCATGGAACAGTTAATTCTACGAAGGACCATCTTCCGAGATAGAGAGTAAAGAGTTATATCTGGACGCAGGGCTGTGCATCCGAGACTTTCAGGGAATTTATACTGCTTAGAGACCGAATCGACCTCCATAATCCAATCTGAAGCTTTCTCGATTATTGAGAAAGGTTTTGCAGTGAGATGTTTTTTGCCTTTAGAGCCAACCCTCACAAACTGTATTAGGGGTTTGGAGGATACTGTGGAACCCTGTTGGAACTAACCATTGAGAGGCTAAGTACCTCGCGAATAACAGCAAGGACTTTGTCGTGGCGATAAGTGTACCGTCCTTGATCCAAGGCCACCTTGCAGCCAGCTAGAACATGTCTAGCTGTGCAAGGGGTGTTGCTACAAAGAGGACATGAACTATCCTCGGCATAGTTCCAACGAGCGAGGTTACTGGGGTAATTACCTAATTAAAAATTCGTAAGAAAATGTCAATAAGCTATTATTTTATTTTAAAACATGATAAAAAATAATATATATTTATATATGCATTAATAATATACAAAATAAATTCACAAAAATAAAATTATATTTAGAAATCATCAATTTATATTACTACATACACTGTTATGTTTTTATTATAAGGATTCTAGATGGTGTTCTATCTGCATTTGTACAATTTAAGAGGTAGGCACTCAAACTATTTTTAAATGTATCGACTTCGAACGTGAAGATCCACTGTGTTTTCGGTCCAACTCACGATTCAGCTCCTATTCATAGTCATCCTCGTGTGGATGACTACCCCGGAAAGAACTCTCGCGTCTCAGGTCTCACGGCTGGTGGATGGGTTTCCTCTGGGGGATTGCCTCCTGACACTACTGGATGGCTTGCGCACCGTGCGGCGACAGCCAATCAGTATGTGCACTCTGACTAATTACTGAAGGAGTCGGGAGACTATGGAAATATACTGTTTTCTAAGCAGCGGGGGTGGATGTTGATCTGTCGTCAACAGCTCTTGAAATGACCAATTGGCTACCTGATCCTGAATTCAGATCCGGGCAAAAGGCGCTAAAGGTCCGCGATAGGTTCAAACTGAATCACCGATGAATATATCGCACGTAGACGTCGCGCAAGCGCAAGCAGTCGGGAGGTTGGAGGAATCCTAATAGTTAATTCCAAACGGAGATATCCTTCCGAAACTGGTAGTTAGGGAACGAGGCTGCCCGCTGTTTAACCTTTCCCGAAGCTTCGTCGTAAAGCGTTGGCTTCTGTCGAGCATGTTGGCTTAGCTAGACGGTAGATTTGTATTGTCTATAAGTCATCTACGCTCACCTCACGAGAGACAGAACGATCACTATCGTTAAAACTTCCTGAGGTGTGAAATATACAATAATAATATAATAATTTTCCATTTTCACTAATGCAGTTAAGTGTTCGCTCTAATTTAAATTAACCTCTCAAGTTACCATTAACCACATTCCTCATTGCAATTACCAATTTCAACATTTAAATAAAAGCATTTTATGTAAAGGCGAGGGGCAAGAATGCATTAGCATGCATTTAACATGAGAGCATTATTAAACATTGACTTGGTCCTAAGGAACCATGTCGTCTTCCGAGTATTTGCGGGACTACGATTTATTTAGTTTGTGCTTATGGTATTTTTGTATTCAAGCAGTACGAATATTATTCATTTTTATACCCGACAGGCATGGTTGGCTATAATTCTCTGTCTCAGGAAACAAATGCTGACCATGTTCTATATTTTTTAACTTATTCGAGGTAAAACTAATAACCCTAGTTTACTCTAGCTAAGGTGGATCTTTCATCCTCGATTACACCATCTTTTCACAGAGCTATTTTTGCACACTTACCTTACGAGGTGGAACTTGGCGCGATCTTTGCGGCGCTTAAATGATATAATTTCAATGGCACCAGATTTTAATATTTTTATCGCCAACCCTCATCTGTTTAAATTATTATTTATTAACCGACTTCAAAAAAAGGAGGAGGTTATCAATTATTTTTAAATGTTTGTTACCTCAGAACTCATTTATGAACCGATTTGAAAAATTCTTTTTTTAATTTGAAAGGATATACTTGCAGATTGGTCCCATTTTTATCGAAATCCTGTTCTGATGATGGGATCCATGGGGAATTGAGGGAACTCTTCAAAGTTGAAAATGTACATGTTGATTCAATTCCGATGACAATGTATTTTTTTATGGTAAGCATGACCTGATTCTACACCCTGGGTTGACTCCTGACGAGGGGACTCATCAACGATCAACAGCACAGATACGAATTTTTGTATACTCATTCAGTTATGATACCGTTCTAAGTTTTACCATGATATGGTTCCCGACGAGGGGACTCCTTAACGATCAACAGCACAGACACGAAGTTTTGTATATGCATTCATCAATTATGAGAGCCCGTTCTAAGTTTCACCAATACAGGACTACGGCATCCAGGGTTGGCTTCGAACGAGGGAACTCCTCAACGGTCAACAGCACAGACACAAAATATTGTATACGCATTCAATTATGATAGCTCGTTCTAAGTATCACTATGAATGGAGTCTTTTTTTTTTTGTTAAAATTTTATGTATTATTGTTATACATAAAATTACTATACTTACACGGCCCGGTGGCATAGTGGTTAGGTCGCCTGATCTTACATTGTAAGGTACCGGGTTCGATTCCCGGCTTGGTCACCATTATCCGTTGGGATCAAATTAACGGAATTGCATTCAATTCTGTCGATCGAATGCAATAACAAGACACACACTTACAGACATGTTACACGCACACATACATATAACACGTCTTAGTCGGGTTGGTTGTATAAGATTGTCATATGACAATAAACCCGCCCATTGTGACATTTTCACAATAAAGAGTATAAACAAACAAACAAACATACAGGCAATTAATTATTTAGTATTTTATGCGGCATTCTATTTGTATAACTTTATGAATTTTACTTTTCAAACCATTGCTTTTTCTTTAATATTGACAAACATATCGTTGAAAACATAAATAAGTGAATTTAAAAAAATATACCACGCATTTGATGCGAGAGCATTATTAAACATTGGATTGGTCCTAAGGAACCATGTCATCTTCCACAGAATCCAACATGTGATTTGTGTGTGCAAGTGCAGCTATAACAATGATTCATTACAAGTAAAGTACTACAAATGATTCCAGAAGCTAACGAAAAATCGGGTACCTCAATGAAATATATTGGCTTCGAAGGGGGAGTGAATGGGTGGCAAGGTGAACGCTCACATGTGGCAAGACAGCTGTCCTAAACCTACCACAGCCGGTTCGTAAGTCCGGAATCCACTGCTCACCCCCCAGAAGTGTAAAAAATAGTATTATGATGGGCCCGACTCCGGTCGGTGAATTCCATGGCAGCTCCGTTTGTATTTATTTATATATTATTTGAATAGCTTAGACCTTGGGCGGGGGCATGGTCAGGCAATTTGAGTTTTGGAATTGTCTGACTATTCCCCTACTCCCAGCATCTGTCCGATGCTGGGTTTGGCGAACGGTTTAGGGAGTAGCGCAGGTCGCACAGATCCCCTAAACAAGGCCAGGGGACTATCCTTCTCGAGGTTGCCGCCTGTTATTGACCAAGTGCCCTAGGTAAATGGTATAACAAAAACCCCTGGCCGGCACTCAAGATCCTAACCCTCAGTCACATCCCAGTCTCCTCAGTCAATCCCACAGTGCCGAACCAGGCGGCACCAACCTACACCAGGCCCACACAGCCTCTGGGGCACTAAACCCCCCCCACAAAAGTGTACCACACCTACCAAGGGCGGGTAGTGTGTGCGTTATCCCATCAGCTCAACTAAACAAAAATGGAAGCACAAGTTAAAGATAATTTACCCCAGGAGGGTACCACAATCCCTTCCAAGGATAGTGGAGAATCCCTCACCGAGCCCAGCTCGGTCTGCCCCTCATATTCTGGGGGGGGCAACTCGTGCCACAAAACAGGTTCAAGCCTGGACCTGTCAAGCCTCAAAGAGGCAATACCACTACCAACACCAGACACTGCCGTTGTGTCACAGTGGACCTTAATCGCTCACAAGCGCCCTTGCAAAAGGGGGACCACTAACACAACGGCAAATACCAAAAGCAAAGGGCAGGAAGGCAAACCGGAACGCAGTCGCCTTAATAGGCGCGCGAGAAGGAAAGACTTCCAGCCCAAAGTAACCACACCACACACCGATACAGGCACCGCAGCAGCGAGAACGCAGCGCGAACCTGTACCGGCCACAGTGGCAGGACCACAACCAACACCACCACCACCACCCAGCCAGTCGAAGAGACGGCAAAACCCGAGAGGTTTTCGCGGTAGGCGGAACGCTGCGAGGGCTCCCGCTGCTCCTGAAAAGGAACAACCGGGGACTGGGGCTGGGCCAGACGAGAAAGTTTCTTCGAAGCGGGCTCGTCTGGACGAGACCCAGTCTCCTAGAGGGGAGTCCAAACGCGCGAAAACCGAAGCGAAACCCAAACGGGCGATGAGTTACGCAGATGCGGCTCAGTCGCACATGAAGGTGGCGGTCATCACTGTCCCGCCGAGAGACCTGTCACAAGCTCAAGCAGAGCAGCTTAGGAAGACTATCGACGATAGCATCCTACAAGCTGTACTGTCTCCACCCTCCCCGAGCGCGCACGCCCCATCTTTCCGCGGACGCCCCTTCCTGATGGACGGGGTATTAGCGATGTGGTGTGAGGACGAAAACGCGCTCAGCTGGCTGGAAAACGCAGTCATGACAATGGCATCACCCATACCCAACACCACCCTGGCTGTCATCAGGCAGTCAGAGATGAAGAAGAGGCTCAAGGCAGGGCTTCTTATCCATACCCGTATTACGGACGCAACCACACTACACAGAGTCCTCTGTGCCCAAAACCCGTGGTACAAAGTTGACTCGTGGCAGTGTTACGACATGTCTGTGGATGAAAAGTCTCAGGAGGGTGATTCAGGAGAAAAGGTGGTGCACCTAATTCTTGGAATCCCTGAAGACCAGAGGCAAATAATCCTGGACAGAGACCGCCGAGTAGCCCATATGTCGGGAAGTGGATACATCCGCTTCTTCCCCACAGAAGAGACCACAATGGCCGAGACAGCAACCGCAGCGGCGAATCCGGAACCCTCCACCTCTGCCCCCCAACGGAGGGGCAGTGACGGAGGAATGGAGACGAATTCGCCACTGCGGATTGAGGGATACACCAGTGACGAAGATGACTTCCTGCGCAGCCCATAGCTCCCTCTCTCTTAACGTCATCCAAACCAACCTCCAGCACAAACAAATAGCGGCGGCCACCCTACGCAGAGTGCTGGAGACGAACAACCAGACCGTCGCCATGATCCAGGAACCCTGGATCAGAAACAACAAGATCTGCGGTCTAAACAGCATCGGAGGTAAGTTAATGTTAGACACCTCTGTTGAAAACCCAAGAACATGCATATACATGCCAAAATCTTTAGCAACCACTTTGCTTAACCAATTCTGTTCAAGAGACCTAACTGCAGTGAAACTCACCACAGAAGAACAAACTGTCCTAGTCCTAGCTTCAGTGTACATGCCGAGCGAGAGCGAAACTCCTTCAGGAGAACTAGCCAGACTGGTGCAGCATTGTGAAGCACACGACTGGGATCTGATCATATCTGCGGACTCCAATGCCCATCACTCTCTGTGGGGAAGCAAAGACACCAACAGAAGGGGTGAGTCCTTAGCAGAATATCTATTTCAAACAAACCTAAACATTATAAACAGAGGTAGGGAACCTACATTTGTAAACTCTAGGTACCAAACTATCATAGACATTACCTTGGCAACGGACGCGGCGGCCAGTTTGATTGAGGGATGGCACGTATCAAACGAGCCATCGTTTGCAGACCACCGCCGCGTCTGTTTTCAAATACGGTACAAGCTAACAGACCCTGTCCCATATCGTAACCCCCGTAAAACAGATATTACAGGGTACACAAACTTGCTAAACAAAGCGCTAGGAGACAAACAACTAACTAACGCAGCACTTAGCACAGAAAACATAGAAACAAACGTACAGATCCTAACTACAACCCTTATAAGTAGTTTTGAACTGGCATGTCCTGTCGTAAAACCTAAAGACCCAGGAAAAAGCTCATGGTGGGGGCCAGAGCTGGAAAGGCTACGTCGAGGACTCAGGACACTCTTTAACCGAGCAAAAAATACCAGAACCAGTGAGGACTGGGATAAATACAAAATGGCACAAAAACACTACAAGAAGCGGATCAGATTCCGGAGAACAGAATCCTGGCACAACTTCTGTAGTAGCATAAACTCAACAAACCAAGCCGGTAGAATAAAGAAAATCCTAGCTAAAGGTGAGCCCAACCTCCTAGGCTCCCTAAAAAAGGAAGACGGCACTTACACAAACACAGATGTAGAAACCAGCTCAGTACTCCTGGAAACACACTTTCCTGGATGTCAAATCACAGAAGATCCTGAGTGGCCGGACGAAAACTACAGCACACCAACAACCCAAGAATGGGAAGTCGCAAACAAGATAGTAACTGCGGACAAGATAAAATGGGCCCTGAAAAGCTTCAAACCATTCAAATCCGCAGGGCTGGATGGCATTTTCCCAGCACTACTACAATGGCAACCAACCCATGCAACAAAATACTTACTACCAATCTATAGGGCCTGCATAGCCTTCAAATACATTCCAAAGGCATGGAGAGAGGCGAAAGTAGTCTTCTTACCGAAACCGGGAAAGGAGGACTACTCACACGCCAAATCCTTCAGACCTATCAGCCTAACGTCTTTCTTACTAAAGACGTTAGAAAGACTGATGGACCGTCACCTAAGGGATGGGGCACTAAGAAATAAACAACTACACCCACAACAACACGCCTACACAAAAGGCAAATCAACAGAGTCGGCACTACACATGGTGGTGCACAAAATAGAATCGGCTCTAACAAATAAGCTGTCAACACTCGCCGCCTTTATAGACATAGAAGGCGCTTTTGACAAAACCATGCACAACAGCATAAACCACGCCCTACAAGAACTTAAGGTGGAACCAGTCACCATAAAATGGATCACGGAGCTGGTTAGCAAAAGGGCGGTCCAGATAGTGATGAATACTACCACAAGAGCGAAGGTAGTTAAAGGATGCCCCCAAGGGGGGGTCCTATCACCACTTCTATGGAACATAGTAGTGGACAGCCTCATAAAAACACTAAATGAAAGGGGTTACACTACTATTGGTTATGCCGACGACCTAACAATAATGATTAATGGAAACGCAGAAAATATGCTATGTAAAGTCATGCGCTCAGCTTTGCAGATAGTAGAAAAATGGTGTGACGAACATAAATTGTCAGTAAATCCGAAAAAGACAGAACTCATCCTCTTCACCAAGAAGAGGAAGTTGCCAGAACTACAAGCACCAAAATTATTCAACACCAAACTCTCCCTATCTACAGAGGTGAAATATCTGGGAGTCATCCTTGACAGCAAATTAAACTGGGCGAGTCATATCGAAGCCAAAACAAAGAGGGCCTGCCTAACTTTTTGGCAGTGTCGGAGACTAGTGGGGAAAAAATGGGGTCTCAACCCAAAAATCACACTCTGGCTGTACACATCAGTCATCAGGCCCTCTCTGACTTATGGATCAGTTGTATGGTGGCCCAGAACACAACTGACCACAGTGAAAGCGAGACTCCAGAGCCTGCAACGCTTAGCGTGTGTAGCAGCCACTGGATGTATGAGAACCACACCATCGGCCGCACTAGAGTACCTCCTAAACATGAGACCTCTGGATCTTGTCATCCAAGAGGAGGCTAAGGCAGCCGCTCTAAGACTAAGAGCAAATGGACTGTGGAAACAAAACACAGAAACACCACACTCAAAAATTCTGAAACGGGTTCTAGAAGAAATACCTCTTCTGGACGCACCCATGGACAGGATAATATGCCATCATGTCTTTGATCGAAGATACAATATCCAACTCATTGAAGAACCAGCAGATCACTCTGGTACAAATGAAGTAAGGATATACACAGATGGCTCCAAAACCACTCAAGGTACCGGAGCCGGCGTCTTCTCAAATGATCTAAACATCAAAATATCAACTACCCTAGGCAACCTAAATACGATCTTCCAAGCAGAATGCATTGGCATCACCAGAGCAGCACAAGCAGTTGCAGCCAAAGATGTCGGAGACCTAAGCTTGAAATTTGTCTCCGACAGTGCCTCCGTGCTACAAGCGCTAGCAAAAAATACTATAACCTCTGTCCTTGTACTGGAATGCCACAATGCGCTCCAATCCATTGCAGGGTCAAATAGAGTGACCCTGCAATGGATTAAAGGGCACAGCGACTCACTGGGAAACGACGCGGCAGACGAACTGGCCAAAAGGGGATCAAAGGAAATATTATATGGACCGGAACCCTTGATGCCCATTCCCCAGGCCCAAATAAAAACATGGCTACGCAGGAACACCGAAGAAACCCACCTTACAGAATGGAAAAAGAACGCAGGATGCAGGCAAACAAAGAACGCGGTTCCGGAAGCATCCAAAAAACTGGCCCGCAACCTCACCAGATTAAAAAGGGACAAAATCCGTAAAGTCATAGGTACTATGACAGGCCACTGTCCCCTAAACAAACACCTGTTTACCATAGGTGTGACAGACAGCCCTCTATGCAGAGGATGCATGGAGGAAGAAGAAACGCCACAGCATGTGCTCATGGAATGCAGGAGCGTGGCAGAGCAACGGGCAAGAATACTACAATCTCCAGCATCTGTCCCGGAGGCCTGTAGCAACCCAAACAGGCTGCTAACCTTCTGGGACAGCCTGGGTTGGCTGGAGTAACATAAATAGAAACATGAGCCACGCACAACGGCCCAATCAAGAGGTCAAGTGCGGGAAAAAGCCCAGACAAACTAACTAACTAACTAACTAGCTTAGACCTTCAGGATAATGTTTGATTATGGTCAAAAATCGCTCAATACATGGGAAGGGGGTCAAATCGCTCTCATCAATTTTGTTTACACTAATAAACATTAAATTACATCAAGCGACCAGGAATGGTACTAATGTAAAAAGATAGTTCGAAAGAGTACATACAAATGAGTATAGAGGGCGTTAAATTTTATATAATTATTTGAGGTTTCAATCAAATGCCATTAAGATAATGAAAGATGCATTGCATCAATGTATCAAATATAAAGAAGATATTTAATAAAATCAGTCTTATTTTGTTGTTATGTTCAATACTTTACTCGTCCTCTCTACCTTGTTCAAATGATTAAAATGATTTAGAAAAGCATCAGAAATTTTGAGTCAGAGAAAAACTAGTGAATCAAATGATCTACAAGCCCGCGTAAACTTCTACAAAAAGTTTCTTGCTAGTATCAGCCAGAATGGCAGTGGTCTGGGGTATGACAGTACAACCATGAGCAACATGGACCTGAAGAAGTTCCTCTTGCGAGAACATTACGACAGCAACAGTATGGCTCATGGCCTTCAATGCCAGAATGACTAGACAACAATTGGGGACTTTCGCAAATGCACTGGAGGTAATGTTGTGTGACTGGACGCCAGAGATACTGAAATTTTATTTAAATGCCTTTCAGCATACTTATTCAGACCCCAGTAACCTCGCTCGTTGGAGCTATGCTGAGGATAGTTCATGTCCCCTTTTAGCAATACCCCTTGTACAGCTAGAAAATCCAGCTAGCTGCAAGGCGGCCTTAAATCAAGGACAGTACACTTACCGCCACGACAAAGTCCTTGCTGTTATTTGCGATGTAATTAGCCTCTCAGTGGTTAGTTCCAACAGGGGTCTGACAGTACCCTCCAAACCCAACACAGTTTGTGCGGGACGTCTCTAAAGGCAAAAGGCACTATATAAAAAAAAAAACTCAATAATCGAGAAAGCTTCAGATTGGATTCTGGACGTCGATTCGGTCTCCAAGCAGTATCAATTCCTTGAAAGTCTCGGGTGCACAGCCCTCTGTACAGATATAACTATTTACTCCGTATCTCGGAAGATAGCCCTTACTGCAGAATTAGCGTTTCCATGGGAATCAAATATCCCGAAAGAAGAGTAGAAATTAAATAAATACCATGATCTCGCAAATGCTGTCACCCGTAACGGCTTCACAGTTCACCTTCACGCTGCGTGGCCTGCCCACCATCTCTGTAACATCTCTTTAACCCCATGGTCTACCATTTAAGATGCGACAGCATTGTCTCAAAAGGTAAACAAAACTGCCGAGCTTTCAAGTCATTTCACGAATCAGCAAATGTGTCTTACATTTGACCCGGATGACGTACGACGTGCCAGGCACATGATAAACAGTTTTTGCTTGAAAACCTGACCGCGAGGTTCACACTTGGTTATAGGCGAAAGGACTAAAGATCTTGGTATCCCCGGGAAAATAATTAACTCCTTCCTAGAAAAAATACCTAAAACCGCAGCTTCCGCATCTCAAATCATATGGCTTCGAAGGGGGAGTTAATGGGTGGTAAGGTGTACACCCATATGTTGCCCTAAACCTACATCTGCCGGTCGTCGACTGTCCTTAGTGTGTGCAAATGCTTGTTAACCCCTAGAGCCCAAATTGGCCGATATCGGCCACAACACGATTCAGCGTGACGGCCCCGTTTTAATTTTATTTTAATTTAATTTGTTTTATTTTATTATGTTTTATTATGTTAATATGTTTTATTTTAATTATGGGTACAGTGGTTTGGCAGGTATTAATGTTTTGGTGATACAGTGTCATAATTCAATTTTTTTACTAATTTTTACTAAAAATTTTTGGGACATCAACTTGTCAATCGGCTGAGAGGCCGAGGCCCGAAGGGTTAAGTCAGCATGGTCCATTTGAGAGTTGTCAACTACCACGGCGAACCCACCACCCCAGGAAGTTATAATATCAGCTCATCCTTTCCCCCATGGGCTGAATGCAGACTTAGGGACAACACAGTCCGCAGTCTAACTATGCCAACAAGCCCGTGAGATTCCAATGCGTTACCGCGATGCACTGGGAGGTGAGCCCAGTAGGCCGACCTCAGTCCCTCACTACCAGATTTGGTGTTAAATGTAGCGCCCTTGATCTAAGGCCGCCTTGCAGCCAATTAAAATACGTCTAGCTGTGCAAGGGGTATTGCTACAAAGGGGACATGAACTATCCTCAGAATAGGTTCAACTAGCGAGGTTACTGGGGTCTGGAAGTGTATGCTGAAAGATTTAAATACAATTAAAATTTTACGTTTCAAAAAAATGTTGTATACGATATTTCAATTCAAAGTGACCACTATGACATTACTTATCCTTATACTGTATTAACTACTTAATTATAAGCAATGCTATACTTGGCTAAGTTTAAACTCTTCCTATTTTCCCGCAAATATATATATATATATTATAGTCACACTAATAGTGGACAAAATAGACAATAAAGTCCATATTTTGGTATTGTCAGCAGACAGCATACACGACATTAAAAGTGTTTTGTAGTGCCAAGTATTACAGAACATCAAGATAAGTACTACCCACAGGAAAGTAATAATTATAGGGTAGTAGTAAAATTACAGTATTATAATATTATTAAACGCGATTTATATCAGGAAGCGCGGATTTTAGCAATATAATTAAATAAACAACGTCCGTGTTGCAATAATGCGGATGCAAAAAATGTCCCATTTTTTGAAAATTCAAAAATGGCGGCTTCGGCGGCTCGCCGAGCTGTCAAAAGTTCATGTTTCGATATATATATAATATTATATACAAAAATACAATAAATCGATCGTTTTAAAACACAATCGCGATTCAATAAGAGTAAATTAATGTTTACTTACGCAATATTGGGTATAATCGGGCGTTATGCCCGTTAGTGCAACGTCAGTGGTTTCAGGACCGAGTACACAATCTGGCCAAAAATAAACAGTCTGGCGCGTCGATGCGGCGATTCCGCCGGCGTGGATCACTCGAAATTATACCAGCACCATTTATAACACAAATACCGACCGGGAAACACTCTTGAATGCAATTTGTCCACACTTCCACCTCGACACGAGGAGTCTGTCAGTATGACCAATCAATCGGTCGTGGTAAAAATGTACGTAAACTCGCGTGCAAACACTCAGAATGCGTTCATTTTGAACAGAACGCTTAAAGAATGCCTCTTTTATTAAGAACTAGCCGTACCAGCGACTAGTTTAATACAAAATAAAATGACAATACTCTATTTCGCTCTGACTGTCTCTGACATGCGCACGCATGCCATCTTTCGTTTTGCACCAAGCCCACGTCAGTGAGGGTAACCTACAAAAACCAAACAATCGTACTAACGCCAATTAAAAAGTTCATGTAACCGCACATTAAAACTACTCAGAAATCACTTAAATACTAAGAAACAAAACAAAATAAATGTACACATTTTTTAAAAAATAGATCACAAATGATATTTTACATAATCGACAAAATTATTAAAGAAACTTGCAACTATCGCACTATTGGATACACCCTAAAGTTTATCACTATACGCGGCCATTGAACAATTACCACAGACAAAAGCCACCATAACGAAAGTCACAAGAATGCTACCTAATTTTAAAAACATGTCAAATAAATCAATGATTGATGTTATAAAATTATTTGTTTTTTTGTATAAGCTTCGTTGAATAAACGTTCTTTTTAAATATAAACTTTCGTTTGGATTTATTAGTGCTATCTTTTGGAATTACACGAGATTACTTTCTAATACGAGTCCGTATTCGGGCAGTTCATTTGTAATCCTATAGATGGCGGTGGCGAATTATAAAAAAAATATATCTGGAATGCTTTTTTGGTAGTAGTAATAGTAATGTAAATAGATAGATGGAGTTGGATTTTTTCTGTTTTTTCCAGTTTTTCAGGGTGTCGCCTATAACTGGAAACATTTGATCTATTTTCGTTTACTGGCATTGATTATTATCACTGAACAACAATGATTTGCAGGAGACCCGGCTTTATGGTACCTACTCGTAAGCATTGACATATATAACTACTAGAGCCCGTGACGACCCTGAGAATGCGTTAGCCGAATAGAAAGAGACAGCGGCATATAGGACCCCTTCATCCCCCGTCAAGTCGCACATGCACAGAGCGTGCACGGAGCCACGTACATATCACTATGGCAACGCTATACATCACTATGGCAACGCTTCGACGCCATAAGTCTGCTATGCTATGGATAAGCGCGCATGCGCAACTAGACAAGGATAGAGGAGGGCCTCACATGCCCCTATCTCTTTCTATTCAGTGAACGCACTCACAGCCCGCCTTCGCACTCCCGTTCTCTATTTTGTTAGGTACCCTGTGCTCCTAAGCGGCCACATTTTCGCTGCAATATATGGCTGCAATACAATAATTGCCGGGAATATTGCTAGCAAATACCTGTTACGTTGCAATACATGACAATATTTTGAAGTGTTCCGGCCACATGTACGGAATTTTCGCAAAAAAATAGACAGAAATTTCGCAAAAAGGTAATTGAAAATATCGAAATTTCGCTGAAATTCGAATATACCTACCTACATACTGCATATAAAACAACTTTTTAATAGACCTAAAATATATACTAATCATTTAATTACAATCTAACATTGTTGTAGGTACTTCTAATATTTGGCCATTTAGAATCGTTCTGTCCGTAATGGCGACATTATATTTAAGACTACATACCTCTCTCATACTGTGAAAAACTGACATTTTGCAATCAAATTTACGTGACTCCCGCGAACATTTAAATAATAATAAAAATATGAGTCTTGTAGAAAAAAATCAATATTTTGTTCTACGATGCCGAATTTCAATGTTTGAATTTTTTTCCTAATAAAAATAAATAAAATCTGAAGTCGTCACCTTTTTGTAATAAGCATTTTTCTTGGAATCTATAAGGGTAGGTAAATTGAAAACATGTTGGTAATGAGTACGAATTAAATGTTCAAAATGTAGCATTGCTTTATTTTTATTTTTTTTACTTTTCCCATTATAATCTTCCAAAAACCAAAAATATATTTTTTTGTCAAGCGCAATTTCAGTAGAATGGTACGCTGCACAAGCAAAAATAGTCCTTCCTTTGGCAACTCCAGTCCGTGTGTGGCTGCATCACAGACTTATTAGGGAACTGGCTGCATATCACGGCGGTATTGTCTTAGGCCCTGCGTCGTTTATTTTTACAATTCCGACGCGATCTATTTCAAGATATTATTTGCAAAAAGGTGCTAACTTGGAATCGATCACAAAACATGGGGAAGATATATCCATTAGCATCCAATAATGCATTAATAATAACATATTAGGGCTGACAGAATCAAAACGGTGAGTTTCAATGTCGCAAATTTTAATAATTTCGAACGATTGGCGCGGCGCATCCAGAGTCCGCGCGATAAGGCGACAGGCGGCAGGGATTCTCAAGTAGCAACCCAGCATGAAAATTCTAGCGATGTTTTTTAATTCAGTGGTCTAAAACCCGTTTTTTTTATATTTTTAGCACAAAGAGGGCTCGAATGGTTGACCGTACACAAATTAACTGCAACGATATATATTAAAATGCCACGGTAATTCAATTTCTTTAGGATTTCTATTACCTTTACCTGCGTGCTTATTCTATATTCTGTATAGCAAATGCATAAAATGTAGGGCCTTGAACTACACATTAATACAGTATAGGTGCTTACATTTTTGAGCACGCCGAGGCCTTTCTAAAACACTCCCATATATGTTTAGCGATTTTTGATGGTATCGGCGTTATGATTTTCAATATTTTTTCGATTTTTCCCAAACTGACGATATTGTTTTACAGTTAGGCGACTAACTGTGGCAGATATTTGTTTTTTAATTAGTTACACAAACATGTAACTGCAAAAACATTATATTGATGGCCAAAAAAATAGGTGTTCATGTGCTCTACTTCCAGGGGCGGACCGTGCGGACCGTGCGTTTGTGGGGCCCTGGGCTAATATTACTTGAGGGCTTGCCTAATTAATCAACTAATTGCCATTGTGACAAAGAACTTTTTTGATAATGATGTTTAGGTTAGTAGGTACACAAAATAGGAAATAAAGAGGACAATACAATATTTTATTTGTTTAATATGACAGACACACAAACACAACTGAAAGACATTTAACTTTTCACTAAAAATAGACAAATCGATTAGCGTAAGAAAACGTTGCTACTAAACAACATTAACACTAATGCTATTGCTACTAAACAACATTAAACTAAACAACATTAATACTAATTGTAATAATATCTTAATTAGTAGCTTAACTAAGCAAGTATTGATATTAATTGTAAACCTGGTTAATATAAGTAAAATGTAAACAAACATTCATTACTAGTTACCTATTGACAAGGTACTAGTCTCGGTAGGAACTCGGTTCACAATATTGTCTATTGTTTTCAATGGAGGTTGGGGCCCTTTATATCCACGGGGCAAAAGCCCTTATATAGATCCGCCCCTGTCTACTTCCCTGATTCGTCTTGACAATCGTTTCTAGGACGGTCCGAATAAATGTAATTTTCCTAGATTATATGGGTGAGTTGTGTCTCAAAACATTTTTTATTTAGAAAACATGTACAGTTTAAACATATCCGAGATATATATTTTAAAAAATACACGATTTGTTTTTATTAATTATCTGATTTACACTATTCCCACAATTAGCTTAATATTGTCAGATAATATTTCTCACATAATAACATAATCACACATAATATTCTCACATAATAGCATAATATTTTAATTCAATGATAAAAACAAATTAAGATTCATCCAACTACTCAGAGCCAAATTCAAAGCCAAAAACATTGAGGTTTTTCAGGCTGAAGAAGATGCTGACACGCTAATCATACGGTATCAAAAAGGCCTCTGATTTTCAGATCTTGGTTATTGCAGGAGAGGACGTAGACTTGTTGGTGATCCTCATCGGTCTCAGATGTCCCACAAAAGGTTCCGTACATATACGTTCAGAAGTGTGAAAGAGGAAAGACAGCAGATGTCTTATACTCAACCACCTCAACATCCACAGACAGTAAGCTCATCACTTTCACTCATGCCTTCAGCGGCTGTGATTCCACCTCGTGCTTCTTCGGCCACGGAAACCTCAAATTGCTTCAAATACTACAGACTACAGATGCATGTAGACCTTAAAGAGAAAGTTACAGTTTTTTTCTAATCCACCTACGACACCTGCCCAAGTAGCTGAAGCCGGAAAGAAAATCCTCATTTAACTGTGTGATAGAGAAAGGTTCAGTTAAACCCTCAACGAGCTGCGCTACACGCTCATCACAAAGACTGCATTCAAGGGTAGTTTCAACCTGGCCAGATTTCTTCCTACGCAAGATGTTGTATGTAAAGCTACATTAATGACTGACGCGACTTCTCTCGGAGAACTAGCTCCACCCCTAACCTTATATAAGTATAAAAGGATGAATAGTCGAAAGTAGCGAACTTTAAAATGGATTTCTCCGAAAATATAAGACTGATAACCAGTTCACTATGCCACAGGTCCCAGATCTTGCATTTGTTGCTGTTACTGACATTAAAATGATCCTTCCACCTACGCTGCTCACGGGAGCAACAAACAGGCAAAATTCCCTTTACCTATGTATTTGAAATAAATATGTCTAGATTTGACGCTCGCTAAAAATTCGTTTTTATAGTAGAATTGCATTCGTTTTTATTGCCACAGTTGCATTCGGCACAAGTGAAATTCTTAATTTTTAGATGCACTCTGTTGACGTGTCGTTACTATTGTCCTCTTTCAGCAAACAGTCTGCCGCGCTCCTCACACGCGAACTTTATATATCCGTGGATTAAATTAACATATTAATTCAAGGATTGCTGATTATAGAAAGCTCCTTCGCATTCTTCACAATGAAACTACTTCACCTTGCGATAAAATCTAAGGACGTGTTCTTTCAAATCCTATGCGCTTTCATATAGTTTGTTGCATTCCTCACATGCAAATATCTCTTGCGGATGCACAAATTTAACGTGGCAGCTCAAGGCACGGTGGAAAGGGAAATGTCATAAATTTCTCACACGTAAACTTTATATTTCGATGAATTAATTTAGTATGTTTTCTTAAACTAGCTCTTATCTTATACACCTTGTGGCACTCGTGGCAAGCATACGTTATTTTGCGGTGAATAAATTCAACATGACTGTTTAAACTAGTATTTGATTTGAAAGCCATCTCACATTCCTTGCAATTAAATGGTATGTTGCGGTGAACAGCATTTATATGCCCTCTTAAAATCACTTTTGTGCTAAAAGCCTTCTTACATTCCTGACAAGTAAATGTTATGTTGTTGTGAATATAATTAATATGTATCTTTAAGTATGCTCTTGTTGTGAAAGCCTTGACACATTGCTTACAATTATATTTCTCATTGTAATGCTCGACGTCCTCGTGAATAATGAGTTGAGACCTCAGAAGAAATGAACGTTCGCACCTCTCGCAATCATGTCTCCTTATAACAGATGGCTCACCGACTAAGCCTTTCTCTGCATTTTCAACCACATGCTCTCCAGCTGAAGCAACTGAATCCCTCCTTTCTGGTTTTATGAAGCGAATCTCCTCCTCGTCGCATTCGAGGACGTTTCCATCCGGTTCCACCTTCACTTCAATTTCTGCCTCTTCTCCATCAGCATTTTCGGATTTTATTACAATCCTAAAATCGAATTCGTTGTATTTTTGTTGGTCCATTATTATTATTTCGATTTAGGTATGCTATTTGAAACGACGTCGCCTTTAATAACTCTGATAAAAAAGACTTGAAACCACGACTAAATGAACGATTGAAATGAAATGTTGCCATTTGACAGCCGCGGAAATATGCCCCCGGATTCTCAAGCGACGATACGATATACGATAAACGGGTCACATTTTCGCTGCAATATGTGGCTGCAATACCTACAGTTGCCGGCAACATTGCTAGTGATACCAGTGATACCATACTATGCAATACACGGCAATATTTTTAGTATCTCGCGGCCATATAGCCACACATGTTTGGTATGTCCGAAGCATTTTTATGTGTTCGTATACGATCGTTTCGCAATCGTCATCTAGTCAAGTTTTCTGAAAAACGACTTTTTAGAAGCAAATCATGAAACTTTTGGGCAACAGGTATATTCTTCCTATTTCAACCATGCTGAATCCGAAGATGCCGGTTGCCCAAGCGAAATCCTGACCAGAAGTGAGGTATCCAAGATGGCGCTCAATATGGAATCCAAACCCGAAATCGGCGCTGTAAAGCCCTTCTCTAACATAGGAACGAGTCCTAAATGTCTAGATGTATGTTTTTGAGCACGGGGAATAAACAAATACAATGAAAAAAATATTGGACCGGTGTTTCAAGATGGCGGCCAAGACGGCAGCAGCACCATATTGCCCTATTTTGTCGTAAAAACGAGCGAGACGCGTTTCAATATATGTTTTTAAACATGACGATTTTTAACAAAATACTTTGAAACAACAAGCGACTTTTTGGCAACAACAACTTACAGAAACTAAATAGGATTACTGCGTGTCTCCAGAATTAAGACAAGTAGGTACTTTTGCAGGGAGTACATACTTTTATGAAAGGAACGTTTTCATTCCTGCAACTGCAGTTCTGTGAGTTACAAAACTGTTTACAGTGGCAAACAACAACTTCTGGGCACGTCTTAAGAATAAGATTTAGCGTCATGAAATGCGAAACAGTTTGCTCTCCGTCAATGGTCCAGTCGCAGTCTAAGCAATGGAAGAGATGACCCAAACACATACCTGTCAATTAAGAAAAAGATTAAATAACTGTCACGACGTGGAAGCCTTGGGGATCACATTTCCACGCGTGGAAACGCCATAAGTACATATTATTCGATTTTACTCGATATAAATCGATACGAAATTAGGTTATATCGAAATGTCAAACGTCTGACAGCTGACATCTCCCTTCTTCTGTTTTTTCGTTTAAAGCCACGAGAATAAGCTTTTCCGCCAAAGCAACAATAGCATAAAAATAAACCCATCATTGTCTTGGATAATTACGTTTAATTATAAAGGGAATAAAACATTTTGACAGTCTTTTGTGTTTTTATTGTGATGTGTTCCAGGCCAACTTACGTACTTGGTGGTAAGGGCACCTTTTGATGTGAAACCGAAATGCATCCGTTGTAGGTGGAAGGGATTCAGACTTTCTCGCAGCTCCGAATAAAATACTGCAGGCGTCATCTGCAAATACAACGCCACGATCAACCTGTATAGATAATTACAATGTTTGTATTGTTTTTTCATTGGTTAACGTGAACTCAACTTGAAAACGCATGTGTCCGTACCTTATACAACAGCTTCACGACGAGCTCCTCTACTTTCTTGACAACGTCCTCACCAATTGGCCAACGTCCAAGTCTCGCTCGCAGTTTTCGCCACAGAAGAGCTTCCAAGCGCCTACCTTCGTGATGGATGCAAGTTTGAACGTCGAGTCACGACCAGTGATTGCTTGGAAATCCAGCAGATGAGTGACTCCCTCAGGTGTAAGCTTCTTGCAAATATCATGCACTAGAATATATTTGATGTCCCGTGCAGTGCCACTCATACCCACAGATAGGAGCACTTCATTCTGGCGAAGTAATGAGCAAGAAGAAGCACAACGTCAGTGTCTCTGGTCATCACAACCTCATTGCCAGCTGTACTGTGAACGGCATGAAAAATCATACGTGTATCAGCTTCCTCGTGTGATCCTTTCAGGCAATAATACCACGGAATAACTACAAAATATTAAAAAAATACTACTTTCACTATCATAGTCACTTGACACTATCATTATCGGGTGGGAGGGGAGAGGGGTTAGTTGGCGGGAGCGGATGGGGGGGATGCATGGCAGGATTTAGCGCTCGGACAACCGATTTTTTTTTATATATTCTAGCCACGTATCCGAGAACTATTTGTCTGCCCGAGAGGGACTACGAAACGTTATTCAAATGTAACTCTTTCCTCAGCTCGACTATTTCTAGCGATTTCTTGGTTCAATGACATTCGCGAAAACATCGATTCCACTAATGTTCAACCTGTTTTATGGAAACCGCTCTTCGAAATTTAAACGAATATAGAGCCCGGGAAAGCTATAAAGTGATCGAGATTTTAAAATATATTTCAAAATAATCATCATCGCGGTTAGTTTTAACCACCTCTCAGGCTTAAGATTAGCTTAACTGTCGTTACCTACTGTTATTTTTAAACACTTCTCTGGCCAGCTTCGCTCTCTGCATTTCAAACTCATCTAGTTGTGAAAATGAAGATAGTTCAAATGTTAGGTTGTTAGGATTTTTTTTATAAAAAATTTTTTTATAAAAAAAAATCCTAACAACCTAAGCGAAAACAAAAACTTGTATATTTTATAATGTTAGATAGTAAGTGAATCGTTGATATTTCTATTATTAAATAAACGGTTCACGGGATGCCGGAGGGGGTAGAAACCAGGAAAATCTTCCTCCATATCTACGTTCGTCTACCCCTCACGTAATACCCTTCTGGTACGCGTGAGGTTATCGATGCACGATATCCCGGGCACATAAAACGACCCATGTCGTTAGAACTGCCCGGGTGGTGGGCGGGGTTTCTCCCCCCGCCTGTCACCGCGTAGCTTAATAATAAAAAAGGTTGTTAGGATTAAATGGAGGGGGAGGGGGGTTCAGACAGAGGCGATGTGGCGCGGGCGTCTGGCGCCCCACGCCCATATGTAACATATATTACATAACGCCCATATGTTATGCAACATATGTTACATAACGCTCATATGTAACATATGAGCCAATATAGACAGAAGGCACGTGGCGCGGGCGCGTCTCTTCCACGCCACGTCGCTTGGCGGTCGCAGGCGTGACGCCGAAGCGACGAGTGACGTCGGATCTCAAACGAAAATGCATGACGATTTGGCATTCTACATTCATTTTTGTGAAATAGTCTAGAAATTTATTTATTTATATATTTTAAAGTCACTAACAGATACAACTATCATCGCTACATTATATAGACGACTAGCTGTTGCCCGCGGCTTTGCTCGCGTTAAATTTAATAAAGTAGTAAGTTTTTGCGTGTAATATACATATAAAGGTATCCTACGTCCTTCTCTGTACCCCTGTCAATATGTACTTCATGTTGATCAACTAAGTAGATGTGGCGTGAAGATGTAGCGATCGCGATGCTTGCGCTACGTATGTTATCGAGACAAATGTTGAATTTATAATGAGCTCTAGCGGCTTTTCGCGTCCAGGAACCGTTGCGCGCGACTCAGTCTTTTTTGATTTTTAGGGTTATTTACCCCACTCACCACTTAAGTGGTAAATTTTTGAAAAACATGAAGCATGCATTTGCTTATTTGTTTAATATCTTGTAACCCCTTTTCACCCCATTAGGGTATGAATTTTTTAAAATTACGAAATAAGTGCCCAAATGTTTATTAGCGTATTCCCATAATCATCTCTAATCTAATATCGTTTATCCATACAAACTTTTAACCCCTTTTCACGCCTTTAGGGGTTGAATTGTGAAAAACCACGACAGAGATATTTGATTATTTGTCTATTAGAGTAATCCTACAAAGTTTCGAAATAAAAAGTCCTTCTAATAGCGATTCTCCACACTAACTTCAATACCCCTTTTTAACCATTTAGGGGTTGAATATCAAAAAAATACGAAATACGTATTTGCTTAGATGTTTATTAGAGTAATCCTACAAAGTTCATCTAATATAGTTTTTCCATACAAATTTTGAAACCCCTTTCCAACCCTTTAGGGATTGAATTTAGAAAAACACAAAGACGTATTTGCTTATTTGTTAATTAGAGTAATTCTTCAAAGTTTTCAATAAAAAGTTCATCTAATATTGTTCATCCATACTAATTTTTAACCCCGTTTCACCCCTTTAGGGATTGAATTTGAAAAAACATAAAACACCTATTTCCTTTTTTTGATAGAAAAATCTTAGTTTCGAATAAAAAAACTTCATCTAATATCGTTTATCCAAACAAATTTTGAAACACCGTTTCACCCCTTTAGGGGTTGAATTTTGAAAAAACATGAAACACCTCTTTGCTTATTTATTTATTAGAGCAATCCTACAAAGTTTTAAATTAAAAGTCCATCTAATATCGTTTATCCATACAAATTTTGCCCCTTTTCACCCCTTTAAGGGTTGATTTTTGAAAAACATAATATACCTCTTTGCTTATTTGTTTATAAGAGTAATCTTACAAAGTTTCGAAATAAAAAGTCCTTCTAATATCGTATATCCACAGAAATTTTGAAACCAAGTTTCACCCCTTTAGGGGTTGTATTTTTGAAACACCTATTTACATATTTGTTTATTAGAGTTATCTTACAAAGTTTCGAGTGAAAAAGTCCATCAAACGTTATAACCACTTTCCACCCCTTTAGGGATTGAATTTTGAAAACCACGAAAGACGTATTTTATTATTTTTTTAGAGTAAACCTACAAAGTTTCGAAATAAAAAGCACATCTAATATTGCTTATTCATACAAAGCTTGAAACCCTGTTTCACCCCTACAGGGGTTGAATTTTGAAAAAATATGGCACGTGTTTGCTTAATTATTTATTACAGTAATCTTACAAAGTTTCGAGTCATAAAGTCCATCTAATATCGTTTTTCCATACAAACTTTAAAACCCAGTTTCCCCCCTTTAGGGGATGAATTTTGAATAAACATGGAACACCTATCTTTTTTACTTTGTTTATTAGAGTAATCTTACAAAGTTTCGAATTAAAAGTCCATCTATAATATATCGTTTCTCCATACAAATTTTATAGCCCCTTTTCACCCCTTTAGGGGTGGAATTTTGAAAAACCACGAAAGACGTATTTTCTTATTTTTTTATTAGAGTAATCCTACAAAGTGTCGAAATCAAATGTCCATCTAATATCGTTCATCCATAGAAACTTTGGAACCCGTTTTAGAACTTTAGGGGATAAATTTTGAAAAAATATGGAACACGTGTTTCCCTATTTATTTATTAGAGTAATCTTACAAAGTCTCGAATTAAAAAGTCCAATTTATATAGTTTATCCATACAAACTTCAAAACCCCGTTATACCCCTTTAGGGGTGAAATTATGAAAAACCATAAAACACCTATATGTTTATTTGTTTATAAGAGTAATCTTAAAAAGTTTCGAATTAAAAAGTACATCTATATCGATTTTCCATACAAATTTTGAAACCTTGGCACCTGAGTAATACTTGGTTGAGTAAAGACTCACGTTATGATCAATACTCGACTATAGATTCGAGTGTTTGAGCAACCACCCCAGCCAATTATATTGCAGTAAATATATAACTCGCATAAGGCAAAATATACCGAGAGGAGCGTTTTGGGATCCAGAATATTTCTCAGCCCTTTAATCGAATATCCAAGAGTTCTAACCTTCTTAGCTACCTACCGAATTGACTTTTTCTTCCCAACGTAACTTATTGTCTACTAAAATTCCAAGAAATATCTTGCAATTTTAGTAGAAAGTGCGACGAAGTTTTAAATATCGTTTTTTATTACACTCTACGCATAAATATTAGTTTTAAATTAATAATAATAATTTTATTTAAAATCGGGGTAATTTCTTCCACAACATAAATATGTTTGTTATTAAGAGAACATACAATAACGATAATTTCTTGTTATTAAAAGGCCATCGTATTAATAATTTCAAAAAAGTGTTTACAGCATAGTGGACCTAAGAACTTAAACTCGATAGTCTTGAAGATAGGCGTACAACCTACGATATGATGTTCTCTACAACGTAATAAATAATATTTTTGACAGTGCGTATCTGGTCGAAAAGATATCCATTCTGGCTCCTCCTCGCATGACTCGAAACCCGAACCACTTTTATATAAAGAGATATAACTCTAATTATACGAAGCATTCCCTAATAAACAGAGCTATGACAACATCTAGCGATAGGTTCGGGTACATTGATATTTTTTCATTTGTTAAGAGTCACTTTAAGGAAACCATTTTGTCCCACGTATTTTATATAATGACTATTAATCGCTTGAAAGAACAGTTTACATGAATTGTTTTTTGTATTTTTTTTTAAATATTTCTTTGTTACAAAATAATTAATTTTCTTTATAATCTCAATTTAAAATTTCATTTTCATTTGTTTTTTGTTCTTTCTATTTTCCTATATAATATTAAATAACTGCTAAAAATGTATATATAAATAAGGTGTAATAATGGAGATATGTACTGTACACATTAACGATAGATAGTGTTAACATATAATTAGTCATAGTTTTATTGTTTTATTTTGTATTTGCTATGTATGAACGCTGTTTGTTAAACAAATAAAAATACAATTTAAAAAAAAACTCGCATCATCGCTTAGCGCAGTTTATCGATTTATCTGATATTTTAAGCAATCCGGAAAGAATTAGAGAGTTTTTTGTGTCTGGTATAAAATTTAAATAAATGATCTTGTGCCCTTTTAATAATAATTAATTCAATTCACTAATTTTAATTTTAAATTTAAATTGTTGTTTTTATATATTATGTGCCTAGTGGCACGAAAAATAGCCTTGCTAAGTTGACCTATTCCAATCCTTTGAATATTTAGATAAAAGATTACAATTGTGTAAGAATAACCAAGATTGAATAAATCCTAAATTCCCTTTTTGTTTTACTTCTTCTTTATATACTCTCTTTTTACAAGCTTTTATTTACCTACCTTGCAATGTTTTTCAGTGTTTTTGTTTAGGTCAAATATTGCAAACATAATTAGAACCACTTCCTTTTATCCTATCATGTTGAAATTTTACATGTTGGCTCAGTTTCGATGACAACGCATTTTTGTGATGAGCACGACCTGATTCTGCGCCCAGGATTGGCTTTTAACGAGGTTTTCCTCAATAGTCGACGGCACAGAAACGAAATTTTGTATACTCATTCAATTATGATAGCCCGTTCTAAGTTACACTCTAACATGGCTGCAGAACCCAGGGTTGGCTCAGGCATTCAGCATTTTAATAAAACCTTGTTTTTATCATGTGTTTATATCAATTAACTTATTTTTAGTTTTTAGTTTATATCAATTAAAGTTAAAGCATGTGTTTATATCAATTAACTTATTACATTAAATTAATTTTAAATACTCAATTTAGCAAAGAATAACACGCAGTAAATTTTAACAAAATTATACCAAACAACAAAAAAATCCGTTGGGTCACCCTTATATTTCCCCGGCAAGAAGACAATCCCCCAACCCCCGCTAATAATTTTTGTAGTCTTTTATTAGTATTTTCATAACATTTTAGTAATATATTTGTAGTGTTTTTCGTGGTAACAAAACAGTATTTTTCCAATATGACGTGGTATTTTCTTAAATACGGCGGAGTTTGAAAAATATTTTTGTAGCTTGTTTATGATATTTCATCCAAAATTTCACAATGTAATTTCGGCCCAACAAGGCATCAGCTGTCTACCGAATTTTAAGTCTCTCGAATTCTAAGTCCAATATTTCGAGTTTGAAGTATGACTATCGCGCCCCCTCGTGGGACGATTTCAACCACATTCATTTCAACTCTTGCCATGACCAAATGATGCCTGCATAGCAAATTTCAGCTCAATCGGATAAAGCGTTTGGTCGCTATCGTGGAGGAATACACACACACACACACACACACACACACACACACACACACACACACACACACACACACACACACAAAGGCATAGACACACAGACACATAGACACACAGAAACACAGACAGACTTCAACCGGATATGGGGACCTCTTCTTGAAAAATTTAGCATGCTAAATTTGTCTATGGCCCATGTCAATTAAATGGACCAAGGACAAATTTGGCATGCTATTTTTTTCAAGAATGGCCCCCATGGCAATAAACGTCTCGGGAAAAAGAGGGGGGGGGGGGTAAAAATGGATATTTCCGTTTTCGTCTCAAAATAAAAAATGTGCGGTAAAGTAAAAAAGACATATAATATAACAATTGACTATAAATAAAAACAGTTCAGTATGGCGGTGTCGACTACAGCGGGCGAACCCGCCACCCCAGGCTGGTATAACGATATGTGATCATTCTTTCAACCGTGGGATGAGCGTAGAAGACTTACAGCCGTATTCACAATGCCCAGTGATTCAAAAACGAAACAAGAAGTAGTACTTTTGTAAAAGCATCGGAAATCCTTTGTGAGCTCAGTAAAATCCAAAAAACTGCCATCTATCGCAAGTGTATGGAACTATCTCCAATTAGCAACGAAGTCTTAGCAGCATTGACACTTTCGACTGAAGTAGTAAGCAGTGCAATTTGTGTCATGTGCGCGTCGTGCAAAAATAATGTCTTCCGAAAGAAGTAAGTAATTACTCAGTTGAGTATAGCTTTGTATTAAATTTGGGCAAATTATGGACTTATTCATGATTCTCTCCATTTCATTCCCATTTTTTGCCTATGATTGCATGTGAAAATAATAATAGATATTAAATAAATTCATTATAACATATTTGTTTGAAATATCTATAACGAATGTAGGATATTTGCCCATTGTTTCGTTTTGGAACACCTCTAAAATACCTAGTAAAAAAAAATACATACTAAAACTAGTCAAACACTTATTTTTTATTTTTTATTTTATTTTATTATTATTAGGGAAGCTTACAGCTATTACAGTAGAAATATCTGAATTTTATTTACAGACTACAATGCCAGTTAAAAGTTTCCACTTAAAAATCGTAAAAATATACAGTCGCCTAGGAAGGGGATAGGAGGAAGTGGAGGGGAATTAAAGTTATTATTTTATTATTTTATTATTAGGGAAATTTTATGGTTTATTTTAATATTGAAGAAAGAAAAGAAAGAAGAAAAGAAAAAATATAATATAAATAGCCTTTCAGAAGACCCGGAATAAGAGTCTTGAGCGCAGTCGCAGTTGTATTAAACAGGTCAATTTCGCTTAGCTTGGTATTGCAGAAATGAGATACTCGATAAATGTAGTTATTTTGGGCGTAGTTTGTGCTTACTTGAGGTAGATGAAATAAGTTTAATTGGCGGGAAGGCCGTGGGGGTACATGGAAATGTATAAGTTGAAGCAATTCAGAACAGTCGATAAAGCCATTTAATATCTTGTATAGGAATATTACACCTGAACTAACTCTTCTCATTTCTAATGGTATAAGCCCATGATAGTCACCAGCTTCGTTATAATCTGAAAAAGTTACATAAGACCGATAATTTAAGTGTTTTAGGAACATGTTTTGAATGCGTTCGATCCTATTGATGTGAATATTGTAACAAGGAGACCAAATTTGCGAAGCGTATTCGAGGTGGCTGCGGACTTATAAACATGCTCATATAAACAGGGTCCTATAAACATAAACATATCTGAAAATAACCAAGATCGAAATCCCAAAATAGTTCTGGGCAAATATGGGTTAAGTACACCTTAAGGGAACACTCACTCGAGTGACACTCAAGTACCGCCCTCAAAATTACTATTCATAGTCGATACTTAAGGACTCCCTTCAGTGAGTATGCACTTAAGGCACCCTCAATCAATTGGATTCATTTCTAATTCGAAACTAATACATTCCTATTACACGGTCTATGGAGTTTTCGTTGTCTTTGAACAAAATGAATGTGCTCTATGGTTGAAAAAAAACCCGACGGTGAATCAGCTATTCTCACTGACGTTTGCTCGAAATCCCTTCAAAGCCATGGAGAGATTTCGATAATCTGCCGCATGAGGATCGGACATTGCTCCACCCCATCGCACCTCCACCGTATTAATGTTCTCGCGTCTCCGCAATGCGATTGTGGACGCGAAGATTTCACGCTGGACCATCTATTTTTTAACTGTCCCATCCTCAATAATTATCCGAGTTTTATCCCAGACCTTGTAAAGTATAACATCCAACTCCCTCTATGTGTTCTCCACTTGTTATCCCTCAACTCTCCCAAAATTTATAAAGTAATATGTAAATTTATTTCCTTAATAATATTTCTGTATAGTGTAATAGCTTATTTCACACCCTTTCCTTGTTTGTATCATCCCCAATAACCATGTTTTATGCTATATGTACCTACATTTCTATAAATAAGTATCCCTTGTTTCAGTATTGTGCCGTCCTATACATGTAACTGTTCATGTAACAAACTAACTTAGATGCCCTCCGAAAACGACTTGGCAGAAAAGCACCGACTATCGGTGATTGCCATAAAGCAACAAGAAGAAGAAGAAGAAGACGTTTGCTCGACGTCAGCGTATTTTTCATGTCGGTTTCTTGATCGATTTCCTCGAAGCGCTCTTTCGTCTTTTTCGTTTTGCCTAGTTTGCTAGTTTGCTTTCTTTTACGCCGAATTCCGAATTAGCAAAAAATCTAGGTAGAAATAATAGCTATGGTTGACATGAAAAGAATTTCAGTGCCAGCACTAACTGCATCAGGCGAAATCGGAAATCCGCGGTTTTCGTCGAAACCCAACGGAATCAGAAAACGTCTCCATGGCGGGGCGGAAATGTTTTTTAAACTCTCCAGGGGAGTAGAAGTCAAGGAGTTTATAGATACAGCTTATAAAATCTAGCTAGGTACAGCTTATATAATCGGCCATAAAATCGGCCAAAACATTATAAACCATAGTTATTGAAAACGTGGATTTAATTCACAAAAAACACCCATTAATTAGGGGAATACTCAATGCGCGCACTCGCTAAAGTGAGCTCGAGACCACACTTGAATTTGACAGTTTAAAACTTGGCGGCCATTTTAGCTTCCTCGACACTTAAGTAGTGTCTCTGAATACAAAATTGTATGGAAGATGGCTCCCTTAACCTTTGGGAAGCCAGTCATACTAACGCAAAATTTTCGAAGCCCTCGAAAATTTGTTTGTAGAAGGTGTGTGCAAGAGTACTTATATAACGGTGGCTTATTCAATGGCAGGCTTCAATAACAGGCTTTAACCACAGTGGAGGGAGAAATAGAGCCGACAATTGAATAAATACGGATATAATACAGATAATAAGAAAAACGCCGATCGGCGTGCGTGGCCACCCAGGGGTTAAGGGCATACTCAAGTAGCCTACTTGAGTGCCTACTTAAGTATGGTTTCTGAATAGTAATCTGACAAGTTAAAGCACACTTGAGTTGAGGGACCCCTTGAGTGTCGACTCTGAATACGGCTTTTAGAGACAAGACAATCTACCGTCTAGCTCCGCCAACAAGCCCGTTAGACCAACGCCTTACGCGAGGCACCGGGAAAGGTACACAGCGGGCAGCCTCGCCCCCTAACTACCAGTTTTGGTAGGATATCTCCGTCTGGAGTAAACCTTCAGGATACCTCCGGCCTCCCGACTGGTTACGGGTCCAAACTCGCTTACGCGGCCTTTACCTGTTGTAATTACAGCGGTAATTCAATTTGAATTAATCGCGGACCTGGTTGTTCTTTGCCCGTATTGCCACGCGGGATCGAGTGGCCAAAGGTAATTTCAAGAGTGGCATAACAACAGGTCAACATCCACCCCCGCTGCTAAGGAGACAGTATATTTCCATAGTCTCCAGACTCCTTCAGCAATTAGTCAGAGTGCACAATCGATTGGCGTCGCTGAACGGTGCGAAAACTGTCCAGTAGCGCCGGGATGCAATACCACCCCATAAAAACAGTACATTAAATTACATTGAATGGTACGGTGCTGTTTAAAAGTATTTTATAATGTCGATATGCGCATACATGTTGATTTTAGGCAGATATGTAAATCCGGGTAACCTCATTGAAAACATCAATGTTTTTAATGGCCTTTAATTTATCAGGCAGTTTATTGAAAGTTTAGGTCCTTTATAGACTAGTCGCCTGGAACTTAGCCTGTTGTATGATCAAATAGAGTTGTCAACTACAACGGGCAAACCCGTCACCTCATAAAGTTTTAACGATTAGTCGTTCTATCTCCCGTAAAGTAAACGCAGAAGACTTGGACAAAACGGTCCACCGTCAAACTCCGCCACATACCCGTAAGAGGCACACGTTTTATCCGCGAGATAATCAGGTATGTTACCCAGCGGGCTCACACTCACGCCCTAACTTCCAATTGCGACCAGATTACTCCGGTCTCTCGACTGGTTACGAGTTCGAGGTCGCTTGCGCGGTCCTCTCACTTACGAAGCGGTGAAAAGGTGTAAACCGAATCTATCGCGGACCACGGCATCCTTTGCCCGGCTGTTCACCCAGGATCGGATAGCCGATGGTCGTTTCAACAGCAGTCGCCTAAGGCCCGCAACCACCCCCGCTCTATAGGAAACAGTACTGCTTCCAGACTCCCCCGACTGTTAGTCAGGGGGCTAACGGGCCCATGATGAGTTGGCCACGATGACCCATGTGTCCAGGGTCGGTCACACTCACGGGTCAACACCCATCCGACGGCCTCCTCGCATGGGGTGCGAGTCCTGGGTAGGACACTGGGTCAACCAGTCTCCCCTGGGAATCAAACCTCTGGCGCCCCTGGACGGTCTGCGCACCGTGCGGGGTTTGCTCCAATCGGTTGTGCTCTCCGACTAACAGTCGGGGGAGTCTGGGAACTGTACTGTTTCCTATAGAGCGGGGGTGGTTGCGTACCTTATGGCGACTGCTCTGGAATTGACCATTGGCCATCCGATCCCGGGTAAGAGGCGGGCAAAGGACGCCTTGGTCCGCGAAGATTGTACGGTCTGCGCACCGTGCGGGGTTTGCTCCAATCGGTTGTGCTCTCCGTTTCACCGCTTCATAAGGGAGAGGACCGCGCAAGCGACCTCGAACTCGGTACCAATCGAGAGACCGGAGAAATCTGGTCACAATTGGAAGTGAGGGCGCGAGTATCTCGAGCCCGCCGGGTTACTCCTGGCTAACTCGCGGTAAGGCGTTGGACTCTCACGGGTTGTTGACGTAGCTGGACGTAGAATGTACTGTCCAAAGTCTCTACGTTCACTGCAGGGCGATAGAACGACTAATCGTTAAAACGTCCTGTGGTGACGGGCTCGCCCGTTGTAGTTGACACCGCAAGATGTTAGTCAGAGTAGCTAATGGGTCAGGGGAGCTAATGGGCCCATGATGAGGTGGCCACGATGACCCATGTGTTCAGGGTCGGTCACACTCACGGGTCAACACCCATCCGATGGCCTCCACGCATGGGGTGCGAACCTGGGTAGGACACTGGGTCAACCAGTCTCCCCTGGGAATCAAACCTCTGGCGCTCCTGGACGGTCTGCGCACCGAGCGGCGCAAGCCAATCGATTGTGCTCTCCGACTAACAGTCGGAGGAGTCTGGGAACTGTATTGTTTCCTATAGAGCGGGGGTGGTTGCCTACCTTACGGCGACTGCTCTTGAAATGACCATTGGCCATCCGATCCCGGTTCAGAGTCGGGCAAAGGACGCCTTGGTCCGCGATAGATTCGGTGCACACCGTTTCACCGCTTCCTAAGGGAGAAGACCGCGCAAGCGACCTCGAACTCGGAACCAATCGAGAGACCGGAGAAATCTGGTCACAATTGGAAGCAAGGGCGCGAGTGTCGGCCCGCCAGGTAACATTACTGGCTATCTCGCGGTAAAAACGTTGGTCTCTTGTGGGTTGTGACGTAGCTAGACGTTGGATTGTATTGTCCAAAGTCTTCTACGCTGACTGCAGGGCGACAGAACGAAAAATCGTTAAAACGTCCTGTGGTGACGGGCTCGCCCGTTGTAGTTGACACCGCAAGATGTTAGTCAGAGTGCACAGTCGATTGGCTTACGCCGCACGGTGCGCAGACCGTCCAGGAGCGCCAGAAGGTTGAATCCCAGGGGAAACTAACCATAAGGCCAGAGTACTACCCAGGCTCGCCTTCATCCGTGGAGGCCGTCGGATAGGTGTTGACCCGTGAGTTCGACCAACCCTGAGCAGAATGGGTCTTCTTGGCCAACTCAGCAAGGGTCCATTAACTCCCAATCAGTAGTAACTCCCAGACAGTGGATGCAATAAAGAACTCGATACAAATGGTCAGACTGCTTCAAAATCAAACGCGTGGCGTCTAAATATTATCAATTATTTCACGAAATTGTATTAATTATTTCACGCAATAAATTCCACGCATCGGTCTATGACGCATCGGTCTATTGAGCCGCGCAATATAATGGTGCAATATAATGGTATGGATATGCTGAAGCCATTAGTTCGATTATGATGCAGTCCGACCGTATGTTTCAAGTTCTTTATTGCATCCACTCTCTACTGATGAATTTCCAGTTTTTCCAAAACACTTTTGGGGCACTAATTAAAATCACACCTTTCCTAGTAGGTACGCTAGCGCCAGGTGTCCTGGAAACTAGCCTGCTGACTGTATATCGGCAATCTCTGTCTGAAATACTGTCTGAGCTGAAAGTATCAGCTATTTCAAAACTTTTGCACTTTTTTTAACGAGTAGGTATATGCAAATTTTGCTCAAGAAGCTCTTTGCGAATTCTATTGCAATAAGAGATCGGCAATATCCCACGAGGAAGTACATCGGCATGACACCAGGAATAAAAACCATTATCTCCAACTGATCATACAACGGGAGCTAATGGGCCCTTGCTGAGTTGGCCACGAAGACCCATTTTGTTCAGGGTTGGTCACACTCACGGGTCAACATCCATCCGGCGGCCTCCTCATCGATTCGGGGAGTCTGGAAGCAGTACTGTTTCCTATAGAGCGGTGGTGGTCGCGGACCTTACGGCGACTGCTCTTGAAACGACCATCGGCTACCCGATCCTGGGTGGAACAGCCGGGTAAAGGATGCCGTGGTCCGCGATAGATTCGGTTTACACCGTTTCACCGCTTCGTAAGGGAGAGGACCGCGCAAGCGACCTCGAACTCGTAACCAGTCGAGAGACTGGAGTAATCTGTTCACAATTTTAAGTACGGGCGTGAGTGTAAGCTCGCCGGGTAACACTCCTGGCTATCTCGCGGTTAAGGCGTTGGCCTCTTACGGGTTTGTGGCGGAGCTAGACGGTGTACTGTTTCGTCCAAGTCTTCTGCGCTCACTCCAGGGAGATAGAACGACTAATCGTTAAAACTTCCTGAGGTGACGGGCTCGCCCGCTGTAGTCGACAACCCTAGTTCTCCATTGATTAATTTTCAGCTTTTCCAAAATACTTTGGGGTACTAATTAAAATCACACTTTTCCTTGGTACGCCAGCTCCAGGTGTCCGGAGTTTGACCTGCTGACTCTACTCCAGCATTTTATGGTTAAAATACTATCTGATCTGAAAGTATCCGCTTTTCCAATACTCGCACTTTTTGTCGCTGGCTTTATACGGTCAATATCCTTGGGTTTTGGAAGTGTTCGCGACATGAATGCCGCGGACCATACCTTGGCTTATAAAACCTATTGGACACCCCGTTCGCATTTGTCGGGTGTCGGGACCCGATTTTTTATCGGATGTCGGCGCCTCTCTTCCCACTTGTCGGGTATCGGGCCCGAGTTTTAATCGGGTATCGTCGCTCTGTTCACACTGTTGTATGTCGGGTCTGACACTCTCTAGGAGGCGACTGTGCGCGATGGACATCTCCGACGACGAAACGCTTTATCCTATTGAGCTGAAATTTGGCATGCAGGCATCATTTCGTCATGGCATAATCTGAAAAGATTTTGGTTGAAATCCGTCCACCCTGGGTTGGCTCCCAATGAGGGAACTCCTCAACGGTCAATAGCAGAGACCCAAAATTTTGTATACGCATTCAATTATGATAGCCCCTTCCAAGTTCCATTATAACATGGTTGATGTACCCTGGGTTGGCTCCCAATGAGGGAACTCCTCAACGGTCAACAGCAGAGACCCAAAATTTTGTATACGCATTCAATTATGATAGCCCCTTCCAAGTTCCATTATAACATGGTTGATGTACCCTGGGTTGGCTCCCAATGAGGGAACTCCTCAACGGTCAACAGCAGAGACCCAAAATTTTGTATACGCATTCAATTATGATAGCCCCTGCCAAGTTCCATTATAACATGGTTGATGTACCCTGGGTTGGCTCCCAATGAGGGAACTCCTCAACGGTCAACAGCAGAGACACAAAATTTTGTATACGCATTCAATTATGATAACGCACTCTGCTGTTGACCGTTGAGGAGTTCCCTCATCGGGAGCCAACCCAGGGTACATTAGCCATGTAATTTTTAAACTTGGAAGTTGCTATCATAATTGAATGCGTATACAAAATTTTGGGTCTCTGCTGTTAACTGTTGAGGAGTCCTCTAGTTGGGAGCCAACCCTGGGTGGACGGATTTCAACCACAATCTATTCAGCTCATGCCATGACCAAATGATGCCTGCATGCGAAATTTCAGCTCAATCGGATGAAGCGTTTCAAGCTCACAGAAGTGC